>OX463758.1:21395408-21828531 GCA_949824845.1 Rhingia rostrata
CCCAACGTGATGTCATAGCCACGTTTGCTAGTATAGAGAAGGAAGCGGCAAAAATGGGTTTAGCAGTAAATGAGGGCAAAACGAAGTATATGCTGTTAACACGAAAGGACACACAACATCGACGAATTGGACAGAACGTCACCATTGACAGGTATAACCTTGAGGAAGTACGGAACTTTGTCTATCTCGGCTCCGCTATTAACTCTGACAGCAACATCTCATCAGAAATTAAACGAAGAACTACTCTTGCCAACCGCTGTTACTTCGCGCTAAGAAGACATTCAGTTGTAAAGCTCTCACTAGAACTACTAAGGAGATCCTAAATAAGACCCTTATCTTCCCAGTTCTGCTCCACGGCGCTGAAGCACGCGAATATTTCATACTCGCAGTGGTTTTTGTTTCATTTTAATCTAAGACTCCACTGACCCAAACCTACTTTTATTCCATATTAGCATAACAACAACAATGGCGATCTTCATCTCATCAAAAATCAAAATATCGCTGACACATCCATTCATGAACTTACTTTCTCAGATAATCGCTCATCTGAGCTATTTGCACTGGCATTCATTCATCTTACCTCAGCCATTAAGGCCGACACCATCTCCTGCGGTTCTGCACGATGTAATTGTAGCGCCATGCAAGAGTACCCCATTTGTCATATCAAGACCTCCCTATCAATTTCCATAATGAAACTAATGACACATCTCTCTATCATTCCCCTTAGTAGCAATGTATCTACATATACATGGTTCTATATAATGGATCACGATGGTGTAACAGTATTTTTCGTTTATTATTCTTTCCTTCCTTTGGGTGGCATGGCAATGTGCAGAGCAAAAAGCAACTTACCCCAGTATTGTGGTCTGCAAAAGCTAACAGCAACAGAAATACAAAAACGTTCCGGATAGTGTGGATACATCCGAGCTCCGTGCCAAATTAGAATGATCCAAACGCTGAGATAGATACTCTATACAATGGCAAAAGTATATCTACATCTACATCTGCGTGCAATGACAAAACCAGAATTAAAGGTGTAATTGGAGGCAAATGGACGTCCAGAAAGTAATTCACTTTTGTTTATACGTTCATCTCTCTCTCTCTTTCTGTCTCTGATCCAAGTTCTGGATGGTTTTTGTTGTCGAAAGTGGAACTAACAACTGGTCCAGTGAAAATAAAATGTCCAGGGGAACATGAATTAGATACAAAGAGTGTGATTTTGAGATGCAGTCGCTCCTGTAATCAGTCTGAGTAACAAAGTGTCGTCAATGCCGTAATTGTTACTATTTGAGGCATTGAAAGCAGGAGAGTCGTAACCCTCATTTTCACAATTTTGAATTTTCATTCCACCATCACGACGAATAAAAATATTTTATCCGATGCAAAAGTGTCACTAATTGTGTGATATTTTCCGTTTTTTAGTTTTTATTTAAAAAAAAAATCAAATACTGCGGAGTAAGTTTTTTGTAAAGTGTTTAACCAGGAATATCTTAATTGTTGCAGTTTGGGGTTACTCCACTACTGCTCTCAGTGCTTCAATTTTCAACTGCGAAAATTAGTCCCTCAACTAAAAAAATATCTATTGACTGAAAGATCCTTAAATATTTCTAGTAAATATCTACTATTCATGAAGGGTTTTAACGGTTTCAAAATAAAGCAAGTATACGCCTACTGTACTTCTATTTGAAAATTATGTGCGATTTGCTATGCATAGATCCTTTCCCACAGGGGTATATTAGCCTTAACGCATAGTTGGGTAACATAGGGAAACACTAACTTCCTTTCTTACTTGCTGACTAAAGTGGCGCAACAGTCCGGAATGAACCTGAGCCTCAACCAACATGCCTCAAACACAGCTCGGTCCTTAGCTAACTGCCTCCAGTTGCGCACTCCAAGTTGTTTGAGGTCGGCTTATAATTGTGCGCTCCACCTAAGGCGAGGTCTTCCTCTACTGCTTCCGATGTCTGGCTGGGAATCATAAATTCTCGCTAGCTGGAGTCTTGTTATCCATTCGTTTTGCATGTCCTAGCCACCTTAAACATCCATTTAACATTGGACATTGGACATCACAGTACTTCGCACATGAATGCAACGAACTACAGACATGTAACTGCACTGGCGACTGAGGCCATCGGCTGGGACAGATCAAGACATTTATACAACAGAGAGAGACGGATAGATACATAGAAGGAAAGACACATGACATAAATCTACGTGGCACAGAGGAGGAGACATAGATTTATATTGTCTCATATTATCGCACAGGTGGCCTCAGATAAGCTGGCAATTTTCGTAGAAAACAAATGCTGCCGAAGCTGGGGCTTGAACCCGCAGCGTTTGGCTTAGCAGTCAACTACGCATTCCAATGCATAGGTTTTTGACTAGGGGCATGTCGTTCTGCACCTCGTATAGTTTTATAGTTTTTGGTTGAATCTTCGTCTCCATAACGTGTCAACTCAAACAGGATCGCCGATTTTTTGAAGATTTTCCTATCGATCTCTTCATTCAATTTTAATACGATCCATGCTTCAGCGCCGTAGAGCAGGACTGGGACGATCAGAGTCTTATATAGGATCTCCTAAGTAGTTCGAGTGAGAGCTTATCTACTGAATTGCCTTCTTAGCGCGAAGAAACAGCGGTTGGCAAGAGTAATTCTTCGTTTAATTTCTAACGAGATGTTGTTGTCAGAGTTAATAGCGGAGCCGAGATAGACAAAGTTCCGTACTTCCTCAAGGTTATATCTGTCAATGCTGGCGTACTGTCCAATTCGTCGATGTTGTGTGTCCTTTCGTGTTGACAGCATATACTTGACTTGCCGTCATTTACTGCCCTCATTTGCTCCTTCCTTCTCTATACTAGCAAACGTGGCTATGACATCACGTTGAATCCTACCAATAATTTCAATGTCGTCGGCGTATGCTAGTAGTTGCACAGATTTTTTGAAAATTGTGCCTCTGGTGTTGGCTCGTGAGTTTTGCACAATACTCTCAAGAATCAGATTGAAGAAGTCACATGACAGCGCATCGCCTTGCCTAAATCCTTTTTTGGTATCGAATGTGTCAGTGAGGTCGTTTCCGACCCTGGTGGAGCAGCGAGAATTCTCCATCGTCATCCTACACAAACGGACGAATTTGGGCGGTATACCAAAACTAGACATAGTTCGTCTCTATAAATGTTGTCGTATGCGGCTTTGAAATCGATGAATAGGTGGTGGGTATCGATTTGGACATCTTGGGTTTTTTTCAGGATCTGCCGAAATGTGAAAATTTGATCGGTTGTGGACTTTCCTGGCCTAAAACCACACTGATAAGGGTCGATCAGGTTGTTGGTAAACGATTTCAGGCGCTCACATATTACGGCAGATAGGATCTCGTAGGCGATGTTGAGGTGACTTGTGACTCTGTATTTGGCGCAGCTTAGAGGGTTTTTGTAGATCGGGGCAAACGATTCGGAGGTTTCATTCGTCAGGCATACTTTCATCCGACCAGATTTGGCTTATGAGTTGGTAAATGTTATTTACCAAGTCATCTCCGCCGGCTTTATAAAGCTCAGCGAGAAGGCTGTCATTTCCGGCAGCCCTATTAGGATTCAGTTTAGATATTGCAATCCTCGTTTCACTCAGGTCGGGTGGTTGACAGTTTTCTCTGTCGTTGCCAATATTGAATGGTTCGTTCTGCCTGACAGCGGAATGTTGTTCGTCATCGCCGTTTAACAGTCTGCAGAAGTGGTTCTTCCATATCCTCAGCATTGAGTGTGTCTCAACTACGATATTTCCTCGACAGGATTCTGTTCGAGCCTTGTGTCCTTGGCTTTGACGTTTTACACTTTGGTAAAACTTGCGAACATCGTTCTTGGAGTGGCACCTATCCTCGATCCTCGATAGCGCGCATTTCTTGCTCATTTTCTTTCATTTTGAAAAGCCGGTGTTCTTCCCTTCTACTCTGCTTACAGAGCTCAACGGCAGCTCTCGTCTTCACTTGCAGCATAGCCTTGTAGGCCTTGTTCTTCGTTGCGTGCATCTGTCAGCATTCCTCATAAAATCATGGGTTTCTCGCTGGTGGGTGCGAGAAACCTAGCACATCAGTTGCGGCTGATCTAATGGCTTATTGGCATTGTTACCGTTGTTCGTCGATATTCGATGCTGGTGGTGTGGTGTTAGTCAAGAGGTTTTGGGATACGCGTTGCGCGCAGCCCTTTGTGGTCGCAAGTGGTTGCAATATTTCGACATTCATTTTTTTTTTACAGTACTTTTGGTTTTATTATCGCGTGGAGGATATATGAATTCATACCTTGGCTGCAACAAAGTAGTTTTCCGAGTCGATGTTAGCTACTCGGAATGTTTGGCCATCCAAAAACTGGATGCGTGCCTCTTGATTATCACAATGTGATCAATTTGGTTGACCGATCGTTGATCTGGAGACGTTCATTGCCCTTATGGATATTGTGGTGAGGAAACCCTGTGCTGGCTTTAGTGGCTTTTCGTTCCGTAGCGAAGTCAATTAGCCTAAGTCCTTTACCAGACGTGTTGTCATGAAGGCTATGGTTTCCGACAATACTGCTAAATATGTCTTCTCTTCCTACCTTTGCGTTAAAATCTCCTAGCACGATTTTAACATCGTACTTCGGTAGTCGCTCATAGGTTTTGTCAAGGAACTCATAGAAGCAGTCCTTAGCTTTATCATCTTTTTCCTCCGTTGGGGCGTGAGCGCTTATAAGGCTAATGTTGGCGAATATGGCCTTGATGCGGATTGTTACAATGCGTTCGCTAATGTCTTGGAAACATAAGACTTCTTGCCTAAGTCTGGCACTTATAACAAATCCGCATCCGAATAGTCGCTGTTTCTGCTCACTATAACACGGTCCGTAGTAGATGTCACAGTTTTTCATCCTCTTTTTGCCCGGCCCATCCCATTGTATATCCTGGATGGCAGTAATGTCTGCTTTGTAGCAGTTTAGGGCTTCCGCTAGTTGTTCGCTTGCACCTCTCTTGTTTAATATTCTCACATTCCAGGTGCAGATACGAACGTCGTTGTCCTTTTTTCGTTTAGCCGTGTCGTCAAAAATTAAATCAGTCCTTTCCGAGGCTATTGGTTGCTTCGTAACCGTTAGATTTTTCCATGGTTGGGTAGTTAACCCAAAGCACCACCCCCAACCTGGAGGGCAAGTTCCAATTTATTAGATGCCCTAATATACGGGGCCATAAGTATCCACTACGGGATTGAGCGCTGTCGTTGGTCTTTCGGTTCATCCGCCACCAGCTCTGTTCAAGGGGCCTGTCTAACCCTTGAAATTCCTAGACAACCTGTTGTCCGAATATGTTGAAGCAGCTTGTCTAGGTTCGCCTGGAACAGCAGGCCGGGTATTCATTCCGTGCCATTCTGACCTGGAAATTTTGTATATTTGAGGATAATAAATAAAAAATGAAGTTGTATATTTTCAAGAAAAAAAAAGAAGAAATTCACAGGACTTTCACCGTATATTGCATACGTTCAACAGCTAGTCCCTTCGAAAAGCAATTGAAAGGAAAGTGTTAGCCCGATTTCAGTATTTCTTTGTGATTTGATTCAGATTTTATCCTGGCATCTAGAAGAAGAAGAAATCTGGATTTTTAATAATTTTTCCCCAAAATCCCTAGTGTACGCCATGCAATTATTGATCTTTTGCGCATCAAATCGCCAAATCGTGTTATTAGCCGCCTTGGTGATGTCTATTTGCCGCCTAGGATTGGCCATTTTAACCCTTGAACCTTAAAGGACCGATGTTATGCTAAAAATCTGGAAACGATTCAAGCACTTAAGGTCAATATCATTTGTGCAATCCGTGAGCTACAGCCCACAACCATCAACAACGTCTTGAAAAATTGGAGTGACAGAATGCGCTACTACAAAGTCAGCCAAGGCAGCTACTTGGACGCAGTTGTGCTCCATAATTAATGGGAATGTTGTTCAATTTATTGGATTTTCAAAAAAAGAGGCCAATCCTGTATAAGGATGAACCCACCCATCTATGCAGATTGACGTTGGAAAATTCGGCAACGCCCTAGCAGAAGCATTTGATACCAAAAGGGAGTTCGACAATTGTCAATCAATTGTCAAGAAAAGCTTGTCTCAAATTCGCCGTTCATAGTCGACATAAAACAGGAGGTCCCGCCATCGTGCTACAAGTAAACACGCACACACGGGAGAAAGCTCGGTCCTGGGTACTAACGAGCCTGTTGCGCCAAAAATTTGTATTTGTATTTAGATGGAAAATTACGCTTTAAAAAATCATCGATGCTGCCTCCAACATGCTACACGGCTTGATTAAGTTACCTGAAACAAATGTAACTGAAATGCTTCACCAATACTTAACCATTTTCGTTCATATGCGGTTTCCCATGAACATCGAGCTCTATGAACTCGCGCTGTCCGCATTAGATTGGGTCAAATTCGACTGGCCGAGAATAATATCTCCCAATCGATTCCCCATTACTCACATATGCGGGATCCATTGTTGGCTTCCTACTTAAATATCGTGGCGGGCCCATTGTTGTTCGCAAGAAATATGATGGACGCCATTATTCCTGTTTCCACCACACGAAAACAAGTCTCGCAACTGGAAAAATAAGCAAAATCCCGAATAACCAGAAAACCTCAAGACCAATAAAAAAAAAACTTTTCGAATTCCCATGTTGAACGTAATTTCGTTTTTTTTTTTTGATTTTTTTTCAACATTGATGACGCCTCCTGCTATCGGCAGATACTTACACCAACAACAAGCGCACCGCACATAAGGTAACCATGCACAGAGCTGGGGATACATGCTTCGTTTTAACTTATTTCCTTCAGATGCATGTCATTTCGATACGTGCGGTGTGTGCTTTGTGTATGAGGCACGTCTCCAAACTATACACGTCGATAGGTACGTTCAACCTACGCCTTGTACATATGCATGACGACATGACATTGCTGTTTCTCTTTGGAAGAAAAAAAAAAAAACACGGCCAGGCCGTTGTTTCTTCTTGGTCTCCCCATGCAATGTACCCCCCTATCAAATATACATGGGCCCACCGGCACCCAATCCCAATCCAATGGCAACGCTATGAATATTTCATCATGCAACACACAGGGGACTGTATTTTGTGTACCTGTTCGCATATAAGATACTTTATGTAGATACTTGTGTATGCCAAAAAAAAAAAAACGACAGAAAAAGAGAACCCTGCCGAGGTATTCATAACCACATTCTGGGGGAATAAACGTCGTGGTATGTCGATATGTAGATACTTTGTGCCAAGCCGAGCTGCGCTTTTGCGAGCTCCCCCACACATACAGTCGTCGGTTCTTCGCCATATTGGCGATTAAGGCAAGACAACAACAAAACGGCACCGTCCAGGAGACCCAAAAGCAGCCGCAAAACGCAACCAACCAACCAACCAACCAACCGCTCCTCTCTTCGTCAAGTGTTGGCTTTGGCTACGCCGAGGTATGTAAAGCAACCGAAGCTCTATCATTAAATATGGCTGCGTTGGAGTTGTTCCTGTTTTTATGCAGTTTTTTGTATTTTGTTTCGCTTTGTGCCGTTTTTTTCTTTGGCCACCTTTTCCACTTCAAAGATTGGGGCGATGTCTTTAAGAGTCGTGCACAGCACATGCAAATCTCTGTCCCGTAAGAGCCAGGCGGCACAACATCACCACCACCACCACCATCATCAACGACACTCTTCCAGTTCGCATTGATGCGGCCTGCGCGCGGTGCTCCATGGAAAAACCTTTGGTAACCTTTTTGTTCCCGAATGGGAAATTTATGAAAATTGCATGCCACAGCGTATCTGGGTGGAGTGGAGCAGAGTGTATCCACAGTTTACGTGAAGATTTGCATATTTTATGGAGTACGACGACAATGACGATGCACCGAGTGATGTGTGGTGCGTCCTCGGATGGATAGATAAGTATCGACAGTGGTGTAATCGAGTTTACAAGATGTTGGACAAGGTACAAATGGGTGTGATGACTTTGATGGGGTCCAATGATGGCTTTTGACGGAAGTCACACAACAAAAAAAAAATAAAAAATCTGAAAACTGGTTCATCTGCGGCATAAGATTGCATGTGAAGCTAGATTGATGCGATTAGACGCAGTATGCGAGTGCCAGTAGACGTTTGTTCTCATAAGCTTTAAACGTGAAGGATGGTGATCATTATAGCCGGTGAGGTGGTTTTCAATGATGCGGTCATTAGATTCTAATTGAAAAAGTATGTAGTGTACCCACATACATGCATATATGTGCGTGGAAGATGATGATTCGGCGATCTTTTGCAGAATGGTGTAAGATGTGGCGACATACTTCAATTTGAAGCCTGCGATAGCAAAGTCACATGATTTAAAAGGAATTCCCTGCAATCTTTTTCATAAGTCCCTTTCTTTTTAATCTCCCACCATTCTGTTAATCAGCGACATTTTTATTGTAAATTAGTGATAAACTGATGAAAGAATGGGACCTACAATTTAACGCCGATTCTGATTGATAATCTTCTCATTATCTGTTTAACGCTGTTAGATTTTTTCTCACACTTTCGCAAGCGGTGAGGTGGTAGACACTCCTTAGGCATTATTACACTTTGGGATTTATATGACGTACCTTTTGAATGAAACCAACTAACACAGCACCGATAACAGGGGTCTTACTTGATTTACTTACTTATCGGGCTCCCGGTCCGTGAAGAGTCTCTGCCTGAGACACTGAAGCCTTCAATCTTCTACGATTTCGGGCACGCTGCTTCCAGATGTCCAGACCAAGCGCTTTGGGATCCTTGTCTTGCCTGGTTTTTTGTCTTCTCGTACCTGAGGCTATGATTTTCGAAGATCCTCTTAGCTCGAGCATCCAGCTGTCCAGATCAAGCGATCATTGTCTTGTCTCGTTCTTTGTCTCCTCGAACCTTAGGGCTGGGATTCGAAGATCCTCTTAGCTGGAGCATTATTGCCCATGATGTGCCCGAGCCAAAATAGACGACGTGTTTTGACGGGCTTTATGGACTACATCCACATCTTGGTAGAGCTCATAGAGTTCGCGGTTGTATCTTCTCCTCGTTCACATGGCCAAAAATAGTTTTCTTTCGAATGAGCCAAAGTATCAGGTTTCCCTTCTTGCTTATCCCACAGCACACGGCGCCATTAAGCAGAACTGGCAGGATAAGGGTTTTGTAGAGCACACATTTCGTCCTTCGGGTTAGGAGCTATGAACCCATTTGTTTGCCAAACCAAAGTAGCAACTGTTTCCTAGGATAATTCTTCGCATAGTCTCCACTAGGGTGTCATTCGTGCAGTTTATGTCTACTCCGGTAAACCCCTTAACTACTTTTGTGTCAAACATGATACCTAACTACCTAGCTCTGGAAGATATTGTGAGTGGTTGGCCATTAATACGGGGAAGCTTTTAATAACTAGGCCAACTTTTTCTATACTAGGTGGTGGTACGTATTCTTCATTGACTGGACGTGAGTTTTCTTCTTGCCCTATCACTCTCTCTAGATGACCACTGAGCAGCTGGTGGAAATGCTGCTTAAACACATCTGATATTCCCTGCGGTGACTAGGTTTTCTTCGCTACCTCGTAGAGCCGGCTACGTAGAATCTTCTTTTCCTCCCTTCTCCTGGCTCGATACTCTTCTCTCGCTACCCTTGTTTTGAGCGCTGCAGCGCTTTCTTGTATGCGGCTTCTGTCACCTTTTCCCTGTACCGCATTCATCATCATACCACATGGTCAACCAAATTGATCACATTGCGATAGGCAAGAGGCATGCATCCAGTATTTCGGATGTCCGAACTTTCCGAAAGGCTAACATCGAACCGGACCGGAATGCGGATATCCCCCAAGCCGCAACAATGCAGAAATACTGTAAAAAAAACACAAATATATCGAAGGACTGCAATTGCAAGAGACCGCCAAGACCTTCACGCAACGCTTACACCTTAACCTCTCGATTCACACCATACCACCAGCATTGAATGTTCAAGAACAATGACAACGATGCCAAAAGGCCAATAGATAAGGCCGCAACTGTTGTGCTGGGTTTATCGGTTTGATGAGGAATGCCGATGTTCGCAGCCTGGACCGAGCCCCAAGAGGATAAGCTGCAGGAGACGAAGAGAGCTTCCATTGTCTTCTTTAAACAGAGAAGAATGGAAGAACAACAGCTTTCCAGAATAAAGAAAAAAAGAGCAGGAAAAGCACGACATCGAAAATATAGAAAGGTGCCACTCCGTGAACGATGTTCGCATGATTTACCAAAGTGCAAAACGTCAAAGCTAAGGATAAAAAGCTCGAACAGAATCCTGTCGATATAAACTGAGGATATGGATGAACCGGCGATGACGAACAACATTCCGCTGTCAAGCAGAGCGAACCATTCAATATTGGCGATGACAGCGCAAACTACCAAACTCCCGACAAAAGTGAAGTAAGGATAGCCATATCTATATTCAAGCTTAAAAAGGCTTCCGGTAATGATGAACTGCCCGCTGAGGCTTTTTAAGCCGGCGGAGATTACATCCAACAACTCATAAACCAAATCTTGTCGGATGAACGTCCGCCTGAAGAAAGGAATCTCATCATCGTTTGCCCGGTCTAGAAAAAAGAAGACCCACTGAACTGCGCCAACTACAGAAGCATAACTCACCTTAACATCGCCCACAAGATCATTTCTGCGTCTAACAACAACCTGATCGGCCCTTTCCAGTGCGGTTCTATGCCTGAAAAGCCCCACAACCGATCAAATATTCACACTTCGGCAGATCTTGGAAAAAAAAACCAACAAGGCCATGTCGAAACCTGGGTGGTGGGTTTCGACATGGACTTGTTGGTTCAAAGGTCGATTTCAAAGCCGCATACGACAGCTTTTATAGAGACGAACCATACAGAGCCATGTCTAGTTTTGGTATACCGCCCAAACTCGTCCGTTTGTTTAGGATGACGATGGGGAATTGTCGCTGCTCCATCAGGGTCAGACACGACCTTACCGACACTTTCTATACCAGAACAAGGATTTATGCAAGGCGATGCGCTGTCGTTTGACTTAGTTAATTTGATTTGTGAGAGGATTATGAAAAACTCCCGAGACACAATCTTCCAAAAATCGGTGCAACTACTGGCATACGCCGATGAAATTGACATCATTGGTAGGACTCAACGTGATGTCATAGCCACGCTAGTATAGAGAAGGAAGCGGCACAAATGGGCTTAGGAGTAAATGAGGATAAGACGAAGTACATGCTGTCAACACGAAAGGACACACAACACCGACGAATTGGACAGAACTTCCATACTACTTGGAGGTAGTACGGAAGTTTGTCTACCTCGGCTCCACTATTAGCTCTGACAACAACATCTCGCTAGAAATTAAATGAAGAACTCGTCTTGCCAACTGCTGTTTTTTATGGCTAAGAAGGGAATTCAGTAGTAAAGCCCTCACTCGAACTACTAAGGAGATCCTATATAAGACGCTGATCATCGCAGTCCCGCTCTACGGCGCTGAAGCATGGACCGTATCAAAAGTCGAAAAGGAAATCCTTAGTCGATTTGAGAGGAACTTTCTTCGAGAAATCTTCGATCCAGTTTGCGTTGACAGGCTATGGAGACGAAGATTCAACCAAGAACTATACAAGCTGTATAGCGATATTTCCCTCAAAAAACTCCGCATTGGAAGTTTACGATGGTTCAGCCTCGCAGAATCTTTGATTCCCAGCCACACGTAGGACACAGTATAGGAAGACCTCGCCCTTAGGATGCGCGCACAAGTAGAAACCGACCTCAACCAACTTGGAGTGCGCAACTAGAGACAGTTAGCTGAGGACCGGGATAATTGGAGATATATGTTGGTTAAGGTCCAGGTTTATTACAGACTATAGCGCCACTTAAGTTGGTAAAAAGATCACGCAAATCGACCACTGCGGTAGAGGCCCCCAACGTAAACGATCCAAATCAGTCAATTTCACGGCCCCGACGTTCTCAAAAATTGGGACTCTCCCAGATCACGTTATTGCGAATTTCGCGTAAGGATGTTATCATACACTGGCTACAAGATCAAGAAACTAAAACCACTTGAACACTTCGGTTTTCACGCCGGTTGCGTCACTGGACCGTTTCTTTTTTCGTAATAAAAATCAGCGTCACGTTATGGTATATGGTATTCGCTACAGAGACCTCTTGGAACGCTATTTCTCGAAGCAATTGCATGAATAGGATATCGGTGATAAATGGTTCCAACAAGACGGTGCCGCAAGCCACAGCCACATAGTGGGTGTAACAATCGATTTATTGAAGTCTCAGTTCAGTGAAAGTGTTATATCGAGAATCAATCATTGTGCAGGTTGCGTTTTTTTTACAATATTTCATATCGTGCCCTCTCTTCCTATACCTTGGTAGTGAAATCACATAATAGGATTTTTAACGGCTCGGGTTTACATTAAACTCACTAAGCAAACTTATAATAACTCGGCTAATGGCTTATTTTAAGATGTTCTATAAGGGATTCCTCAGTGAGCCCAAACAGAGGGGTTGTGCCCAACTAATAATTTCGCTTCGATAAAGCACTTCGAAGCTAATTCCCCAGCAGCGATACTAACTGAAAGAAGTCGCACTTTAAGGAAGCTACTTACTTCTTTAAGACTTCTTTAAATTCTTCTAAAAAGCCTTACAGAAAAAACTTTGTATCCTCTAGGCTGTACTGTGGAACATGAAAGTACAATCAGTGCAACGAAGTACTTGAATCGTGTTGACTCATTTTCCGTTTGTTTGTGTTATATGTCTTTCCTTCTATGTATCTATCCGTCTCTCTCTGTTGTATAAATATCTTGATCTGTCCCAGCCGATGGCCTCAGTCGCCAGTGCTGTTATGTGTCTGTAGTTCGTTGCATTCATGTGCGAAGTACTGTGATGTCAATGTCAATGTCAATGTCATTTTCCGTTAGGCTCCCGATCTTCTGACATTTGCCCGATCTTCTTACCTTTTCCCGATCTTCTTACCTTTTCCCGATATTTTACCCTTAGCTTCTTAAAGCCTTCATTTGAAAGTTCTATACCGAAATATCTTAACGTATTTTACACGTATAAACATTTCCGGAAGCTTAAAAACAACTTTACAGAGGTTTTACCATCATAACTTCGATTATGCTTGTGAATTTCCTTGCATAATGTCTTAAACAAAAATAATTGCTTGCGGAAATTAAATTGTTTTGCCTTATAGAGGAATACTTGCTAGTAGGGTGGAAACGAAATAATTTCATAATGTTTTAATTTTGAATTCATTTCATTTGGTCTTATTTCATGTCACCATCCCAATGGCATGTAGTGATGAGGGCATCTTACAATGACAATTACTCAACAAATTTTGCAGATTAGGTAGTTAAAAACCAGTAGAGGAGGGGAATCGCAGAACCCATTTAGATCCCTTTGAGAATGAATGAGCGCATTTTTATATCTATCCTGATAAATAAATAATTAAATGTATATTCGTACAAAAACAGTTAAAAATGATTATAAAAAAAATTAATTTAAGACAAAAGAAAATTACAAATTTTGGGAAAAATAAAAGAGAAACTTATAATTTTAGACCGAAAAACCTTGCCCCGTTTATCTACCCATTTCACGAACCTTAACTCGTCCCTGGGAAGGAGAAAGGAAACGACGACTTTTTCCCCCGCCCTCTCCATTAATAGAAATGAAATAAAAAAAAAAACACACACACTTATGTTTTATTAACAGCAATTGGTAAATAAAAAGATTTCCCTTGAATTAACCAGAAATCACTTCATCGTCGCCTTTGCCGCACTCCAACAACACTTTGACAGTAAAACAAAATTACCACAATGACCACAACAAGTGCCTCCTTCGAACCACACGGTCACCATCGTTCCTCTGCGTATAGCCTGGTCAGAGCCATAAAAGTAATCGATTTCCATCATTAACACCAATAGAGTTGTCAAACGTCAACCGTGAGGCTATTAAGTCCACCACCACCACAATCTCCTTCACCTCTTCCACCGGTCGAACTCTTCTCTATTCAGTCTCTTGGCGTGTTCTGCTTTGGCCTATTAATCATCGATCATCCAGCAATTTCTGTGACCACAATAAAGATGCCCGTAGCAGAGGTTGTGAGTGTGTGGTGTTGCGATGGCGGCGCGCAATGTCCTCCGCACACCCCACCGCCCCCCCATTATTTGTGACACATGTGAATCGGACAAGGATGCATTTGTCATGTGTGTGGTGGAGACCGACCGACCGACCGATCGACCGGCCTAATGAATTAAAGTTCGCATTCGAGTGATAATCACGAAACGTGAAGATATTTTGTCGCCATTAAATTGATTTTAGACTACACTCGGTCGAAGTAGATGTCGCTGTCTAATTGGCGATAGCGTCGCTACATGATGGTTCAGATTGCCTACGGCCGGTTTATATGAACGATTAGCGCATACCCACATTCGTACGAGGTACGAGTATCTATCGGACGGATATGGAAAATTATGTTCCAATGCGGACACCAAAGAAAAAAAAAGAAAAAAAAAAAAAAAACACAAACATACCCACTCAAGTGACACATAAACGTATATATATGTATCTAAATGGATTTAGATAGATAGATAGATGGAAAAGTGCCACCTGATTGACCGAATGTCCTTTGATTTATTGATGACTCGAATGAAAGGGGTGCGCTACCACGAGGTGGTTATTTTCTCAAGGAATAGCTCAAGCATAAAAGTATCTATATACGCAGTGGTCGTCATTAACCCACAACCGAACCGAACCAACCTACCTACTTGGTTAGAAAAATATCGAGAATTGTAATTTGTAATGAAAATAATTGCAATTAAATATTGTTGATGTAAGGAGCTATTGGAAATTTATAATTGCAGGCGACGGAATGCCTCGGAGTGAGAGAATTGTATCTCGGTATTCAGCTCGAAGTGTATACTGGAAGTAGTTGTCGTGAAAAGTCAATTAGACGGATTGGATTATATGTTCGCTTACACGTAAGAGTAATTACTGTTTTGGAAAGTCATTTTAATTTTATTTCCGGACTCACCTAGTTGAGGAGCTTAATCATGAACTTTGCCTGTAATCAGGTTGATAATGATATTGGGCTACAGGTAATAATTACACAATTGCTTCGATGACATCTGAAAATACTAATTAAATTGAAAGCTTCAGGTCTGAGTGGTTAGGATGTATTTTCCAACTTTGGAAGTTATTTAATTTTTAACCCGTTCATCAATATTTTGGTAAAAAAGTTGCGTGTTTACTCCAAGCTATTGTGATAGTTTTTAGAAAATAAATTCGTAACAGATCCTGATGGAATCTATTGATCTTGAGAAACTGCTGGGTGTTGTAGGAAGTGGGTGGATAGTGATTAGAGGCTATTCCATGACGGCCATTGTTGCAGCTGCGAAAACATTTCAATTGGAATTAGTTTCCCTCTCTCTGGGTAGCCATCGAAAAGAAGTCAAAGATGTTTGGCAAGCCACCCTGTGAGAGTAATTACTCAATAAAAAACAAATTGTCCGCTCAACAATCTCGCTAGGATCTAGGGATTTTGCTCACCGCCATTTATGTGTCCTAGTGTAGTTCTTGCACGATCCATATCCATTGGCACGCATGCTTCGCGTATTTGGTGTCTGGGAGCAAAAGAAAAAAAAACAGAAAATATCTTTATCAATACTTTAAAAATTCGAAAAACAGGAGGTCTTGATTTCATAAGAAATATATATATCAAGCAACTCCCTCGAATTGGAATACAATATATAACATTCCTTATAAACTCTTGCCTTAAAATGGAATATTTTCCTGAAACCTGGAAACTGGCTAAGGTGGTTCCTATAATAAAGGCTGGAAAGGCCGCTGAAAATCCTGAAAGTTACAGACCAATAAGTTTACTCAGTAATTTGAGCAAAATTTATGAAAAAGTTCTCAAAGAGGCTATCTCAAAACATATCTGTGATAATAGTTTATATCCAAATGAACAATTTGGATTCAGGCCTCACCACAACTCTTCCCACCAGGTGCTTAGAATATGTAACCATGTCAAGATAAATCGTGCAGTGGGCAGATCTACTGGAATGGTCCTTCTTGACATAGAAAAAGCATTCGATACTGTTTGGCATGATGGCCTTCTATATAAATTGATAAATTTCCGCTTTCCCCCATACATTTGTAAAATTGTCCAAAGTTTCCTTACTCGTCGTTGTTTCAAAGTCCATGTAAATAGTGGTGTTTCTGACCTGATATATTTCGACTCGGGTGTGCCACAAGGCTCAGTTCTTGGTCCAATTTTGTACAATCTGTATACATCAGACTTTCCAAATTTGCCTGAATGTCATACCGCAATTTTTGCAGATGACACTGCCATATTTTCTTCTCATTTATTCGCTCTCAATATTGAGAGGAACCTTACAAATGCGATAAAAATATTGGAAAATTATTATAGCAAATGGAAGATTAAATTGAATGAAGGAAAAATGCAGGCTATCTTTTTCACACGAAAAAGAAAGCCCTGCTTTCTTCCAAATAATCAATTACAGATCAATGGATCTTTCATAAAGTGGGAGCCATCCGTTCGTTATTTGGGAATACATCTGGACACAAAACTAACTTTTAATGAACACATCTACAGGACAATTAAAAAGGTTGGGATTGCAATTAAGATGTTATACCCTTTTATAAATAGAAAATCATTGCTTTCAATCGAAAATAAAATGATCATTCAAAAAGTAATTTTTCAGGCTATTTTGCTATATGGATGTCAGGTATGGGGTAATAGTCTAAGATCCCGCTATACAACGACCTAATTGTTCGAAATTCCACATACAAAAATTGCAAGTATCTCAAAACAAGTTACTGAAAATGATGTTGAATTTGCCATGGCATCATTCTACTCTAGATGTTCATTGTAAAGCAAATGTTGAATTGATTTCAAATAGGATACATAAACTAAAGCTTAAATTTCTAGAACGCTGTAGTTTTACTGAAAACCCCCTTATTAATGACTTAATCACGGTTAACATGTAATTCAAATTTTTGTTGTTTTTTTTAATTATTAATTGTTTTTGTTATTTATTTATTTATTGAATGCTCTTAATCATCTAATATATTCTTACTTATTTATCTATTAATGTTTTTACTATCTATTACTTTATTTATTTATTATTATTTATTGTGTTTGTTTGCTTAATTATTTATTTATTTACTTATTTATTTATTTATTTATTTAATCAAATTATATTATTTATTTATCTATCACTCTTTGAGTGAAATATTTATTCCCTTCTGGAATTAAAACAAAACCAAAATATGTGATACCACTTGACTGATTTTTGTTGATTTATTTGTTTATTATTTTGTTTAAACATTTATATATGTATATACATATTTTGAAATTTTCTATTTATTTATTTGTTATTTATTTATTTTTTGTTTGTTTTGTTATTTATCTAGTTATTTATTTATTTATTTAATTTTTTTTTATTAATTTATTTATTTGTTTATCTGTTTATTTGTTTATTGTTTATTTGTTTATTTTTTTATTTGTTTATTTATTTATTTATTTATTTTTTTTTGTATTTAAATTGGAGGTTTTTTTCGTGTTTCCTCCAAACTATCTATTTTTGTCTCCTTTATATTTTCAATTGAATAAATAATGTTTCAGTAGAAAGATATATCTTATCAAATCTCTGTAAAATGTGCGATAACAAACCAAATGTATATTTAACGAAATAAAATCAATCTATCTATCTATCTATCTGACAATAACGGCCCATGCAGAATCTCAAACCTCGATTCTCTAAGGTAAAATCCTCAGTTTAACGCCGATTCCAAATGGAAAAGTTGAGAAGTGTCTCACGACGGTTTTTTACATTGACATTGACATCACAGTACTTCGCACATGAATGCAACGAACTACAGACACATAACAGCACTGGCGACTGAGGCCATCGGCTGAGACAGATCAAGACGTTTATACAACAGAGAGAGACGGATAGATACATAGAAGGAAAGACACATGACATAAATCTACGTGGCACAGAGGAGGAGACATAGATTTATATTGTCTCATATTATCGCACAGGTGGCCTCAGATAAGCTGGCAATTTTCGTAGAAAACAAATGTTGTCAAAGCTGGGGCTTGAACCCGCAGCGCTTGGCTTAGCAGTCAACTACGCATTCCTCTGAGCCATGGCCACCTGCAGACGACGGTTTTTTAATCCTAGATGTTTGTAAGACTTCAAGACAGGGCTGGGTAGGGAGAAAACACTTGGTTGTAGCTTAAGAGCCCAACGCACTAACATCTACGCCAGTCCGTCTAAACGGAAAAAACATTCGGGTGACTGCGGAAGCACAGAAATTTGATCGTGATTTTAACGCCAAGATTGGAAGTAAGGAACTCAGGTATTGCCCGACAGATGCGTCAGGAATATTCCGGACTCTTTATTTAGAATCTGATTGCCACATCTTATGAGGCCCTCAATTCAAACTGTTTCTCGATACCGAAACATTTATTGCACCAAAACTAGGTAAAGAAATCATTCATCGTTTTGAACGAAAAATTATTCTGAAAATCTTTCTGTGAATCGAAGACTGTGAGCAGGAGTACTGGTGTCCATTCGTTCTTCGTGTCCTAGCCATCTTAAACGCCCAATGCGGAGGTTTTTGACTAGAGGCATGTCGCTGTACAGCTCGTATATTTATCCATAGCCCATCAACTCAAACGGGACCGCCGACTTTTCGAAGAATTTTCCTATCGAATCGACCGAAGATCTCTTCATCCAATTTGAATACGATCCATGCTTCAGCGCCGTAGATCAGGAATGGGATGATCAAGGTCTTATATAGGATCTCCTTTGTAGTTCGAGTGAGGGCAAATCCCTATTGAATTCCCTTCTTGAGAACATCAGTTGGCAAGAGGAGTTCTTTGTTTCCTTTCTGACGAGATGGAAGAGTTAGTTGCCGAGCCGTGGAAGAATAAGGCCCATACTACCTCAAAGGTAAATCTGTCCAAAGTCCACATTCTATCAAATTCGTTGATGTTGTGTGTCATTTAGCGTTGACAGCGAATAATCAGTCTTACCCTCATATACTGCTGAATCCATCATTTTTGACGCTTCCTACTCTATACCATCAAACGTGGATGTGATATCACGTTGAGTCCGACCAATGATGTCAATATCGTCAGCGTATGCTAATAGTTGCACCGATTTTTGGAAGATTGCACCTCTAGTGTTGGGCCGGAAGTTTTGTACAATCCTCCCAAGAACCAGAACAAAGATGTCACATTACAATGCATCGCCTTGCTTAAATTCCCTTTCGGTATCGAATGAGTCAGTGAGGTCGTTTCCGACCCTGATGATCAGCGAGAATTCGCCATGGGCGGAATACCAAAACTAGAAATGGCTCTGTATAGTTCGTCTCTATTAATGGTTTGATGCTTTGAAATCGATGAATAGGTGGTGGGTATCGATTTGGACATATTGAGTATTTTCCAAGATCTGCCGAAAAGTGTGAAAATTTGATCGGTTGTGGGCTTTACAGGCATAAAACGACACTGACAAGGGGCGATCAGGATTTTGATAAACGGTTTTTGGCGTTCATATATCACGACAGATAGATCTCGTAGGCGATGTTGCGGAGCGTTATACCTCTGTAGAGTCTCGATTTTGCGTATCGGAAAAACGATGCTGAGGTTCCATTCTTCCGGCATACTTTCATCCGATCAGATTTGGCTTTTGAGTTGGTGGATGTTATTTACCAAGTCATCTCCGCCGGCTTTATGAAGCTCGGCGGGAAGGCCGTCATTTCCGGCAGCCTAATTTAGCTGGAATTTAGATATTGCTTTCCTTACTTCACTTAGGTCAGGTGGTTGCAAGTTTTCGCTTTCAGTGTTCACATTGAATGATTCGTTCTGCCTGACAGTGGAATGCTGTTCGTCATCGCCGTTTAACAGTCTGCAGAAGTAGTTCTTCCATATATTCAGCATCGACTGAGTCTCAACTACGATATTTCATTGTTGATCTCAACGATATTCTGTTGGAGCCTTGCATCCTTGGCTTTGACGTTTTACACTTTGGTAAAACTTGCGAACATCGTTCCTGGAGTGGCACCTCTCTCTATCCTCGATCGTGCTTTTCTTGCTCTTTTTTTTTTCTGAAAAGCTGGTGTTCTTTCCTGCTTCTCTGCCTATAAAGCAGCTCTCGTCTTCATCTGCAGCTTAGCCTTGTAGGTCTTGTTCTTTCGTTCTTGGCTGCGAGCATCTGTCGGCATTCCTCATCAAACCAGGGGTTTCTTGCTGGTAAGCGAGAGAAATCTATCACATCAGCTGCTGCCTGATCTAGTGGCTTGTCGGCATCGTTGCCATTGTTCTTCGACATTCGATGCTGGTGGTATGGTATGAATCGAGAGATTGCGGGATACGTGGTGTTCGAAGGTCTTGGCGTTGTCTTGCGATTGCAGTCTGTCGACATTACATTTTTTCAAAGTATTTCTGGATTGTTGTGGTGCAGGGGATATCCGCATTCTTACCTTGGCAGCAATAAGGTAGTGGTCCGAGGCGATTTTAGGCCTTCGGAATCCTCGGACATCCAAAATACTGGGCGCGGTCCTCTTGTCTATCGCAATGTGATCGACTTGGTTGATCTGGACATCCACATGACGCTTTATGGATATTGAGGTTATGAAACCGTGTGCTGACTAGAGCGTCATTTCGTTCCATGGCGAAATAAGTTAGCCCAAGTCCATTACCAGGCATGTTGCTGTGTAGGCTGTTTTCCGAAAATACTGCTTAAGATGTCTTTCCTTCCTACCTTTGCGTTAAAATCTCCCAACACGATCTTAACATCGGAGTACGGTAGACGCTCATTGGTTTTGTCAAGGAATTCACAGAAGTAATCCTTAGCTATATCATATTTTTCCTCCGTCGAGGAGTGAGCTCATATAATGCTTATGTTCGCAAATTTAGCCTTGATGTGGATTGTTGCAATGAGTTCGCTTATGTCTTGAAAGCATAAGACTTCTTACTTAAGTCTGGCACTTATAACAAATCCGCATCCAAATAGTCGCTGTTCCGTACTAAATGTCACAGTTTTGCATCCTCTCTTGGCTTGCCCCATAAAACCAAAATAGTTATTCGCCTAAGAGTATACACCAACTTGACAGTTCTGCGAATTTAGCGAACACAAAAAAAACAGTGACTTCCCGATGTCAGTTCACCGCCGGAATGTGATCAAGCATTTAAAGGGGATTCGCAACTTCTTGAAATTACAAAACTAAAACAGGCTTGTGCACCTTTTGGCTCGTGTTAATAGATCATGACATGCCTTAAGTTTAAGTCTTCATCTGTTTATTCGCATAATTAACAAATTTTCCATTAGCCCATGCATATTCATGACTTTGTATCTGCATCAAAGCAGATATATAAACCTCTAATTTCCCAATGGACAATCAGCCTAAAGGTGGTCCAGGTGCTCTATAACAATCGCAATGACGCTTACCCTCTAGACTATGTCACTCTTAAAACTCCCGCCTGTAATGCAAACTCAACCCATTCATTGCATGTGCTATGGTGACAATTGACAACCAATCTAACGGATATTCTTACATATCCTTGTATACATTTTCATATTTTAACGAATTCCAAACACCTTTCGCAGCAGTGCCACTCCCTCTGTCCAAGTCCAAAAAAAAAAAAAAAAACTCCAAATGTAAGAAATCCGAGCGCGATAAGACACCTTTTTGAATTCAAATTCAGCAAAGGATACACAGTGTTCTGTTGGATGGCAGTGTTTCCTTAGCAAGGAGAACATTGCGCAATATCCCTTTGTACTCGACGAAGACGGAAGGCGGAATTCCCTTTTTTTTATCGTCCCTCTTCCCTACATCGTGTCCTCACGAAAGGTGCTTGCACATGCACAGTTCCACTAGAACAAACAAAAAAATGGGAATAAAAGTCCTCTTTGTCCTTTGCCAGTGCTCTGAAGATGTAACACAAGAAGGTCCGGAAATCTTTAAAAAAAACTACCACCACACCCACTTTTGGTGCGACTATTGTAGGTAAGGGAAAAAAAAATTTTGTTTCATGAAGCACAAGGTAAGGTAGCTAGCGGATCCTTGTGCCGAATAGAAGAGGAACTCGTTTTTTATGGGTGCGCAGTTTTTTTTTTTTCAATTGCTATTTGAATGGATATTTTTGTCCTTTGTAGCGCACTGCGATTATTGCGTGAAGGGTGCTCCCGACGAAGAACAAGGATTGCAAACGATTCTTTTGTTTGGCACTCGCAAATGCTGTGAGCAGAGTTCGCGTTTTGTGAAGACTCTCGAATCGTCGGAGAGTGTGTGCTAAGCTTGTGCGACGCGCCACATATTTCGAGTACGCACATTAATTTCTTGATGATACACCAATTAGGCCAAGTAAATTATTGTTTAGGAACTTATCACGCTCAACAGCTGCAATTATGAGGTGTCAATGGCGAGAAATCAATTGCTAGGATGAGTAAACAGAAATAAGAGATGAGAGATGTTATGTGTCCCTTGGGCGTTTAAACAGTCGAATAATTTTGATTGGAAAACGGGGATTTTTTTTGGGGGAATAGCGGTTTTCAAAATGTTGAAAGTCTGTAAGATTACCTGGGATAAAAGTTAGAAACTAATGGTTGAATGGATACATACCGAATACATACCGATTGGCAATTACTCCGAATGGAGCATGGTCTAAAATTCCAACCTTTTGCGAAGCAAGGCAGTCTTCCAGTAAAGGCCAAGAAAACCAGCACGTTTGAAAGCCTAAAGAAGGGAATGGAAAACGCGACACTTTAAAAATTGTCTTTGATAATATGACACAAGGCCCGAGCCCGACGGTGTGTTGAGGTCGAAGCTTTTTCGAAGATTTTTCCTCTCAAATCGACCAAGGATTTCTTCATCCGCTCTTGAGACGGTCCATGCTTCAGCGCCGTAGAGCAGGACTGGGACGATCAGAGTCTTGTATAGGATCTCCATAGTAGTTCGAGGGAGAGCTTAACTACTGAATTGCCTTCTTAGCCCGAAGAAACAGCGGTTGGCAAGAGTAATTCTTCGTACAATTTCTGACGAGATGTTGTTGTCAGAGTTAATAGCGGAGCCGAGATAGACAAAGTTCCGTACTTCCTCAAGGTTATGTCTGTCAATGCGGGCGTTCTGTCCAATTCGTCGATGTCGACGATGTCCTTTCGTGTTGAAAGCATATATTTGTCTTGCCGTCATTTACTGCCCTCATTTGCTCCTTCCTTCTCTATACTAGCAAACGTGGGTATGACATCACGTTGGGTCCTACCAATGATTTCAATATCGTCGGCCTCTGGTGAGTTTGCTCGTGAGTTTGCTCGTGAGTTTTGCACAATCCTCTCAAGAATCAGATTGAAGAAGTCACATGACAACGCATCGCCTTGCCTAAATCCTTTTTTGGTATCGAATGTGTCAGTGAGGTCGTTTTCGACCCTGATGGAGCAGCGAGAATTCTCCATCGTCATCCTACACAAACGGACGAGATTGGGCGGTATACCAAAACTAGACATAGTTCGTCTCTATAAATGTTGTCGTATGCGGCTTTGAAATCGATGAATAGGTGATGGGTATCGATTTGGACTTCTTGGGTTTTTTCCAGGATCTGCCGAAGTGCAAAGATTTGATCGGTTGTGGACTTTCCTTGCCTAAAACCACACTGATAAGGGCCGATCAGGTTGTTGGTAAACGATTTCAGGCGCTCACATATTACGGCAGATAGGATCTCGTAGGCGATGTTGAGGTGACTTATGCCACTGTATTTGGTGCAGCTTAGAGGGTTTTTGTAGATCGGGGCAAACGATTCGGAGGTTTCATTCGTCAGGCATACTTTCATCCGACCAGATTTGGCTTATGAGTTGGTAAATGTTATTTACCAAGTCATCTCCGCCGGCTTTATAAAGCTCAGCGAGAAGGCTGTCATTTCCGGCAGCCCTATTAGGATTCAGTTTAGATATTGCAATCCTCGTTTCACTCAGGTCGGGTGGTTGGCAGTTTTCTCTGTCGTTGCCAATATTGAAAGGTTCGTTCTGCCTGACTGCGGAATGTTGTTCGTCATCGCCGTTTAACAGTCTGCAGAAGTGGTTCTTCCATATCCTCAGCATTGAGTGTGTCTCAACTACGATATTTCCTCGACATTCTGTTCGAGCCTTGTGTCCTTGGCTTTGACGTTTTACACTTTGGTAAAACTTGCGAACATCGTTCTTGGAGTGGCACCTATCCTCGATCCTCGATAGCGCGCATTTCTTGCTCGTTTTCCTTCATTTTGAAAAGCCGGTGTTCTTCCCTTCTACTCTGCTTACAGAGCTCAACGGCAGCTCTCGTCTTCACTTGCAGCATAGCCTTGTAGGCCTCGTTCTTCGTTGTGTGCATCTGTCAGCAATTCATCATAAAATCAGGGGTTTCCCGCTGGTGGGCGCGAGAAACCTACCACATCAGTTGCGGCTGATCTAATGACTTATTGGCATCGTTACCGTTGTTCGTCGACATTCGATGCTGGTGGTATGGTGTTAGTCAAGAGGTTTTAGGATACGCGTTGCGCGCAGCCCTTGGTGGTTGCAAGTGGTTGCAATATTTCGACATTCATTTTTTTACAGTACTTCTGGTTTTATTATCGCGTGGTGGATATATGAATTCATACCTTGGCTGCAACAAAGTAGTTTTCCAAGTCGATGTTAGCTCCTCGGAATGTTTGGCCATCCAAAATACTGGATGCGTGCCTCTTGCCTATCACAATGTGATCAATTTGGTTGACCGATCGTTGATCGTGGTGAGGAAACCCTGTGCTGACTTTAGTGGCTTTTCGTTCCCTAGCGAAGTCAATTAGCCTAAGTCCGTTACCAGACGTGTTGTCGTGTAGGCTATGGTTTCCGACAATAATGCTAAAGAGGTCTTCTCTTCCTACCTTTGTGGTAAAATCTCCCAGCACGATTTCAACATCGTACTTCGGTAGTCGCTCAAAGGTTTTGTCAAGGAGCTCATAGAAGCAGTCCTTAGCTATATCATCTTTTTCCTCCTTTGGGACGTGAGCGCATATAAGGCTAATGTTGGCGAGTTTGGCCTTGATGCGAATCGTTACAATGCGTTCGCAAATGTTTTGGAAACACAAGACTTTTTGCCTAAATCTGGCACTAAAAACAAATCCGCATCCGAATAGTCGCTGCTGTTTTACTATGTCACAGTTTTTCATCCTCTTTTTGCCCGCCCCATCCCATCGTATTTCCTGGATGGCAGTAATGTCTGCTTTGTAGCATTTTAGGGCTTCTGCTAGTTGTTCGCTTGCACCTCTCCTGTTTAATGTTCTCACATTCCAGCTGCAGATACGAACGTCGTTGTCCTTTTTTCGTTTAGCCGTGTCGTCAAAAATTAAATCAATCCTTTCCGAGGCTATTGGTTGCTTCGTAACCGTTAGATTTTTTCATGGTTGGGTAGTTAACCCAAAGCACAACCCCCAACCTGGGGGGCCAGTACCTATTTATTAGATACTCCTTGGACACGGGGCCATCAGTGTCCACTGCGGGATTGAGCGCTGCCCTTGGCCTTTCGGTTCATCCGCCACCATCTCTGTTCAAGGGGCCTGTCTAACCCTTGAAATTCCTAGACAACCTGTTGTCCGAATATGTCGAAGCAGTTTGGTAGGTTCGCCATTCAGACCTGGCTGTGTTCTCAACACTCACGCTTATCGTTTAGCAAGTCAAATCCGGTTGGATGAGACCAGTACCCGATGGTTACCACTTGGAGGTTAAAAATGAGCACTTGGTGCGTAGTCAGAGTTACAACCACTGGGCTAAAATCGAATATTTCCCTAAAATGTTCCTAAAACACCGATAAATTATGTTTAAAAATTCAGAAACGGTTTCTGTTAGCTATTTTGAATACCCTTTTCAATTCTGCACACCAAAAAAAAATTTTTTTAAATGTCGAATTTTTGAGTCAAAAAAACTATAAAGGGGTACCCCTGGTATTTTTTTTTGACTCAGAAACTCGATATTCTTTAAACAATGAGGTCGGCTCTCCTACTATAACAAATCCGTCTCTTTTCACAAAAATAAATGTAACACTTCTTGTACACAATATAACCTTTAATTACGGATCAATAATTCAGTTAGCATCAACAGTCCATTCACCTTGTTTTCTAAAAAAAGGTCCTTTGCAAATGCCGACCAACAACAACAACAACAACTGCAACAACTGCGTACATGTGTATAGAAAGGAAGTATGTTTTTAGGACAACAAAACAAAAGGAACAGCAAATGGCTAGCATACAGCAGAAAAAAAAAAGGAAACTCAACTCAACTCACAACAACGAGATCAAACTTAATGACCACTAATGACAAGGTTGACCCGGTCGACAGCGACTCAAATTATACGTCTAGTTGAGTTCCACCCCTCGGCGGGTGAAGTCTACCCAACAGTCAGGTATATGTCGCCCAACAGAAGCAGCATGCAGTGTATGTACTCTCTCGAAGCAAGTGAAGGTCCAATGTATCTCGTATTCTCATGGTCAATGATTTTGATGGTCAGTCAAAGTTTTTCACTTTTAAGTGGATATACCAACAAAAACACAAACGAGACACTTTATGTCAGACGATGCGATGCACATCGCATTGTTTTGAGTTTTGACTCGTGCCTTGACGCACAAGTCATTTTGGACTTGTGTCTGCAACATTGTCTGTTTAGAAAATGATTTGAGGAGGATTCACGAAATCGCAATTAGGTTTGAGATGGAACACAATATAATGGATGCTAGTGATATTTGAGCCACCAACAGTGTAGTGAAAAATATGACAGACCGAGATTTGAACTGCGAATAGTTTGGGTTGTATGTCAATTTTTTTTTTATTTACTAATTTATATCAAAACGCATTTACACTTTAAGATAAAATGTGTTATAAGCTTGTGCTTAGTTGAAAACTTTTGGTAAACCTATTACAAAAGGTATTTCCTTAAGCGCTTCCCATAAAAAAAAATACAAATTTTTGGCGCAACAGGCTCGTTAGTACCCAGGGCCGAGTTTTCTCACAACCAATCATGTGTGCGTGAATACTTCTTGCACGTTGGTGGGACCTCCTGTTTTATGCCGACTCCGAACGGCGAATTTGAGATAAGCTTTTCTTGACAATTGATACTACTCGGATGATTTGTCAGATCATCACGAGAGGAGGGCCAGTGAAAAATCATTTAAGTGTTGCAACGGCTGGGAATCGAACCCAGACCTTCTGCGCGGCAGTTCATCGCACTAACCATAGCGCCACTTAGCCCTCCAGCGCTTCCCATGCTTATATTTAAATAAATTACAGTTTGTCAGTGTGAAATTGTGTCGAATCGCACGATCTTGGTGGCCATTAGACAAGTCCATTCCGCGAAATTATGCGCTCATCGAATGTTTCCTGCAATAAATCGATTGTGACGTGTAGCGTCACACAGTCGAGTATTTGTAGAAGTAAACCGCTCAAAATTATTTTTGTAAATAAACCAATTGAAACACAAAATATTATGAAATGAAGGTGAAAGGTCATCTACATGTTCTTCTTCTTCAATATCGTCCATACTTCTGTTGTTATCGTCTTCTAGAGGCATAGGCAGTTCGCTTGGGATCAAAAGAGTTCGTGCCTCCTGGGATAGTGGTTCGGTTCTCTTGTGCTGCCGTCCTCTAAGGTTGCTAAGGTGAGGATCTGAGCTCAACAATAGTCTGTTTAAGACGTCTCTGTTACAAAAAACCACGTAAACATTTTCGACTAAATTTCAGTCTATATCGTTTGAAGTGTTTGTTTCGACGGATATCTAATAAATTGGAAGTGGCCCTCCAGGTTGGGGGTTGTGCTTTGGGTTAACTACCCAACCATGCAAAAATCTAACGGCTACGAAGTAACCAATAGCCTCGGAAAGTACTGATTTTATTGTTGACGACACGGCTAAACGAAAAAAAGGACAACGACGTTCGTATCTGCACCTGGAATGTGAGATCATTAAACAGAAGAAGTGCAAGCGAAAAACTATCGGAAGCCCTAAGCTGCTACAAAGCAGACATTACTGCCGTCCAGGAAATACGATGGGATGGGCCGGGAAAAAAGAGGATGAAAAACTGTGACATCTACTACGGACCGTGTTATAGTGAGCAGAAACAGCGACTATTCGGATGCGGATTTGTTATAAGTGCCAGACTTAGGCAAGAAGTCTTATGTTTCCAAGACATTAGCGAACGCATTGTAACAATCCGCATCAAGGCCAAATTCGCCAACATTAGTCTTATATGCGCTCACGCCCCAACGGAGGAAAAAGGTGATATAGCTAAGGCCTGCTTCTATGAGCTCCTTGACAAAACCTATGAGCGACTACTGAAGTACGATGTTAAAATCGTGCTGGGAGATTTTAACGCAAAGGTAGGAAGAGAAGACCTCTTTTGCATTATTGTCGAAAACCACAGCCTTCATGACAACACGTCTGGTAACGGACTTAGGCTAATTGACTTCGTTGCGGAACGAAATGCTACTATAGCCAGCACACGGTTTCCACACCTCGATATCCATAAGGGGACATGGACGTCTCCAGATCAACGAATGGTCAATCAAATTGATCACATAGCGATAGACAAGAGCCACGCATCCAGTATTTTGGATGTCCGAACATTCCGAGGAGCTAAAATCGACTCGGACCACTACCTTGTTGCAGCCAAGGATAGAATGCGGATATCCACCACGCCATAACAATCCAGAAATACTGTAAAAAAAATTAATGTCGAAAGACTGCAATCGCAAGAGATCGCCAAGACATTCGCGCAACACGTATCCCTAAACCTCTCGATAACCACCATACCACCAGCATCGAAATTCTGTTCGTGTTTTGTATCCTTGGCTTTGACGTTTTATACTATGGTGCAACTGGCGAACATGCTTCTTGGAGTGGCACCTCTCTATATCCTCGATGGCGTGCTTTTCTTCCTCTTTTTTCTTTTTTCTGAAAAGCTGATGTTCTTCCATTTTTCTCTGCCTACGGAGCTCAATGGTAGCTCTCGTCTTCAGATGCAGCTTGGCTTGGTAGGCCTTGTTCTTGTCTGCAAGCATCTGTCGGCATTCCTCATTAAACCAGGAGTTTCTTGCAGACGGGCGCGAGAAACCTAGGATATCAGTTGGGTGTGATGTAAAGGTTTGTTGGCTTCGTTGCAGTTGTTCTTTGACATTTAGTGCTAGTGATATGGTGTTAATCGAGGTGCAGTAAAATAACCCCCACGGAAATAAGCCCAATGGGCCCCCCATTCATATTTAAACTTCGCATACACCAAACTTGAATAGAATTCCGATTTCAAATGGCAATAACACCCACGGGGGTTAATGATTTTTCGTGGCGGGGCTTGTTTCCATTTCGAAAAAGGAAATAAACCCTGTGGGGGCTCTTTCCTTTCGTTTGGGAAATAAGTCCCATAGGGCTCATTTCCGTGGGGCTTATTTCACTGCACCGTTTATCGAAATGTTAAGGGATTCGGTCTTGGCGGTCTCTTGCGATTGCAGTCTTTCGACCACAAATTTTTTCACAGTATTTCTGGATCGCTGTTGTTATCCGCATTCTTACCTTGGCTTCAACTATGTGGTGGTCCGAGTCGACGTTTTCCCTCGGAAATCCAAAAGTACTTTCTGTCTTGGTTGGTCTACCGTACATGTTAGTGTCATACAATCAATGGATCTAGAATCCAGAATGTACATATGTACATAAGAGTTTGTCATATTTAAAAAGGAAAAGCATTTCGTTGTTCAAAGTCCAGCTTCATATATCCCAATTCCTACATTATTCAGATTCAATGATAAATTAATCAAATTAAACAAAATGTTGTAGAGTAACAAAACTTATAAAGTACCGTTCCAAATATCCCTAACAAACAAACACCACCTATACCTACTCGCACACATCTACCTAATTCATGCACAAAATCCTTTCTCCTTTCATCGAAATCGTTCATCTGACTGAGTTAACGGTTAACCTTGGGCAAACTTCTAATAGCCTAATTATCTAAATTATATTGTGGGCCCTTCTATGTAGTTTGGAACCGCACTACATCCGTTTTCCACAAAAAATCCCCAAAAAAATGTTCGACTGTTTATGTAATTAACTCTGGCATCCATCCATCCACTCATACTATCCTCGAAGTATGCCAAAGTGTTTGTAGGTCCAAATACATTGAATTCCTACCCTTGACCACTTTCGTTTTCACATCAAAATTGGAATTCAAATCACTCTGTGTGTGATGTTGTTTTGCTTTCACCACTTAATTGTGGTTTTTCAAAAAAAAAAAAAAAAAACAATAAAACGGAGCATAACAGGACACAGACATTGATTTCGTGCGAAATCAATGATTATCCTGATTATATTCGATCAGTTTGTATATTGGATCCGAAAACGAGATGGCATCCCATGGAATGTGCGTGAAACCCTTAACCAACTGGGATGCAGACGGATTTTTAGCCCTAACTCGGTATAGATTCGAATTGTGGTTTGAAGTTGGAAAATTATTTTTGCGAAACGTATTCGCAAATGAAAACATGCAATATGGTGGACCAGTGTCTAGGGGGAAACAAACAAAAAATTACCGTGCACGCAAAATGCCATTTTGTTGGCAGTTGTTGTTGGTGTTTAATGTTTGGTTAAATAGGGAACAACCAGTGACCACGGTTTGTGGTTTGTTCTCTGATAGTTTTGCGTGTTTTGAAGTTTTACTTGTTTTAGGTTTTTTTTTTTGTCCGTTATTCGATTTTGTTTATGGCGTTTGAGAGTGTAGTCTGTTCAGGGGTGTTTCGATCGCGTGTACTTGTGGTTACTATTGTGGTGGCATAAAGGTACGGGGAAAACAGCATTGACAAACATGGAGGGAAATTCCTTACCATTCAAAAGTGAATGGAATGAGTATGACCGTCGAATTTTGTTTGTGCCTTTTTTATGTTTAGTTGACAAGCACAATGCGTGCTTATAAAGCCTGATAACACTGACAATTTCGTAGAAAAATAGGTGCACAGTGAGTTATTTTCACCTTTAAGGGAGGAAAAGTTAATCTTAGAACAGCAAAAAAAAAAAAAAAACAGTGATGCTTTATACATATGGCTGCAATTATTATTATCCCGGTAGGTCTTATTAGAAAGTATTTTTGAAACACTTTTATCCTGATTGGTATGACATAGAGGACAGACAGTCTTAGCAATATTACCAAACACGTCATCAGGTCAGCAAATGAAAAGTCGATTGGCCTTTCAGGGAGACGAAAAGCCTAACAATTGCTTGGGGACAAGGGTTTTCGTGATCAGCAAATAAAGGGTGATCCATTTCGAGGTTCCCTACTTTTTTAAAGAAAAAAAAACAGAAAATTCAAATTTAATGGATAATGTTTATTATCATTTGAAAGAACATTCTTTGGCATTTATTTTTTGAAGATTATGTCTATCAAATGTTGGCCGTTGCTACGTCGCAGATGGTCCATCCGTTGAGTCCAATTTTCGATCACTCGTTCGAGCATTTCGACTGGTAACTGGCGAATGACACGCGTGATGTTTTCCTCCAAGGCCTGAATCGAAGCGGGTTTGTCGGCATAAGCTTTTGACTTTACATATCCCCACAGGAAAAAGTGTAAAAAAGTCTATTATCCAATAATGAATGCTGGGTCTCAAAATGGGTGATGGTGTTGCGAATAGTACGCTCAGTAGGCCGATTTTGTTGACCATAAGTTGAGCGAAGTGCTCGAAACACATTCCTCACAGAACGTGAATTTTCATAATAAAGTTGAAAAATTTGTAAACGTTTTTCACGCGTAAGTCTTTCCATTATGAAATGCCAAACAATACTAAACAAAAATAACATGACAGCATGACACGACTCACACGTGATCTGTCAAAAAAGGCTATTGAAAAAAGTATCTCTACTTGGATCACCCTTTACAAATACAAATTTTTGGCGCAACAGGCTCGTTAGTACCCAGGGCCGAGCTTTCTCACAACCAATCATGAGTGCGTGCGTACTTCTTTGCACGATGGTGGGACCTCCTGTTTTATGCCGACTCCGAACGGCGAATTTGAGATAAGCTTTTCTTGACAATTGATACTACTCGGATGATTTGTCAGATCATCACGAGAGGAGGGCCAGTGAAAAATCATTTAGGTGTTGCTACGGCTGGGAATCGAACCCAGAGCTTCTGCGCGGAAGTTCATCGCACTAACCATTGCGCCACTGAGCCCGTCCGTGATCAGAAAATGGCTAATCAAATTGGCCATTTTGCTATCGACAATGGTATGCAATCGCAATTTTGTTGTCCAAATATTTCGAGAAGCCAACTTTTATTCAGAGTGCTTCCCTATTAAAGATACCTAAAGTCGAGATATTGTTGACATTACATCATCACTCGCAGTACTGCAATCGCATATATGTATAATGGGTTATTCACTTGCAGGTACTATTTTTCAGGAGTAAGCAGTTTACAACATTTTCAAGAAAAGACAAGCCCACAGCTCCGAAAATGAAAAAAGGGAAGCAGTTTACAACATTTTCAAGATATAACAGGTCCACAGTTCCGCAAATTAAAATGGAGAATACAGTCAAGTAAGTAGTACTACAGTCTTCAATGAAGAATGAAGAACAGTTTCCTCTATCCGGAGGATGGATTTGTTTCATTTGAAACGGTGAGGGTAATTCGCAACAACACTCTGTCTCCCAACAGCGAAAAAATGGTGACAGAATCTGTTATCAGTGATTATCTGATGGAATATGAATTTTTGGCATCTTCGGATTCGGAGGACACGAACACCACCTAGGTGTACTGTAGCAAAAGTGCTGCGATTAATACAGATTAACCTTTACCACTCCAAAACGGCTTCGGCCGCGCTTCTTCTACAACTAACGACTAACAAGGAAGATATTGTCCTGATGCAGGAACCTTGGCTCGTCAACGATATGGTATATGAACTCAGGACTCAAGACTATACTCTCTTGTATGCAAAGGACAAAGGTAAACCAAGATCCCGTACATTGGCTAAGAGTAGCCTACATGTTTACTTACTCACCAGTTACAGTGATCGAGACATAATTGCAGCTCAGCCTCCACCCATTCAATTCGGCTTAGACCGCGCTTCTTCTACAACTAACGACTCACGAGGAAGCTATAGTTCTGATCCAGGAACCTTGGCTCGTCAACGATATGGTATATGAACTCAGGACTCAAGACTATACTATCTTGTATGCAAAGGACAAAGGTAAACCAAGATCCCGTACATTGGCTAAGAGTAGCCTACATGTTTACTTACTCACCAGTTACAGCGATCGAGACATAATTGCAGCTCAGCCTCCACCCATTCTATTAGGCTTAGACCGCGCTTCTTCTACAACTAACGACTAACGAGGAAGCTATTGTCCTGATGCAGGAACCTTGGCTCGTCAACGATATGGTATATGAACTCAGGACTCAAGACTATACTCTCTTGTATGCAAAGGACAAAGGTAAACCAAGATCCCGTACATTGGCTAAGAGTAGCCTACATGTTTACTTACTCACCAGTTACAGTGATCGAGACATAATTGCAGCTCAGCCTCCACCCATTCAATTCGGCTTAGACCGCGCTTCTTCTACAACTAACGACTCACGAGGAAGCTATAGTTCTGATCCAGGAACCTTGGCTCGTCAACGATATGGTATATGAACTCAGGACTCAAGACTATACTCTCTTGTATGCAAAGGACAAAGGTAAGCCAAGATCCCGTATACTGGCTAAGAGTAGCCTACATGTTTACTTACTCACCAGTTACATCGATCGAGACATAATTGCAGCTCAGCCCCCACCCATTCTATACGGCTTAGGCCGCGCTTCTTCTACAACTAATGACTAACGAGGAAGCTATTGTCCTGATCCAGGAACCTGGGCTCGTCAACGACATGGTATATGAACTCAGGACTCAAAACTATTATCTCTTGTATGCAAAGGTATATGAACTCAGGATTCAAGACTATACTCTCTTGTATGCAAAGGTATATGAACTCAGGACTCAAGACTATAATCTCTTGTATGCAAAGGACAAAGGTAAACCAAGATCCCGTACATTGGCTAAGAGTAGCCTACATGCTTACTTACTCACCAGTTACAGTGATCGAGACATAATTGCAGCTCAGCCTCCACCCATTCTATTCGGCTTAAACCGCGCTTCTTCTACAACTAACGACTAACGAGGAAGCTATTGTCCTGATCCAGGAACCTTGGCTCGTCAACGACATGGCTTATGAACTCTTGTATGCAAAGGACAAAGGTAAACTAAGATCCCGTATGCTGGCTAAGAGTAGCCTACATGTTTACTTACTCACCAGTTACAGCGATCGAGACATAATAGCAGCTCAGCCTACGCCCATTCTATTCGGCTTAGACGAGGAAGCTATTGTCCTGATCCAGGAACCTTGGTTCGTCAACGACATGGTATATGAACTCAGGACTGAAGACTATACTCGTTTGTATGCAAAGGACTAAGGTAAACCAAGATACTGTTTAGTCGCTAAGAATAGCCTAAATATTTATATACTCACTTGTTACAGCGATCGAGATATAATTGCAGCTCAACTGGAAGAAAGACAAGAAAATTACTGATTGGTCTCGGCATATCTCGCCCACGACCATGTGGGACTCTTTCCTAAAGATTCTGAGGAAGGCGATCGCAGATATGGAGAGCCAAAAAGATGGAGTTATCCTGCGAAGTGATGCTAACGCACACCACACAACTGGAGCAGTTCTGATATAAAAGATCGAGGTGAGTTACTTTTTGCACTCCGTACAAAACCCTTAGCAGCACTAGACATTATTTTTCACCAACTACAAGATATTTTCGACAAGCAAATGTCAGCTTGCTCAGTCATACGTCTTAAACTCAAATATACAACCTGGCCACTCAAAAATTCTAAACGAATATTAAAAATATTTCTGAAAACACCGACTACACAGATTTCACCTGGTAAGACTTTGACAAGAGTTTTGAGGTCACTTTCACAGACAGATCGTCATATAAGAGTAACCAAAACAAATGACGGAGTGGGTACTAGTGTTTACTTCGCACAAACTCAATCTCAGCCTATCGATCCGTCGTCCGTCTTCTTTGAAGCGTGTTTCAGGCGGAATTCATGGCGACAAAGAAGCCTTATCCTGGCTGAAAGACAATGTTATATCTGTCAAAGACATTCTCAGACAGCCAAGCGGCCATCGATTCGTTGGAATCTTACTTACTCAAGTGGCGCTACAGTCCGTAATGAATCTTTCCTCTAAAAACATGCCTATCCAATTAGCCCGGTCCTTAGCTAACTGCCTCCAGTTGCGTACTCCACGTTGGTTGAGGTCGGTTTCTACTTGTGCGCGCTACTTAAGTCGTGATCTTCCTCTACTGCGTCTCACGTTTGACTGGGAATCGAAGACTCTGCCAGCCGGAGTATTGGTGCCCATTCGACCTACATGTCCTAGCCATCTTTAAAATCCAATGTGTACTTTTTCGACTGTTGACATGTCGCTCTACAGCTCGTATAGTTCTTGCTTAAATCTTCGTCTCCACAGCCCGGCAACGCAAACGGGAACGAAGATTTTTCGAAGAATTTTACTCTCAGATGGGCCAAGGATTTCTTCATCCGATTTTGATACGATCCATGCTTTAGTGCGTAGAGCAGTACTGGAATGATCAGGATCTGATATAGTATCTCCATAGTAGTTCGAGTGAGGGCTTTACTACTGAATTGCTTTCATAGCCTGAAGAAACAGCGGCTGGCAAGATCGATTCTTCGTTTAATTTCTGACGAGATGTTGTTTACAGAGTTAATAGCGGGGCCGAGATAGACCAAGTCCCGTACTGCCTCAAAGTTATATCTGGTGACGTTCTGTCCAATTCGTCGACGTTGTGTGTCCTTTCGTGTTGACAGCACATACTTCGTCTTGCCCTCATTCACTGCCCTCCTTCCTTCTCTATACTAGCAAACGTGGCTATGACATCACGTTGGGTCCTACCAATGATTTCAATATCGCCGGCGTATGCTAGTAGTTGTACAGATTTTTGGAAAATTGTGCCTCTTGTGTTGGCTCGTGAGTTTTGCACAATCCTATCAAGAATCAGATTGAAGAAGTCACATGACAGCGCATCGCCTTGATTAAATCCTTTTTTGGTATCCAATGTTTGTTGTGAGGTCGTTTCCGACCCTGATGGAGCAGCGAGAATTCATCCTACACGAACGGTAGAGTTTGGACGGTATACCTAAACTAGACATGGCTCTGTATAGTTCGTCTCTATAAATGCTGTCGTACGCGGCTTTGAAATCGATGAATAGGTGGTGGGTATCGATTTGGACATCTTGGGTTTTTTTCAGGATCTGCCGAAGCGTGAAAATTTGATCGGTTGTGGACTTTCCTGGCCTAAAACCACACTGATAAGGGTCGATCAGGTTGTTGGTAAACGATTTCAGGCGCTCACATATTACGGCAGATAGGATCTCGTTGGCGATGTTGAGGTGACTTATGCCTCTGTATTTGGCGCAGTTTAGATGGTTTTTGTAGATCGGGGCAAACGATTCGGAGGTTTCATTCTTCAGGCATACTTTCATCCGACTAGATTTGGCTTATGAGTTGGTAAATGTTATTTACCAAGTCATCTCCGCCCAGCGAAAAGGCTGTCATTTCCGGCAGCCTTATTAGGATTCAGTTTAGATATTGCTATCCTCGTTTCACTCAGGTCGGGTGGTTGACAGTTTTCTCTGTCGTTGCCAATATTGAATGGTTCGTTCTGCCTGGGAGCGGAATGTTGTTCGTCATCGCCGTTTAACAGTCTGCAGGAGTGGTTCTTCGATATCCTCAGCATCGACTGTGACTCAACTACGATATTTCCTTGTTCATCTCGACAGGATTCTGTTCGAGACTTGTCGAACGATTGGCTTTGACGTTTTACACTTTGGTGCAACTTGCGAACATCGTTCCTGCAGTGGCACCTCTCTATATCCTTGATCGCGCGCTTTTCTTGCTTTTTTTCTTCTTTCTGAAAAGCCGGTGTTTTTCCTTCTTCTTCAGCCTAGCCTTGTAGGCTTCGTTCTTGGCTGAGAGCATATGTCGGCATTCCTCATCAAACCAGGGGTTTCTTGTTGGTGGCCGCGAGAAACCTAGCACATCGGTTGCGGCTGTATAATAGCTTGTGGGCGTCTTTCCGTCGATCTTCGACAATCGATGACGGTGGTACGGTGGTAATTGAGAGGTTAAGGGATACCCGTTGCGCGCATTTCTTTTTTTTACAGTACTTCTGGTTTTCTTGTCGCGCGGTGGATAACTGACCTCCTACCTTGGCTGCAACTAGGTAGTGGTCCGAGGCGATGTTAGCTCCTCGGAATGTTCGGACATATTGTCCATCTCAATGTGATCAATTTCTTTGTCCGTTCGTTGATCTAAAGACCTTTGGATATCGAGGTGAGGAAACCATGTGTTGGCTATAGTGGAATTTCGTTCCGAAACGATTAGACTAGTCCGTTACCACACGTGTTGTCGTGTAGGCTATGTATTCCGATAATACCGCTAAAGATATCTTCTCTTCCTACCGTTGCGTTAAAATTTCCCAGCTCGATTTTAACATCGTACTTCGTTAGTCGCTTATAGGTTTTGTCAGGGAGCTAAAGGAGCAATCCTTAGCTGTATCATATTTTTCATTCCTTGGGGCATGAGCGCATATAAGGCTTATGTTTGCGAATTTGGCCTTGATGCGGATGTTTACAATGTGTTCGCTTATGTCTTGGAAACATAATACTTCTTGCCTAAGTCTGGCACTTATAACAAATCCGCATCCGAATAGTCGCTGTTTCTGCTCACTATAACACGGTCCGTAGTAGATGTCACAATTTTTCAACCTCTTTCTGCCCGTCCCATCCCATCGTATTTCTTGGATAGCAGTAATGCCTGCTTTGTTAAGGGCTTCCGCTAGTTGTTCGCTTGCACCTCTTCCGTTTATTGTTCTCATATTTCCGGCGCTGATACGAACTTCGTTGTCCTTTTTTCGCGTAGTAGGGTCGTCAAAAATAAAATCAGTTCTCTCCGAGGCTATTGATTGCTTCGTTTCAAATGTTTTTTTTTTTTATGGTTGGGTAGTTAACCCAAAGCCCTAGGACATGGGGCCATTAGTATGCACTACGGGATTTAGCGCTGCCGTTGGATTTTCGGCTAATCCATCACCATCTCTGTCGCTAGAATCAGTTTCAACAACAGTCTCATTCAATGAATCGGCTAAATAGCGGATCACCTCTGCAGGGGATTTCAAACCATTTTAACATTCACCCAGAATAACATTCACCTGGCATAGTAACATTAAAGAGAACTGTAAGGCTGATGAACACGCCAGGCATAGGAATAAATGACCAGTTGCACCACGGGTGCACTAGGTATTCCGATCGCTACATGCAAAAGCTTATTAGCACAACATGCTAATATCTAATCAAACCTGGGATGGAGTCTTGGCACGACGACGTATCAAATAACCAAACTAATTTGGGCGAAGCTTAATTTGAGAAGATCCATGGGACTGATTTCACTTGATAGATCGTACATTAGCGCAACTATAGATGTCATCACTGATTACTGTGTAATAAGCACACACGCATAAAGGCTAGGCCTCCACTCAAAACGATTTCGGTAGCTCCAAGATGGAAGTTCTTTTTGTTTGATAGGGCCGGGCAGTTGCAAGGAAGATGAATTATTGTTTCTTCTTCCTCTGCATCCATGCAGCTCCTACAGAAATCATTTGAGTGGAGGCCTAGCCTTTCTGCGTGTGTGCCTAGTACACAGTGTCCAGTGATGACACTGCATGGCCCTATCAAACAAAAGGAAGTTCCATCTCGTAGCTTACTACTTTCAAAATCTCAGTGATTTGACAAAAACGGAAGCGAAAAGTCTCCTTCGTTTTTCATTTAAAGCTGATAATGGTTTTCTCAAGGATAGAAGGGAGAATGGACAAGATCCACGTGGTATCACAGTGGACCAAAAAAAAGGCCTAAGTATGCTGACGAAGTAGGCTAACTGGCAGCCAATCTAATCTTACCCAACCTAACCATTGTACCATCCTAGGTCAGATGTATCATTGCAATAACGTGTAACCTCTATTGCAAAATCTCAGCCAGCAGCGTCCAAACTAAGTTACCTTGTTAAAGCTAGGAGATGTTTTGCAACCGCCCAGCATCTTCTTTTGTAGAAACCCCAAGTACGACAAAGTATTGAACACTTTTACCATGCTTGCAGTTCAGCTCTGAATATACACTGAGCTTACTGGACTCTGTCTAAAGACGTGAAATTTGCCTCATTGACGATTCACCTACCTGAGCTGGGCTTAGACCGTTGTCAGATAGATTAGTTTTCCCCTTCTAAAGTAAAGGTTGTTGCGACAGCATTCCTGCGTAGTACGAGAGGATCTGTAGAAACGGACCATTACAAAATATATTACACAGCCTCTTTTTTTTTTTGGTCCACATATTCTAGGACGTGGAGGGCTCAGTGGCACGATGAACTTCCACGCCGAAGGTCTGGATTCGATTCCCAGCCGTAGCAATACCTAACTGATTTTTCACTGTCCCTCAGCCCTCTCGTGATGATCTGATAAATCATCCGAATAGTATCACTTGTCACAAAAAGCTTTTCGCAACTTAGCCGTCCGGATTCGGAATAAAACAGGAGGTCCCGCCATTTTGCAAGGAAGTACACACGCACAAATGAATGGTTGTGAGAGAAAAGCTAGGCCCTGGGTACTAAAGAGCCTGTTGTGCCATACATTTTTTTTTTATTCTTCGGCGGCAGTTAACAGTCAGACCTTGAACTTAGATTCCGAATCGTTGGTTGTCTATCATCAATGCGTTTTGCTACTGCAACATCCACAAATACTTTCTTAACTCCTTATGGCAAAAATAGTCCTATGACTGATCGACTAATTTCTTCAGCAATTTTGTGTTAACAGCAGGATAAAAACTGTACAGGGTGGGCAAGTTTCAAGTGTCTTTCCAAAGGGGTCAGCTACGAGGTGGCCTTTTGCCGTTTGCAAGATGGCGGATAACATTATTATAACATTATTTGGAAATTGGGCACACAAATCCATCCATCCATCCTGCATGAACCGGAGCATGAACACCAAGAAAGTTCGTCTTATAATAAAAATTCAATAGTGTCAAAAAGCGGCCTCAAAGATACGCCAAATACATAAAAATCATTACCTGCTATTACTCTATCAAACTTAAGCCTGCAACGTTCCACCAAATTCTTTAAACCAAATCTAAAGAATCCTTCTTAAGAGAATCAACAATCTTGTGAAACAATTCATCAGATAACTTCCAATCATCATCAAGCTAAAAAAATAAAATCACAGGCCTAATGATGTAATCCGTTCCAGTCATCTTTTAGGTACGGCAAAACAAAACTATAGAACAGACAAATTAATTAACAGGCTACACGTGACTAAACTTCACAAAAACTTCGCAAAAAAACTTCTGAATTTCAAATCATGATGACTAGTTGTTGTTCCTAGCTGCGCACAGTACCCCGGGCCGTCCAGTGATTTAATTTCACGATTGAGAGCAGCTCATAAATTTTTAATTTCAAGTTCCAGAGAAACTGCATTTTCTCCGTGCCGATATCCAGCTGTGCTCTTAATGAATTCGATTCAATCGAATCAAATCAACCTGCAATCGAATAACCTATAAGGTGTTAACGGATGCCTAACTTGCTACCATAAAGGTTAACCTCATGAGCTTAGCCATGCCAAGGCATTTCTGCTAGAATTTCCCTCCCATTGGGGAGCACTAGCTAATCGATTTGAATGTATAACGATCGCCAGTGATCCATCAAGAGATCAAGACCCCAAATGCGGAACTCGCCCGTGTTAGGGGTAATTAAAGATCTCGTCTAAAGGTTAAACTAATTGCATCTGTTTCAGATTGTATCTCTTCGCACAACAAAGTCGCATCGACTGCGAATCTTATAAATCATTATCACGTCCACGTTGCGTCCGTCGGTCATCGTCTGCCCTGTCCGGGCAAGGGAGGAGGAATGACGGTCTTATGTCGTTTGTGTGTTGTTGCTGTTTCTGTACTTTGTCTGTCAAATGCTCTGTCAAAGTGGGATTCAGAGCAGTGATTGACTCAAATTGAACTTAATTTCTTCTTCCTCTTAAACACTTAACTTACTTATGAATATAATATCTATCTGCACTGGATTTACGACGACGAGATGCCGGGACGGACAGACGAACGCACCGTGCTGTACACATCTGGCGGTCGGGGGAATGATAGAGCGATGGCTTAGCCGTTTGTACTCTCAATCGGGGCACGCAGAACACCAGAGCAGTACGTGAGGCGTTTAAGCAGCTTGAACAACTTTATGAAGGGGTCATCTTCATGACAAGCTGTTGCTGATGAACACAACATTAATATCATCATCAGCGCAGTAGATGGTGGCATTAGCATCAGCAACAGCAATAGCATCAGAAGCAGGAGCAGCAGTGTGGCAACATTGAATCTAGCAGTAGCTTAATAGACGCAAGTACCATGTTAGCGAAGGGGGATGATGGACATTAAGATGTTGTGGCATTGTCGATTGACTTTGGATCTGCTGGTTGTGGTGACACACCACCACTCAATCTCGGTTTAGTCCACCCTCATAGTATGGTGGTGGTGCTTGGCATAATTAAATGAGCTAGAGCCCAGCAAGTCGCATTGATTAGAATCTATTTGGCAAAGAAGACGATGCTATGGTGGTAGGTTTGCTGTACGAATGGAATTGATTCATAAGTTTTCCCCAGATGTATCCGTTACATCAGTCTTGGTGGAGATGTGTGTGTGTGTGTATGCACGTACTCAGTCAGTTCTGGAATTTTAACAAGACCATCCCGATGTGGTTTGGTTGGGAGACTTTTAGCTGGTCGGTGAGCTGGTCTTCTTCGTCCGTTGTGGGACTCATAGCTGACCCTTGATAAGATGCGTTTTTGTCTAAACCATTCTGGCGCTTTAATGGCTTTAAGAGCACTGTTAACAAAGGTGGTTTCAAAGTTGTGCAGATCAGAAGAATGGGCAAGATATATACTGTGTCGTCAGATCCGCTTAAATCCAAAAACATGTTCCATGCAAGGTCGGTTTAGGGTTGTGATTTGAGTTTACTTATCAACGTGAAAGTTAACCCATTAAGAAGCAACAGATAGCCCGCAAAAGAGGGAATTTTTTTACTGAAAAAAAAAACATCATGAACAAAAAAAAGGACATCAACCTTCGAGCTCTGCAGTAACAAGAAAAAAAACCAAAATCTAGCATAAATAGCTTCTCCATTCATTTGTGTGTGGGAAGTTATGCATTTGTCACGAAAGTTGGAAGCTCCAGCTTAACACCGATTCCGAATTGGAAACCTGAGAAGTCTCTCACACACTTCTATACTCTTGAATGATTGCTAGACCGGCTGCAGCGACTTCGAGCTACTAAACTATTTAAGTATAGCTACAGTCCGCAATGGACCTGGGCCTCAACTAACCTGCCTCTCCAATTAGCTCGGTCCTTATACATCTGCCTCCATTTGCACACTCAAAGTTTGTTGAGGTCGGTTTCTACTTGTGCGCTCGAATCAAGGCGAGGTCTTCCTTGACTGGGTCCGACGTCTGGGTGGAATAGAAGACTCTGTGAGCCGGAGTGGCAATTAGTTTTACATGCCCTAGCCGTCCTAAAAGTCCAATACGGAGTTTTTGTAACCAACATGCCTCTCCAATTAGCTCGGTCCTTAGCTATCTGCCTCCAGTTGAACACTCGAAGTCGGTTGAGGTCGGTTTGTACTTGTGCGCTCCGCTTACTGCATCCGACGTCTGGCTGGAAATCGAAGACTCTGCGAGCTGGAGTAATGGTGTCCATTCGTTCTACTTGCGCTAGCCATCTTAAACGTCCACTGCGGAGTTTTTTGACTAAGGGCATGTTGCTGTACAGCTTGGATCGAAGATTTCTTCGTCCAGTTTTGATATGGTCCATGCTTCAGCGCCGTAGACCAGGACTGGGATGATCAGGGTCTTATATATGATCTCCTTAGTGGTTCGAGTGAGGGCTTTACTGCTGAATTGCCTTCTTAGTCCGAAGAAACAGCGGTTGCAATTCTTTCTTAAATTTCTGACGAGGTGTTGTTGTCCGAGTTAAAAGCGGAGCCGAGGTAGACAGAGTCCCGTACTACCTCAAAGTTATATCTGTCCAAAGCTCACGTTCTGTCCAATTCTTCGCTGTTGTGTGTCATGTAGCGTTGACAGCATATATTCACTCAGTCTTACCCTCATTCCCTGCTAAACCCATTTTACCGCTTTCTTCTCTGTACTAGCAAACATCGCTTTGACATCACGTTGAGTCCTACCTATGATGTCATTATCACCGGCATCTACCAGTAGTTGCACCGATTTTTGGAAGATTGTGCCTCTGGTGATGTCTCGGAAGTTTTGCACAATCCTCTCAAGAATCAGATTAATTAACTCACATGACAGCACATCGCCTTGTCTTAATACTCTCTTGGTATGGAATGTGTCACTGATTTCATTTCCGACCCTGATGGAGAAGCGAGAATTCTCCATCGTCGTCCTACATAGACGGACGATGTTTGGCGGTATACCAAAACTTGACATTCCTCTGTATAGTTCGTCTCTGTAAATGCTGTCATATGCGGCTTTGAAATCGATGAATAGGTAGTGGGTATCGATTTGTACATCTTGGGTTTTTTTTCCAGGATCTGCCGAAGTGTAAAGATTTGATCGGTTGTGGACTTCTCTGGCCTAAAACCACACTGATAAGGGCCGAGCAGGTTGTTGGTAAGCGGTTCAGGCGTTTTTTGGATCGTGCAAACAATGCAGAGGTTCCGTTCTTAAGGTATACTTTCCACCGACCTGATTAGGATTATGAGCTTGTGGATGTTACCGAATATTATAAAGCCATACAGATGACGCACTGCATACAAGAAAAATTATTCTATGGCGGGTCGTACTGGCACAGTCCGCCATATATTTGGATCTCGTTTCTCATGTGTGCACATGCACGTACCGCCCGTCTGTACCATGAAGCTGGTGAGCAAAAGCTTCTGCTTTTGTTTTCAATGCGTCATCTGTATGGCTTCATAATCTTTGATATTACTTACCAAGTCATCCCCGCCGACTTTATAAAGCTCAGCGGGAATCCCGTCATTTACGGCAGGCTTTCTGAGCATGAGCCTAGATATTGCTATCCTCACGTTACTTAGGCGGGGTGGTTGGCAATTTTCGCTGCCGTTGCCAACGGAACGTTGTCCGTAATCGTCGTTTAACAGTCTGCAGCATTGGTTCCTCCATATCCTCAGCATCGACTGTGTCTCAACTATGATATTTCCTTCTTCATCTCGATAGGATTCTGTTCGAGTCTTTTATCCTTTGATTTGACGTTTTACGCATTTGTAAAACTTTTTCTGGGTGGCACATCTCTATATCATCGATCGCGCGCTTTATTGCACTTTTTTCTTCTTTCTGAAAAGCCGGTGTTCTTTATATCTTCTCTGTCTACAAAGCTCAATGGCAGCTCTCGTCTTCACCTGCAGCTTATCGTTGTAAGCGTCGTTCTTGGCTGCGAGCATCTGTCGGTATTCCTCATCAATTCAGGTTTTTCTTGCTGGTGGGACCGAGAAACCTAGTGGCTGATCTAATGGCCTGTTGACATCGTTGCCATTGATCTTCGATATTCGATGCTGGTGTTATAGTGTGAATCCAGAGGTTAAGGTATACACATTGCGCGAAGGTCTTGACGGTCTCTTGCGATTGCGTCTGCAGACATTCATTTTTTTCACAGTATTTCTGGAGTGTTGTCGCGTGGCGATAAAGCGCTTCCTTTGACAAGCAAAACGTACAAATTTACAATTCAAAGTCTACAATCCCCATGCCCCTTTGGGAGCCGTGCCCAACCGTTTGGGAACCATGTCTTATTGGAAGCATGTCGGATCCTACGACGTCTGGATTACTATGTACCATTGAGAATGAATGACGTACTTCATGACGCTTGAAAACAAACTGGACTAGATGTGGATCCAAAGGTTTGTGGGCTCTCGCTCTAGAGGGGAACTTCTGTTTTGAAATTCTATCCCATTGGGTATATTAGTTTTGATAAATAGTTTGTAACATAGAGAAATCTTTTAACTTTATATTCCTTAAGGTACATGGATCGACGTAGAATCGCTAGCTGAGTCCATTAAGCCATGTCTGTCCGGGTCGTCGGTACGTCTGTCCTTTCGTTCGTCCCCAGTTTCGGCCTTAAATTTAGAGGTAGAATGATGAAATTTGATACAAGTGCTCTGTGTTGCTTGCATGAGAATTAGTGTAATCGCTTTTGAAATCCACCAACTGCCCTCTTTTTAGAAAAGCGTAGTTTTTGTCCAAATTGTAAGGAATTTAGAAAAGGTGTCTGAACAACTTATATAGACAATTTCAGTATCTTTATAAATTTATCGGTATTTCGGTATTAAAAAAAAAACATTTTTTGGTTAAATTAAAAAAAAAATTGAAAAAAACTTTCAATGCAAAGATTCGGATACAAGTAATGGCGCAACAGTCTCGATAGTACCCAGGGCGGAGTTTTCTCAAAACCATTCATGCGTGCGTTTGTACTTCTTGCACGATTGCGGGAACTCCTGTTTTATGCCGACTTCGAACGGCGACTTTGAGGTAAGCTATTCTTGACAATTGATACTACTCGGATGATTTGTCAGATCATCACGAGAGGACGGTCAGTGAAAAATCATTTAGGTGTTGCAACGGCTGGGAGTCGAACCCAGACCTTCTGCGCGGCAGTTCATAGCACTAACCAACACACCACTGAGCCCGTCAAGATATTGGTTATGAAAATATTAGCTCACAACCAGTTTTTGCTGGCCTTTTTCTATAAAAATTATTTGTATACCATACCACATAACATGTGCATTAGAAAAACGTTGTTTTTGCCGAACCTTAAAATATTTTTATGAACGGTCTGAACAAGATGTGGTAACAATGCCGTTTTCTATATATCATCCCCATTCAGTTTTTTTTCCTCTCCCACTTATTGGATACATTAGTTTGAAGGATGTGTTGGCATAAGGATTTCAAAGATTTGCACCGCGGATTGTAGGCTTCTCATACGTTATTTTTTCTCCCCGACAGTGCCCCTGGCTACTTAGATACCATCCCTGCTCCAAGAGGATACCACGTTCTTGCAATGTGTGCGCATGAAAAAATAAAATTTTTTTCTAACAACATATACATACATAAATTATTGTCTAAATTGTTGTTGACTTCCCAGATGCAATTGGATAAAATTGCGCATTTTATGTATCTGCTCTCGAAATCATTGTATCTAAACAATGGCATTGTACTTGTTTACCCAAACTCACATTCTTCCTCACAGCATCAGACAAAATATATTTTTATTCGCACCAGTCAGTCCTAAGAGCATTGTTCCGCCCAAATCATCACAGTTCCATCATCCCTATTATGGCACCAGAGTGCCAAGTGTCCTTACACACAAAAAAAAAACATATTTTCCCTAATCTCCTTTTGAATAAAAATAAGTGAATGCATATCCTGTTGAAATAAAAAAAAATCCATCAATCTATATTGAACACTTTAGATAAAGCAAAAGTATCCTTCAATATCCTTGAATCCTCTTTATCTTGGTTTTGAATAAAAATCCCATTTTCCCATACAGAAAACTAGTGTACTCCCGACTATATGGTAGGAGTGACCATTGACAATGGGGTTTCGAATGTGTAAACATATTTCTGCCGGATTAAGCGGATTAGCTAGCAGTGGCATTGTGGAACCCTTGAACCATGTATAACACGACTCTCGGTAGGGTGGGTAGGGTTCGTTTTTGTCCTTTTTTTTTGCTCATGTCACATGGAATAATGGAATCAACAGTGTTGGCTTGTTATTCGCACTCTGATAAGTGTTGTTATTGAGTTTATGATTTGCTATTGAGGGGATCCTTTAGTCCTTTTTGTCATCAAAAGGCCAATGATAGACGGTGTGCATAATGAAATATGAAAATATCATAATTGGCTGGGTCGACCTTTTGTAATGGTTGTCGGCTTAGTGGGTTTTAAAATAAGGCATATGCTGGGCAAGTGGTGAATTTCATTATGACACTCTGGGTAATTGTTAACCTCAAATTGTGATACTGATTATGACAGTTGTAAATGTTTGGAAAGGGGTTTGCTGTAAATTTATTCAAAGGCTACGCATGGATTGGTAGTCGGTGTTGGTACATCGGGAATTGTAATGCATGCAGTTTTTTTTTATTGCTTTTCGCTGAAGTTTCAATAATATTGCAAGGCTTAAGAATGTAAAACATCAGCGGAAGAAGGGTCTTTATAGAATGTTGTATGTATATTTTATGTTCTTATTTACAAAATTTACAATTAAGAGCAAGAAACCCATGGTTTGATGAGGAATGTAGACAGATTCTCGCAGCCAAAAACGATGGGTAGAAGGCTGCCATTGAACCCTATGGGCAAAGAAGGAGGAAAGAACACCGGCTTCAGAAGAAGAAAAAAGCGCGCGATAGGGGATATAGAGAGTTGCCACTCCAGGAACGATGTTCGCCAATTTCACCAAAGCGTAAAACGTCAAAGCTAATGACACAAGCCTCGAACAGAATCCTGTCGAGATAAACAAGGAAATATCGTAGTTGAGACACAGTCGATGCTGAGGATATGGAAGTACCACTTCTGCAGACTGTTGAACGGAGATAACGAACAACATTCAGCTGTCAGGAAGAACGAACATCTCAATGTGAGCAACGACAGCGACAACTGCCATGCACCCGACTTAAATGAAGTCAGGATTGCAATATCTGCACTGAAGCTGTGGGCAATGAAGGCCTTCCCACTGAGATTTGTAAAGCTGGTGGAGATGACTTGGTAAGTAACATCCACCAACTCATCAGCTAAAACTGGTCAGATGAAAGTATGCCTGAAGAATGGAACCTCAGCATCGTTTGCCCGATCCGCAAAAAGGGGACCCTTTGAACTGCTCCAACAACAGAGACAAAAGTCTCCTCAACATCGCCTACAAGATCCTATCTGCCATGATATGTGAACGCCTGAAATTTACCAACAATCTGATTGGCCCTCATTACTGTGGTTATAGGCCAGGAAAGTCCACAGCCGATCTAATTTTCACATTTCGGCAGATTCTGAAAAAAAACCAAGAAGTCCAAATCGATACCCATCACCAATTCATCGATTTCAAAGCCGCATACAAAAGTATTTATAGAGACGAAAATACAGAGCGATGTCTAGTTTTGGTATACCGCCCAAACTCATCCTACTGTGTGGTATAACTATGAAGAATTCTCGTTGCTCCATCGGGATCGAAAACGACTTCACCGACACATTCGATACCAAAAATGGATTTGGGCAAGGCAATGCGATATCATGTGACTTTTTCGGTTTGATTCTTGAGAGGATTATGCAAAACTCCCGAGCCAACACCAGAGTCACAATCTTCAAAAAATCAGTGCAACTACTAGCATACGTCGACGATATTGACATCATTGGTCGGACTCAATGGGTTGTCATAGACACGTGTGCTTGTATAGAGAAGGAAGCGGCAAAAATGTGTTTAGCAGTAAATGAGGGCAAGAGTACGTATATGCCGTCAACACGAAATGACACACAACATCGAGGAATTGGACAGAACATCAACATCGACAGATATAACTTTGGGGTAGTGCGGGACTTTGTTACCACGGCTCCGCTATCAACTCTGACGACAACATCTCGTCAGAAATAAAACTATGAACTGCTCTTGCCAACCGCTGTTACTTCGGGCTAGGAAGACAATTCAGTAGTAAAGCCCTCACTAGAAATACTAAGGAGATCCTGTATAGACCCTGATCATCCCATTTCTGCTCTACGGTGATGAAGCATGGGCCATATCAAAAGCGGATGAAGAAGTCTTGGTCGATTCGAAAGGAAAATTCTTGGAAAAATCACCGGTCCCGTTTGCGTTGACGGGCACTGGAGACGAAGATTCAACCAAGAACTATACGAGCTGTACATCGACACGCCCCTGGTCAAAAACCTCCGCATTGGACGTTTAAGATGACTAGGACATCTAGAACGAATGGACACAAATACTCCGGCTCGCAGAGTCTTCGATTCCGAGCCAGAAGTAGAACGCAGTAGAGGATGACCTCGCCTTAAGATTTGCGCTTAAGTGAAAACCCACCTCAACCAACTTGGAGGCAGTTAGCTAAAGACCGGGCTAATTGATTGGAGAGGCATGTTGGTTGAGGCCCAGATTCATTGCTGACTGAAGCTCCACTTAAGCAAGTAATTTATTCTTTTTTTTTACATTTTTGAGTTACAGTACTGCGTTTCACTAAGGATTAGACGTTTGGGATTCCTCGACATAACCATAGTACAAGTATCTATGCTCCGCAAGATAAGTTGGATATTTTCTTTGAAGTTACTGCTATTAGTTCTAGTAAAATGAATCAGATAACGATAATCCTCATCAGCGTTGTACACAAGTTTCCAATTTGCTTTAATTTAGCCTTTACCTAGCCCACCACATACAAGCCGCAATGATCACAAAAAAGCTCAATGACTTGTCCACATCTGCTATGGCCCAACTGATATATGTTTCCCAATTCCAATGAGCAATGAATCACCAAAGCAACCGATAACTCTTGTACTTTCATCAATTACCGGTGAACAAAAATTTCCATTGTGCGTTTGGGCGAACCATTAATCTCGTCCGTACAAAACCCCCCCTTCATCCGTTTAGCCCGTTTAGCAAACAAATCCGCTGACATTTGTACACACACGTAACAGAGCGATAAAGAAATTCATGAGATTCTAGATCGTTTTCTCCAACATCCCCATGAGTGCAAGAGGGGGAACACTGCCTAGTGATTCTATTGAATCCGCTTCCGACCGCAGCGCACACTTGCGCACTTGCGCAATTGCTTTGTTTAATGTTTTATTTATGTCCACTGTCGTTGGAATTTTAATACAATTTTCCGGAGCCTAACCTGGCCGACTCATGTACCATTCAGGCCAAGCGCAGCGCCCCAGACCACATGATGAAATGCGGAAATTTTTCAGCTCATGTATAATTCGAAGGACATTTGTTGTGGCCACAAGAGCGGTAGCATTGACACCTTCGGCGAATCCTTTTGGGATTGGGATATATGCGTCCGTGTTGTCGGATCGTTGTGGTGTTCATCTGATGTCGTTTGATTCTCCCCAGGGAGAATGCCAATCGACCCCAAAAATAGAGCGCTCCACCATCTATTCTCGTGTTGCCTCGTTATTTAGTTGTCAACTCAGAGCTGCCTCTATGGTGGCGAGCAATCTGTGTTTGGTGTTTGAAGTTGCGATGAACGTGTTGCGCAATAATTGTCAAAGGTGTGTAAAAGTCTAGTAAAAGTGTTGTTGGCAAATTCTGGCATGTTTAACAGGCGAACCGTTCGCATATTGCCAAAAGTCATATGGTTGAGAGTCCATGGACATGTAGAAAGAATTGGCAGCGCAGTATACTGACGGACTGACCCGCAATGCGATGGGAAAGTTTGCGCAATTCTTCCTAATAATCTTAATCAAACAAAAAAATTGCTGCTGGTCCAATTAACTGCCTTGAGTCGGTTAGAGAATTGACCTCCTTGAGTTGGTTAGAGAATCAAATTTCAAAAGGTTAAACGAATTGAATGCAAATAGGAGAGGGGACTTTTCAATGTGAGCTTAGGAGCTACACGTTGGATATGAACTTGCTCATTTTTATAATCATCACTGGAAACGAAAAAAAAAACAAAAGATTTGCGGGCGCTGGAGGTTTTACGCTGTTGCATTGCAATATCGAGATAGTACCCTCAAGATAGCTTTTTCTGTGCAGTAAAATAACCCTTACGGAAATAAGCCCAATGGGGCTTATTATCCAAATAAAAGGAAATAGCACCCACAGGGCTTATTTCCTTTTCGAAATGGAAACAATCCCCGCTACGAGAAAACAAAAACCCCTGCGGGTGGTACCAGCTTTTTCACCAAACATATTGGCAACTGACGACAACATTGATAATGTGCTGTCGAAAGGATTTACCTGGACCAGTACATCGAAGCTACTTATGGTATTCAGCATCTACAGGGGTCAAATGATTGACTTGAATCGTCAATTCGGTAGAATTTTAACGATGAATCGCATCATACACAATCAACTCGGCGATAAAGTGCCGCTTTACATTGAAAAGGGTCGTTCAGTTGTGTTAACTCGACGTGCATTTCGTCAAAACTTCGTGTTCAACAATCACCGCCTAACGTCGTTTGGTATCAAATTTTGTTGAGCACGGGAGAGGTGAAGATCGTCAACATGCTGTTCAAATTAGCTAGTTGAAGCGGCAGGGAGATTTTTACCGAAAACCCTAACCCACAAGTGTCGTGTCGCAACCGTCAGCAAGATTTCGCAGTATACTCGCTAAGAGTAACCTAAATGTTTATCGAGATATACCTGCTGCTCAACTGAAATCCAACACATGGAATTACTAGTTTGTCTGGACAAATCTCCCCCACGACCATGTGGAACCCTTCCATAAAAAAAATCAGGGGAAGGCGATCGCAGATGCGGAGAGGCAAGGATATAGACTCATCCTGCGAAGTGATGCTAATGCACACCACACGATCTGGACCAGTTTTGATACAAACGATCAACAACATGCCTCTCCAACTAGCCCGGTCCTCAGATTACTGCCTCCAGTTGCGCACTCCAAGTTGGTTGAGGTCGGTTTCTACTTGTGCGCGAGGAAGAGGAAGACCTCGCATTAAGTAGCGAGGTCTTCATCTGCTGCATCCAACGTTTTCCTGGGAATCGAAGACTGCGAGCCGGAGTATTGGTGTCTGTTTGTTCTACATGTCCTAGCCATCTTAAACGTCCGATGCGGAGTTTTCTGACCAAGGAAATGTCGCTGTATAACTCGTATAGCGCTGGTTGAATCTTCGTCTCCATAACGCGTCAATGCAAATGGAACCGAAGTATTTTCATCTCGAATCGACCAAGGATTTCTTCACCCGCTTTTGATACGCTCTATGCTTCAGCGTCGTAGAGCAGGACTATGATGATCAGGGTCTTATGTAGGATTTACTTAGTAGTTCGAGTGAGGGCTTGACTACTAAATTGCCTTTTTAGCCGCAAGAAACAGCGGTTGGCAGGAGTGATAGAAGTCAACCATAAAGATAGACAGAGATCCTTATGCTGATTTAAAAAAAAAATGCATTACAGATGGCAATGGATCAGAGGAATGCGTAGTTCAAGAATATCTGCGGGTTCAAGCCCCAGCTTCGGCAGCATTCTTTTTCTACAAAAATTGGCAGCTTATCTGAGGGTACCTGTGCGATAATATGCGACAATATGAAGCTATGTCACATCCTCTGTGCCACTATATAGCTTTCCTTTTATTTGTCTCTTTGTCTCTCTCTGTTGTATTAATGTCTTGCTCTGTCCGATGGCCTCAGTTGTCAGTGCTGTTATGTGTCTGTAGTTCGTTGATGTCAATAGAGGCTGCTCTATACAAGGTAAGTACCTGGGCTACAAGTTGTGGCCTCGGTGTAAGCCCGAGCAAAACTGAATCCGTGCTATTCACCACCTCTGGTTAGACCAACCATTCTTCGACAACCTTTGTGACGTTTCGGGTAAAAGGATACAAGAGCTTATCCGTTTTCTACACCTCACAGGCTCGGTCTAGAGGCCGCCTGTATCACATCCACAACAATCATCATAATAAAGGTTACAAGAGTCGTGGTAAAAAAGGCAGATAGGTGCTGCATGCCCAACCGCCAAGTAAATCTACAGCTGATGGGGATAATAATATCTACAGCCAAAACGCGACACACATCACTGGGGGAACAAAAGACCTTAAATCTACCGAATTAAGCTAAATATGTTGCATCAATTACTGTCGTTTAGCAAGTCCCTCCTTGCCCCACTTCTTAAGCCGACTTGCTTTCCTTTTCGTGTTAAAATGAAGGAAGATGAATCGGCAGAAGGCTCACCCAGTGCAAGCAGATCAACAACGAATTCGTCGCCCATTAAATCGAAGCTTCCAGCAGCATCGTTGACTTTCGCGCAGCAATAGAACCCATGATGGCTGCGCATACCCGTGACGTTTGACTTCCCAGCTCCTGTATTTGCTGTTGTACGCGTATATCGTTGCCTTCTCTGGGTAACATGGGAGCACATTAGTACGACGACGATCATAAATTCACTATGAGGTCTGATTTATGACGATGATCCGAGGCCGGCCGATGGAACTCTCCACCGAAGTACATCGTGATGGTTTCAAAGCCACAAACAGGCTTCTCGCACCCCTGCGTTGACGTATTGCTGACTTCAATTGGTTTATATGATTGCATAAGCAGTTACTTTGCGGAGACATTTGAAAGATTGTGTAGGTCATTTTGACCCCCAAAGGGGTCAATTCTATCTGTTGCGATACGAATTAATATTTTGACGGCATGTTGAAACAATTTACTTGAAACCATGCGATACTCTGACTGACATATGGGATGTTGTCTTGACTGTATAGGGGTCGAGCAAGGCGATCAAATTGGGATTTGACCTCAGACCATAATTTCTGGATCTGGAACAAAGTTAACGAAGACAATTCAATTAGATTTTTTTTTGTTTTTTTTTTACAGAGGGTGGCGATGATGTTGGTTGTTATTGAAGTGGAAACGTATAATTGACAGCGGTGCGTGAGAAAATTATGCTATGGGTAGGAAGTGGAAATTCTATTGTGGTGGAACTTGCCAGTTGTAGTAATCAGTTACAAACTATATAAAACTATCGGGATAGAGATGAAAACCAAGACGCATCATCCATGGATTCGAAGACCATAATCAATGTCAGTTGATAGCGCAAGCCTTGAATACCTGTTGTAACTCTTTTTTATAATTTAACCTCAGAGGGCTTAGATCAATTAAGACAGAGAGATAGATACGATGATGGATATAGTGGAGACTTTTTTTTAAGACACCAAAATGCACAACAGCTAATATCAAACAAGTCAAGAGAGCAAGCATCAAATCGAATCACTTTTTAATCGATTTTATGAACGACCTATAGAAAAGAACACAAATTCTGTCCATAAAATCGAATCATTTTTAAATTGATTTTATGAACTCCATAAAATCGAATAATTTTTTAATCGATTATATGAACGGCCATTGGAAAGTAAAAAAAATTCTGTCAATAAAATCGAATCATTTTGTAATCGACTTTATAAACGGCCATTGAAAAATACAAAAATTCTGTCCATAAAATCGAATCATTTTGTAATCGACTTTATAAACGGCCATTGAAAAATACAAAAATTCTGTCCATAAAATCGAATCATTTTTTAATTGATTTCTTGAACGGCCATTAGAAAGTAAGAAAATGATGTCCATAAAATCGAATCATTTTTAATCGATTTTATGAACAGCCATTAAAAAGTACAAAAACTCTGCCCTTAAAATCGAATCATTTTTAATTCGATTTTATGATCGGCCATTGAAAAGTAAAAAAAAATCTGTCCATAAAATCGAATCATTTTTTAATCGAGCTTATGAACGCCCTATTGAAAAATACGATAATTCTGTCCATAAAGTCGAATCATTTTTTAATCGAGTTTATGAACGCCCTATTGAAAAATACGAAAATTCTGTCCACAAAATCGAATCATTTTTTAATAGATTTTATGAACGACCTATTGAAAAATACAAAAATTCTGTCAATAAAATCGAATCATTTTTAATCGGTGAACGGCCATTGAAAAGTAAAAAAAATCTGTCCATAAAATCGAATCATTCTTAATCGATTTTATGAACGGAATATTAAAAATTACAAAAACTCTGTGCATAAAATCGAATCACTTTTTAATCGATTTTATGAACGGCAAAAATTCTGTCCATAAAATCGAATCATTTTTGAATCGATTTTATGAAGGACATATTGAAAAGTTCAAAATTTCTGTCCATAAAATCGAATCATTTCTAAATCGATTTTACGAACGACCTATTGAAAAGTACAAAAGTTCTGTCCATAAAATCGAATCATTTCTAAATCGATTTTACGAACAACCTATGGAAAAGTACAAAAGCTGTGTCCATAAAATCGAATCATTTTTTAATCGATTTTATGAACAGCCATTGAAAAGTACAAAAACTCTGTCCATAAAATCGAATCATTTCTTAATCGATTTTATGAACGACCTATGGAAAAGTAAAAAAATCTGTCCATAAAATCGAATCATTTTTGAATTGATTTTATGAACTGCCTATTGAGAAGTACAAAAATCTTATGAACAGCCATTGAAAAGTACAAAAATTCTGTCCATAAAATCGAATCATTTTTGAATCGATTTTATAAACGTTCATTAAAAAGTAAAAAAATTATGTCCATAAAATCGATTTTATGAACGACCTATGGAAAAGTAAGAAAATCTGTCCTTAAATAGAATCATTAGTAAGCGATTTTCTGAACAACATATTGAAAAGTACAAAATTTCTGTCCATAAAATCGAATCATTTTTGAATCGATTTTATGAACGACATATTGAAAAGTACAAAATTTCTGTCCATAAAATCGAATCATTTCTTAATCGATTTTATGAACGGCCTATTGAAAAATACAAAAGTTCTGTCCATAAAATTGTATCGTTTTTTAATCGATTTTATGAACAGCCATTGAAAAGTACAAACATTCTGTCCATAAAATCTAATCATTTTTGAATCGATTTTATGAACGGCCTATCGAAAAATGAAAAAGTTCTGTCCATAAAATTGTATCGTTTCTTAATCGATTTTATGAACAGCCATTGAAAAGTACAAAAACTCTGTCCATAAAATCGAATCATTTCTTAATCGATTTTATGAACGACCTATGGAAATTAAAAAAAATTGTCCATAAAATCGAATCATTTTTGAATTGATTTTATGAACGACCTATGGAAAAGTAAAAAAATCTGTCCATAAAATCGAATCATTTTTGAATCGATTTTATAAACGTTCATTAAAAAGAAAAAAATTCTGTCCATAAAATCGAATCATTTTTGAATTGATTTTATGTACGACCTATGGAAAAGTAAAAAAATATGTCCATAAAATCGAATCAATTTTGAGTTGATTTTATAAACGTCCATAAAATTGAATCTTTTCTAAATCGATTTTACGAACAACCTATGGAAAAGAACAAAAACTCTGTCCATAAAATCGAAACATTTTTTAATCGATTTTATGAGCGGCCTATTGAAAAATACAAAAGTTCTGTCCATAAAATTGTATCGTTTTTTAATCGATTTAATGAACAGCCATTGAAAAGTACAAAAATTCTGTCCATAAAATCGAATCATTTTTGAATCGATTTTATGAACGGCCTATCGAAAATTACAAAAGTTCTGTCCATAAAATTGTATCGTTTCTTAATCGATTTTATGAACAGCCATTGAAAAGTACAAAAACTCTGTCCATAAAATCGAATCATTTCTTAATCGATTTTATGTACGACCTATGGAAAAGTAAAAAAATATGTCCATAAAATCGAATCAATTTTGAGTTGATTTTATAAACGTCCATAAAATTGAATCTTTTCTAAATATATTTTACGAACAACCAATGGAAAAGTACAAAAACTCTGTCCACAAAATCGAAACATTTTTTAATCGATTTTGTGAACAGCCATTGAAAAGTACAAGAACTCTGTCCATAAAATCGAATCATTTCATAATCGATTTTATGAACGACCTATGGAAAAGTAAAAAAATCTGTCCATAAAATCGAATCATTTTTGAATCGATTTTATGAACGTCCATAAAATTGAATCTTTTCTAAATCGATTTTACGAACAGCCATTGAAAAGTACAAAAACTCTGTCCATAAAATCGAATCATATCATATTCGATTTTATGAACGACCTATTGAAAAGTACAAAAGTTCTGTCCATAAAATCGAATCATATCATAATCGATTTTATGAACGACCTATTGAAAAGTACAAAAGTTCTGTCCATAAAATTGTATCGTTTCTTAATGGATTTTATGAACAGCCATTGAAAAGTACAAAAACTCTGTCCATAAAATCGAATCATTTCTTAATCGATTTTATGAACAACCTATGGAAAAGTAAAAAAATCTGTCCATAAAATCGAATCATTATTGAATCGATTTTATAAACGTTCATTGAAAAGAAAAAAAGTTCTGTCCATAAAATCGAATCATATCATAATCGATTTTATGAACGACCTATTGAAAAGTACAAAAGTTCTGTCCATAAAATCGAATCATTTCTAAATCGATTTAACGAACAACCTATGGGAAAGTACAAAAACTCTGTCCATAAAATCGAATCATTTTTTAATCGATTTTATGAACGGCCTATTGAAAAATACAAAAGTTCTGTCCCTAAAATTGTATTGTTTTTTAATCGATTTTATGAACAGCCGTTGAAAAGTACAAAAATTCTGTCCATAAAATCGAATCATTTTGGAATGGATTTTATGAACGGCCTATTGAAAAATACAAAAATTCTGTCCATAAAATTGTATCGTTTCTTAATCGATTTTATGAACAGCCATTGAAAAGTACAAAAACTCTGTCCATAAAATCGAATTATTTCTTAATCGATTTTAAGAACGACCTATGGAAAAGTAAAAAAATCTGTCCATAAAATCGAATCATTTTTGAATCGATTTTATAAACGTTCATTAAAAAGAAATAAAATCCTGTCCATAAAATCGAATCATTTTTGAATTGATTTTATGAACGGCCTATTGAGAAGCACAAAAATCTTATGAGCAGCCATTGAAAAGTACAAAAATTCTGTCCATAAAATCGAATTAGTTTTAAATCGTTTTTATGAACAACCTATGGAAAAGTAAAAAAATCTGTCCATAAAATCGAATCATTTTTGAATCGATTTTATAAACGTTCATTAAAAAGAAATAAAATCCTGTCCATAAAATCGAATCATTTTTGAATTGATTTTATGAACGGCCTATTGAGAAGCACAAAAATCTTATGAACAGCCATTGAAAACTACAAAAACTCTGTCCATAAAATCGAATCTTTTCTTATGAACGACCTATGGAAAAGTAAAAAAATCTGTCCATAAAATCGAATCAATATTAATCGATTTTCTGAACGACCTATTGAAAAGTACGAAAGTTCTGTCCATAAAATCGAATCATTTCTAAATCGATTTTACGAACGACCTATTGAAAAGTACAAAAGTTCTGTCCATAAAATCGAATCATTTCTAAATCGATTTAACGAACAACCTATGGAAAAGTACAAAAACTCTGTCCATAAAATCGAATCATTTTTTAATCGATTTTATGAACGGCCTATTGAAAAATACAAAAGTTCTGTCCATAAAATTGTATTGTTTTTTAATCGATTTTATGAACAGCCATTGAAAAGTACAAAAACTCTGTCCATAAAATCGAATCATTTTGGAATCGATTTTATGAACGGCCTATTGAAAAATACAAAAATTCTGCCCATAAAATTGTATCGTTTCTTAATCGATTTTATGAACAGCCATTGAAAAGTACAAAAACTCTGTCCATAAAATCGAATCATTTCTTAATCGATTTTATGAACGACCTATGGAAAAGTAAAAAAATCTGTCCAAAAAATCGATTCATTTTTGAATTGATTTTATGAACGGCCTATTGAGAAGCACAAAAATCTTATGAACAGCCATTGAAAAGTTCAAAAATTCTGTCCATAAAATCGAATTAGTTTTAAATCGATTTTATGAACAACCTATGGAAAAGAACAAAAGTTCTGTCCATAAAATTGTATCGTTTCTTAATCGATTTTATGAACAGCCATTGAAAAGTACAAAAACTCTGTCCATAAAATCGAATCATTTCTTAATCGATTTTATGAACGACCTATGGAAAAGTAAAAAAATCTGTCCATAAAATCGAATCATTTTTGAATCGATTTTATAAACGTTCATTAAAAAGAAAAAAATTCTGTCCATAAAATCGAATCATTTTTGAATTGATTTTATGTACGACCTATGGAAAAGTAAAAAACTATGTCCATAAAATCGAATCAATTTTGAGTTGATTTTATAAACGTCCATAAAATTGAATCTTTTCTAAATCGATTTTACGAACAACCTATGGAAAAGAACAAAAACTCTGTCCATAAAATCGAAACATTTTTTAATCGATTTTATGAACGGCCTATTGAAAAATACAAAAGTTCTGTCCATAAAATTGTATCGTTTTTTAATCGATTTAATGAACAGCCATTGAAAAGTACAAAAATTCTGTCCATAAAATCGAATCATTTTTGAATCGATTTTATGAACGGCCTATCGAAAATTACAAAAGTTCTGTCCATAAAATCGTATCGTTTCTTAATCGATTTTATGAACAGCTATTGAAAAGTACAAAAACTCTGTCCATAAAATCGAATCATTTCTTAATCGATTTTATGAACGACCTATGGAAAAGTAAAAAAATCTGTCCATAAAATCGAATCATTTTTGAATCGATTTTATAAACGTTCATTAAAAAGAAAAAAATTCTGTCCATAAAATCGAATCATTTTTGAATTGATTTAATGTACGACCTATGGAAAAGTAAAAAAATATGTCTATAAAATCGAATCAATTTTGAGTTGATTTTATAAACGTCCATAAAATTGAATCTTTTCTAAATCGATTTTGCGAACAACCAATTGAAAAGTACAAAAACTCTGTCCACAAAATCGAAACATTTTTTAATCGATTTTGTGAACAGCCATTGAAAAGTACAAAAACTCTGTCCATAAAATCGAATCATTTCATAATCGATTTTATGAACGACCTATGGAAAAGTAAAAAAATCTGTCCATAAAATCGATTCATTTTTGAATCGATTTTATAAACGTTCATTAAAAAGAAAAAAATTCTGTCCATAAAATCGAATCATTTTTGAATTGATTTTATGAACGGCCTATTGAGAAGCACAAAAATCTTATGAGCAGCCATTGAAAAGTACAAAAATTCTGTCCATAAAATCGAATTAGTTTTAAATCGTTTTTATGAACAACCTATGGAAAAGAACAAAAGTTCTGTCCATAAAATTGTATCGTTTCTTAATCGATTTTATGAACAGCCATTGAAAAGAACAAAAACTCTGCCCATAAAATCGAATCATTTCTTAATCGATTTTATGAACGACCTATGGAAAAGTAAAAAAAATCTATCCATAAAATCGAATCATTTTTGAATCGATTTTATAAACGTTCATTAAAAAGAAAAAAATTCTGTCCATAAAATCGAATCATTTTTGAATTGATTTTATGAACGGCCTATTGAGAAGCACAAAAATCTTATGAGCAGCCATTGAAAAGTACAAAAATTCTGTCCATAAAATCGAATTAGTTTTAAATCGTTTTTATGAACAACCTATGGAAAAGAACAAAAGTTCTGTCCATAAAATTGTATCGTTTCTTAATCGATTTTATGAACAGCCATTGAAAAGTACAAAAACTCTGTCCATAAAATCGAATCATTTCTTAATCGATTTTATGAACGACCTATGGAAAAGTAAAAAAATCTGTCCATAAAATCGAATCATTTTTGAATCGATTTTATGAACGGCCTATCGAAAATTACAAAAGTTCTGTCCATAAAATTGTATCGTTTCTTAATCGATTTTATGAACAGCCATTGAAAAGTACAAAAACTCTGTCCATAAAATCGAATCATTTCTTAATCGATTTTATGAACGACCTATGGAAAAGTAAAAAAATCTGTCCATAAAATCGAATCATTTTTGAATCGATTTTATAAACGTTCATTAAAAAGAAAAAAATTCTGTCCATAAAATCGAATCATTTTTGAATTGATTTTATGAACGGCCTATTGAGAAGCACAAAAATCTTATGAGCAGCCATTGAAAAGTACAAAAATTCTGTCCATAAAATCGAATTAGTTTTAAATCGTTTTTTATCGAAAATTACAAAAGTTCTGTCCATAAAATTGTATCGTTTCTTAATCGATTTTATGAACAGCCATTGAAAAGTACAAAAACTCTGTCCATAAAATCGAATCATTTCTTAATCGATTTTATGAACGACCTATGGAAAAGAACAAAAGTTCTGTCCATAAAATTGTATCGTTTCTTAATCGATTTTATGAACAGCCATTGAAAAGAACAAAAACTCTGTCCATAAAATCGAATCATTTCTTAATCGATTTTATGAACGACCTATGGAAAAGTAAAAAAAATCTATCCATAAAATCGAATCATTTTTGAATCGATTTTATAAACGTTCATTAAAAAGAAAAAAAATTCTGTCCATAAAATCGAATCATTTTTGAATTGATTTTATGTACGACCTATGGAAAAGTAAAAAAATATGTCCATAAAATCGAATCAATTTTGAGTTGATTTTATAAACGTCCATAAAATTGAATCTTTTCTAAATCGATTTTACGAACAACCAATGGAAAAGTACAAAAACTCTGTCTACAAAATCGAAACATTTTTTAATCGATTTTGTGAACAGCCATTGAAAAGTACAAAAACTCTGTCCATAAAATCGAATCATTTCATAATCGATTTTATGAACGGCCTATTGAAAAATACAAAAGTTCTGTTTATAAAATTGTATCGTTTTTTAATCGATTTAATGAACAGAAATTGAAAAGTACAAAAATTCTGTCTATAAAATCGAATCATTTTTGAATCGATTTTATGAACGGCCTATCGAAAATTACAAAAGTTCTGTCCATAAAATTGTATCGTTTCTTAATCGATTTTATGAACAGCCATTGAAAAGTACAAAAATTCTGTCCATAAAATTGAGTCATTTTTGAATCGATTTTATGAACGGCCTATCGAAAAATACAAAAGTTCTGTCCAAAAAATTGTATCGTTTCTTAATCGATTTTATGAACAGCCATTGAAAAGTACAAAAACTCTGTCCATAAAATCGAATCATTTCTTAATCGATTTTATGAACGACCTATGGAAAAGTAAAAAAATCTGTCCATAAAATCGAATCATTTCTTAATCGATTTTATGAACGGCCTATTGAAAAATACAAAAGTTCTGTCCATAAAATTGTATCGTTTTTTAATCGATTTTATGAACAGCCATTGAAAAGTACAAAAATTCTGTCCATAAAATCGAATCATTTTTGAATCGATTTTATGAACGGCCTATCGAAAAATACAAAAGTTCTGTCCATAAAATTGTATCGTTTCTTAATCGATTTTATGAACAGCCATTGAAAAGTACAAAAACTCTGTCCTTAAAATCGAATCATTTCTTAATCGATTTTATGAACGACTTATGGAAAAGTAAAAAAATCTGTCCATAAAATCGAATCATTTTTGAATCGATTTTATAAACGTTCATTAAAAAGAAAAAAATTCTGTCCATAAAATCGAATCATTTTTGAATTGATTTTATGTACGACCAATGGAGAAGTAAAAAATATGTCCATAAAATCGAATCAATTTTGAGTTGATTTTATAAACGTCCATAAAAATGAATCTTTTCTAAATCGATTTTACGAACAACTTATGGAAAAGTACAAAAACTCTAACCATAAAATCGAATCATTTTTGAATCGATTTTATGAACGGCCTATCGAAAATTACAAAAGTTCTGTCCATAAAATTGTATCGTTTCTTAATCGAATCTATGAACAGCCATTGAAAAGTACAAAAACTCTGTCCATAAAATCGAATCATTTTTGAATCGATTTTATGAACGGCCTATCGAAAATTACAAAAGTTCTGTCCATAAAATTGTATCGTTTCTTAATCGATTTTATGAACAGCCATTGAAAAGTACAAAAACTCTGTCCATAAAATCGAATCATTTCTTAATCGATTTTATGAACGACCTATGGAAAAGTAAAAAAATCTGTATATAAAATCGAATCATTTTTGAATCGATTTTATAAACGTTCATTAAAAAGAAATAAAATTCTGTCCATAAAATCGAATCATTTTTGAATTGATTTTATGTACGACCTATGGAAAAGTAAAAAAATATGTCCATAAAATCGAATCAATTTTGAGTTGATTTTATAAACGTCCATAAAATTGATTTTACGAACAACCAATGGAAAAGTACAAAAACTCTGTCCATAAAATCGAAACATTTTTTAATCGATTTTGTGAACAGCCATTGAAAAGTACAAAAACTCTGTCCATAAAATCGAATCATTTCATAATCGATTTTATGAACGACCTATGGAAAAGTAAAAAAATCTGTCCATAAAATCGAATCATTTTTGAATCAATTTTATAAACGTTCATTAAAAAGTAAAAAAATTCTTTTCATAAAATCGAATCATTTTTGAATTGATTTTATGAACAACCTATGGAAAAGTAAAAAAATATGTCCATAAAATCGAATCAATTTTGAGTTGATTTTATAAACGTCCATAAAATTGAATCTTTTCTAAATCGATTTTACGAACAACCAATGGAAAAGTACAAAAACTCTGTCCATAAAATCGAAACATTTTTTAATCGATTTTGTGAACGGCCTATTGAAAAATCCAAAAGTTCTGTCCATAAAATTGTATCGTTTTTTAATCGATTTAATGAACAGCCATTGAAAAGTACAAAAATTCTGTCCATAAAATCGTATCATTTTTGAATCGATTTTATGAACGGCCTATCGAAAATTACAAAAGTTCTGTCCATAAAATTGTATCGTTTCTTAATCGATTTTATGAACAGCCATTGAAAAGTACAAAAACTCTGTCAATAAAATCGAATCATTTCTTAATCGATTTTATGAACGACTTATGGAAAAGTAAAAAAATCTGTCCATAAAATCGAATCATTTTTGAATCGATTTTATAAACGTTCATTAAAAAGAAAAAAATTCTGTCCATAAAATCGAATCATTTTTGAATTGATTTTATGTACGACCAATGGAGAAGTAAAAAATATGTCCATAAAATCGAATCAATTTTGAGTTGATTTTATAAACGTCCATAAAAATGAATCTTTTCTAAATCGATTTTACGAACAACTTATGGAAAAGTACAAAAACTCTAACCATAAAATCGAATCATTTTTGAATCGATTTTATGAACGGCCTATCGAAAATTACAAAAGTTCTGTCCATAAAATTGTATCGTTTCTTAATCGAATCTATGAACAGCCATTGAAAAGTACAAAAACTCTGTCCATAAAATCGAATCATTTTTGAATCGATTTTATGAACGGCCTATCGAAAATTACAAAAGTGCTGTCCATAAAATTGTATCGTTTCTTAATCGATTTTATGAACAGCCATTGAAAAGTACAAAAACTCTGTCCATAAAATCGAATCATTTCTTAATCGATTTTATGAACGACCTATGGAAAAGTAAAAAAATCTGTATATAAAATCGAATCATTTTTGAATCGATTTTATAAACGTTCATTAAAAAGAAATAAAATTCTGTCCATAAAATCGAATCATTTTTGAATTGATTTTATGTACGACCTATGGAAAAGTAAAAAAATATGTCCATAAAATCGAATCAATTTTGAGTTGATTTTATAAACGTCCATAAAATTGATTTTACGAACAACCAATGGAAAAGTACAAAAACTCTGTCCATAAAATCGAAACATTTTTTAATCGATTTTGTGAACAGCCATTGAAAAGTACAAAAACTCTGTCCATAAAATCGAATCATTTCATAATCGATTTTATGAACGACCTATGGAAAAGTAAAAAAATCTGTCCATAAAATCGAATCATTTTTGAATCAATTTTATAAACGTTCATTAAAAAGTAAAAAAATTCTTTTCATAAAATCGAATCATTTTTGAATTGATTTTATGAACAACCTATGGAAAAGCAAAAAAATATGTCCATAAAATCGAATCAATTTTGAGTTGATTTTATAAACGTCCATAAAATTGAATCTTTTCTAAATCGATTTTACGAACAACCAATGGAAAAGTACAAAAACTCTGTCCATAAAATCGAAACATTTTTTAATCGATTTTGTGAACGGCCTATTGAAAAATACAAAAGTTCTGTCCATAAAATTGTATCGTTTTTTAATCGATTTAATGAACAGCCATTGAAAAGTACAAAAATTCTGTCCATAAAATCGAATCATTTTTGAATCGATTTTATGAACGGCCTATCGAAAATTACAAAAGTTCTGTCCATAAAATTGTATCGTTTCTTAATCGATTTTATGAACAGCCATTGAAAAGTACAAAAACTCTGTCAATAAAATCGAATCATTTCTTAATCGATTTTATGAACGACCTATGGAAAAGTAAAAAAAATCTGTCCATAAAATCGAATCATTTTTGAATCGATTTTATAAACGTTCATTAAAAAGAAAAAAAATTCTGTCCATAAAATCGAATCATTTTTGAATTGATTTTATGTACGACCTATGGAAAAGTAAAAAAATATGTCCATAAAATCGAATCAATTTTGAGTTGATTTTATAAACGTCCATAAAATTGAATCTTTTCTAAATCGATTTTACGAAAAACCAATGGAAAAGTACAAAAACTCTGTCCATAAAATCGAAACATTTTTTAATCGATTTTGTGAACAGCCATTGAAAAGTACAAAAACTCTGTCCATAAATTCGAATCATTTCATAATCGATTTTATGAACGACCTATTGAAAAATACAAAAGTTCTGTCCATAAAATCGAATCATTTCTAAATCGATTTAACGAACAACCTATGGAAAAGTACAAAAACTCTGTCCATAAAATCGAATCATTTTTTAATCGATTTTATGAACGGCCTATTGAAAAATACAAAAGTTCTGTCCATAAAATTGTATTGTTTTTTAATCGATTTTATGAACAGCCATTGAAAAGTACAAAAATTCTGTCCATAAAATCGAATCACTTTGGAATCGATTTTATGAACGGCCTATTGAAAAATACAAAAATTCTGTCCATAAAATTGTATCGTTTCTTAATCGATTTTATGAACAGATATTGAAAAGTACAAAAACTCTGTCAATAAAATCGAATCATTTCTTAATCGATTTTATGAACGACCTATGGAAAAGTAAAAAAATCTGTCCATAAAATCGAATCATTTTTGAATTGATTTTATGAACGGCCTATTGAGAAGCACAAAAATCTTATGAACAGCCATTGAAAAGTACAAAAATTCTGTCCATAAAATCGAATTAGTTTTAAATCGATTTTATGAACAACCTATGGAAAAGAACAAAAGTTCTGTCCATAAAATTGTATCGTTTCTTAATCGATTTTATGAACAGCCATTGAAAAGTACAAAAACTCTGTCCATAAAATCGAATCATTTCTTAATCGATTTTATGAACGACCTAAGGAAAAGTAAAAAAATCTGTCCATAAAATCGAATCATTTTTGAATTGATTTTATGTACGACCTAGGAAAAGTAAAAAATATATGTCCATAAAATCGAGTCAATTTTGAGTTGATTTTATAAACGTCCATAAAATTGAATCTTTTCTAAATCGATTTTACGAACAACCTATGGAAAAGTACAAAAGCTCTGTCCATAAAATCGAAACATTTTTTAATCGATTTTATGAACGGCCTATTGAAAAATACAAAAGTTCTGTCCATAAAATTGTATCGTTTTTGAATCGATTTAATGAACAGCCATTGAAAAGTACAAAAATTCTGTCCATAAAATCGAATCATTTTTGAATCGATTTTTAAACGTACATTAAAAAGTAAAAAAAATTCTGTCCATAAAATCGAATTAGTCTTAAATCGATTTTATGAACGACCTATGGATAAGTAAAAAAATCTGCCCATAAAATCGAATCATTATTAAGCGATTTTCTGAACAACCTATTGAAAAGTACAAAATTTCTGTCCATAAAATCGAATCATTTTTGAATCGATTTTTAAACGTACATTAAAAAGTAAAAAAAATTCTGTCCATAAAATCGAATTAGTCTTAAATCGATTTTATGAACGACCTATGGATAAGTAAAAAAAACTGTCCATAAAATCGAATCATTATTAAGCGATTTTCTGAACAACCTATTGAAAAGTACAAAATTTCTGTCCATAAAATCGAATCATTTTTGAATCGATTTTATGAACGACATATTGAAAAGTACAAAATTTCTGTCCATAAAATCGAATCATTTCATAATCGATTTTATGAAAGACCTATGGAAAAGTAAAAAAATCTGTCCATAAAATTAAATCATTTTTGAATCGATTTTATAAACGTTCATTAAAAAGTAAAAAATTTCTGTCCATAAAATCGAATCATTTTTGAATTGATTTTATGAACGACCTATGGAAAAGTAAAAAATTCTGTCCATAAAATCGAATCATTTTTGAATCGATTTTATGAACGACCTAAGGAAAAGTAAAAAAATCTGTCCATAAAATCGAATAATTTTTGAATCGATTTTATAAACGTTCATTAAAAAGTAAAAAAAATTCTGTCCATAAAATCGAATTAATCTTAAATCGATTTTATGAACGACCTATGGATAAGTAAAAAAATCTGTCAAAAGTTCAGTCCATTAAATCGAATCATTTCTAACACTCTGTCCATAAAATCGAATCATTTTTGAATCGATTTTATAAACGTTCATTAAAAAGAAAAAAAAAATTTGTCCATAAAATCGAATTTGTTTTAAATCGATTTTATGAACGACCTATGGAAAAGTAAGAAAATCTGTCCATAAAATCGAATCATTATTAAGCGATTTTCTGAACAACCTATTGAAAAGTACAAAATTTCTGTCCATAAAATCGAATCATTTTTGAATCGATTTTATGAACGACATATTGAAAAGTACAAAATTTCTGTCATAAAATCGAATCATTTCTTAATCGATTTTATGAACGGCCTATTAAAAAATACAAAAGTTCTGTCCATAAAATTGTATAGTTTCTTAATCGATTTTATGAACAACCATTGAAAAGTACAAAAACTCTGTCCATAAAATCGAATCATTTCTTAATCGATTTTATGAACGACCTATGGAAAAGTAAAAAAATCTGTCCATAAAATCGAATCATTTTTGAATCGATTTTATAAACGTTCATTAAAAAGAAAAAAAATTCTGTCCATAAAATCGAATCATTTTTGAATTGATTTTATGAACGACCTATGTAAAAGTAAAAAATTCTGTCCATAAAATCGAATCATTTTTGAATCGATTTTATAAACGTACATTAAAAAGTAAAAAAAATTCTGTCCATAAAATCGAATTAGTCTTAAATCGATTTTATAAACGACCTATGGATAAGTAAAAAAATCTGTCCATAAAATCGAATCATTATTAAGCGATTTTCTGAACAACCTATTGAAAAGTACAAAATTTCTGTCCATAAAATCGAATTAGTTTTAAATCGATTTGATGAACAACCTATGGAAAAGAACAAATGTTCTGTCCATAAAAGTGTATCGTTTCTTAATCGATTTTATGAACAGCCATTGAAAAGTACAAAAATTCTGTCCATAAAATCGAATCATTTTGGAATCGATTTTATGAACGGCCTATTGAAAAATACAAAAATTCTGTCCATAAAATTGTATCGTTTCTTAATCGATTTTATGAACAGATATTGAAAAGTACAAAAGTTCTGTCCATAAAATCGAATCATTTCTAAATCGATTTAACGAACAACCTATGGAAAAGTACAAAAACTCTGTCCATAAAATCGAATCATTTTTTAATTGATTTTATGAACGGCCTATTGAAAAATACAAAAGTTCTGTCCATAAAATTTTATTGTTTTTTAATCGATTTTATGAACAGCCATTGAAAAGTACAAAAATTCTGTCCATAAAATCGAATCATTTTGGAATCGATTTTATGAACGGCCTATTGAAAAATACAAAAATTCTGTCCATAAAATTGTATCGTTTCTTAATCGATTTTATGAACAGATATTGAAAAGTACAAAAACTCTGTCCATAAAATCGAATCATTTTTTAATCGATTTTATGAACGGCCTATTGAAAAATACAAAAGTTCTGTCCAGAAAATTGTATTGTTTTTTAATAGATTTTATGAACAGCCATTGAAAAGTACAAAAACTCTGTCCATAAAATCGAATCATTTTTTAATCGATTTTATGAACGGCCTATTGAAAAATACAAAAGTTCTGTCCATAAAATTGTATTGTTTTTTAATCGATTTTATGAACAGCCATTGAAAAGTACAAAAATTCTGTCCATAAAAATGAATCTTTTCTAAATCGATTTTACGAACAACCTATGGAAAAGTACAAAAACTCTGTCCATAAAATCGAATCATTTCATAATCGATTTTATGAACGACCTATTGAAAAGTACAAAAGTTCTGTCCATAAAAATGAATCTTTTCTAAATCGATTTTACGAACAACCTATGGAAAAGTACAAAAACTCTGTCCATAAAATCGAATCATTTCATAATCGATTTTATGAACGACCTATTGAAAAGTACAAAAGTTCTGTCCATAAAATCGAATCATTTCTAAATCGATTTAACGAACAACCTATGGAAAAATACAAAAACTCTGTCCATAAAATCGAATCATTTTTTAATCGATTTTATGAACGGCCTATTGAAAAATACAAAAGTTCTGTCCATAAAATTGTATTGTTTTTTAATCGATTTTATGAACAGCCATTGAAAAGTACAAAAATTCTGTCCATAAAATCGAATCATTTTGGAATCGATTTTATGAACGGCCTATTGAAAAATACAAAAATTCTGTCCATAAAATTGTATCGTTTCTTAATCGATTTTATGAACAGATATTGAAAAGTACAAAAGTTCTGTCCATAAAATCGAATCATTTCTAAATCGATTTAACGAACAACCTATGGAAAAGTACAAAAACTCTGTCCATAAAATCGAATCATTTTTTAATCGATTTTATGAACGGCCTATTGAAAAATACAAAAGTTCTGTCCATAAAATTTTATTGTTTTTTAATCGATTTTATGAACAGCCATTGAAAAGTACAAAAATTCTGTCCATAAAATCGAATCATTTTGGAATCGATTTTATGAACGGCCTATTGAAAAATACAAAAATTCTGTCCATAAAATTGTATCGTTTCTTAATCGATTTTATGAACAGATATTGAAAAGTACAAAAACTCTGTCCATAAAATCGAATCATTTTTTAATCGATTTTATGAACGGCCTATTGAAAAATACAAAAGTTCTGTCCAGAAAATTGTATTGTTTTTTAATCGATTTTATGAACAGCCATTGAAAAGTACAAAAACTCTGTCCATAAAATCGAATCATTTTTTAATCGATTTTATGAACGGCCTATTGAAAAATACAAAAGTTCTGTCCATAAAATTGTATTGTTTTTTAATCGATTTTATGAACAGCCATTGAAAAGTACAAAAATTCTGTCCATAAAATCGAATCATTTTGGAATCGATTTTATGAACGGCCTATTAAAAAATACAAAAGTTCTGTCCATAAAATTGTATAGTTTCTTAATCGATTTTATGAACAGCCATTGAAAAGTACAAAAACTCTGTCCATAAAATCGAATCATTTCTTAATCGATTTTATGAACGACCTATGGAAAAGTAAAAAAATCTGTCCATAAAATCGAATCATTTTTGAATCGATTTTATAAACGTTCATTAAAAAGAAAAAAAATTCTGTCCATAAAATCGAATCATTTTTGAATTGATTTTATGAACGACCTATGTAAAAGTAAAAAATTCTGTCCATAAAATCGAATCATTTTTGAATCGATTTTATAAAGTAAAAAAAATTCTGTCCATAAAATCGAATTAGCCTTAAATCGATTTTATAAACGACCTATGGATAAGTAAAAAAATCTGTCCATAAAATCGAATCATTATTAAGCGATTTTCTGAACAACCTAATGAAAAGTACAAAATTTCTGTCCATAAAATCGAATTAGTTTTAAATCGATTTGATGAACAACCTATGGAAAAGAACAAAAGTTCTGTAAATAAAATTGTATCGTTTCTTAATTGATTTTATGAACAGCCATTGAAAAGTACAAAAACTCTGTCCATAAAATCGAATCATTTCTTAATCGATTTTATGAACGACCTATGGAAAAGTAAAAAAATCTGTCCATAAAATCGAATCATTTTTGAATTGATTTTATGAACGGCCTATTGAGAAGCACAAAAATCTTATGAACAGCCATTGAAAAGTACAAAAATTCTGTCCATAAAATCGAATTAGTTTTAAATCGATTTGATGAACAACCTATGGAAAAGAACAAAAGTTCTGTCCATAAAATTGTATCGTTTCTTAATAGATTTTATGAACAGCCATTGAAAAGTACAAAAACTCTGTCCATAAAATCGAATCATTTTTGAATCGATTTTATAAACGTACATTAAAAAGTAAAAAAAATTCTGTCCATATCGAAATTAGTCTTAAATCGATTTTATGAACGACCTATGGATAAGTAAAAAAATCTGTCCATAAAATCGAATCATTATTAATCGATTTTCTGAACGACCTATTGAAAAGTACAAAAGTTCAGTAAATAAAATCGAATCATTTCTAAAACTCTGTCCATAAAATCGAATCATTTTTGAATCGATTTTATAAACGTTCATTAAAAAGAAAAAAAATTCTGTCCATAAAATCGAATTAGTTTTAAATCGATTTTATGAACGACCTATGGAAAAGTAAGAAAATCTGTCCATAAAATCGAATCACTTTTGAATCGATTTTATGAACGGCCTATCGAAAAATACAAAAGTTCTGTCCATAAAATTGTATAGTTTCTTAATCGATTTTATGAACAGCCATTGAAAAGTACAAAAACTCTGTCCATAAAATCGAATCATTTCGTAATCGATTTTATGAACGACCTATGGAAGAGTAAAAAAATCTGTCCATAAAATCGAATCATTTTTGAATCGATTTTATAAACGTTCATTAAAAAGAAAAAAAATTCTGTCCATAAAATCGAATCATTTTTGAATTGAATTTATGTACGACCTATGGAAAAGTAGAAAAATATGTCCATAAAATCGAATCAATTTTGAGTTGATTTTATAAACTTCCATAAAATTGAATCTTTTCTAAATCGATTTTACGAACAACCTATGGAAAAGTACAAATACTCTGTCCATAAAATCGAAACATTTTTTAATCGATTTTGTGAACAGCCATTGAAAAGTAAAAAAATTCTGTCCATAAACTCGAATCATTTTTGAATTGATTTTATGAACGACCTATGTAAAAGTAAAAAATTCTGTCCGTAAAATCGAATCATTTTTGAATCGATTTAATGAACGACCTATGGAAAAGGTCATTTCATAATCGAATTTATGAACGACCTATGGAAAAGTAAAAAAATCTGTCCATAAAATCGAATCATTTTTGAATCGATTTTATAAACGTTCATGAAAAAGAAAAAAATTCTGTCCATAAAATCGAATCATTTTTGAATTGATTTTATGTACGACCTATGGAAAAGAAAAAAAATATGTCCATAAAATCGAATCAATTTTGAGTTGATTTTATAGACGTCCATAAAAATGAATCTTTTCTAAATCGATTTTACGAACAACCTATGGAAAAGTACAAAAACTCTGTCCATAAAATCGAATCATTTTTGAATCGATTTTATAAACGTACATTAAAAAGTAAAAAAAATTCTGTCCATAATATCGAATTAGTCTTAAATCGATTTTATGAACGACGTATGGATAAGTAAAAAAATCTGTCCATAAAATCGAATCATTATTAAGCGATTTTCTGAACAACCTATTGAAAAGTACAAAATTTCTGTCCATAAAATCGAATCATTTTTGAATCGATTTTATGAACGACATATTGAAAAGTACAAAATTTCTGTCCATAAAATCGAATCATTTCTTAATCGATTTTATGAACGGCCTATTGAAAAATACAAAAGTTCTGTCCATAAAATTGTATAGTTTCTTAATCGATTTTATGAACAGCCATTGAAAAATACAAAAACTCTGTCCATAAAATCGAATCATTTCTTAATCGATTTTATGAATGACCTATGGAAAAGTAAAAAAATCTGTCCATAGAATCGAATCATTTTTGAATCGATTTTATAAACGTTCATTAAAAAGAAAAAAAATTCTGTCCGTAAAATCGAATCATTTTTGAATTGAATTTATGTACGACCTATGGAAAAGTAAAAAAATATGTCCATAAAATCGAATCAATTTTGAGTTGATTTTATAAACTTCCATAAAATTGAATCTTTTCTAAATCGATTTTACGAACAACCTATGGAAAAGTACAAATACTCTGTCCATAAAATCGAAACATTTTTTAATCGATTTTGTGAACAGCCATTGAAAAGTAAAAAAATTCTGTCCATAAAATCGAATCATTTTTGAATTGATTTTATGAACGACCTATGTAAAAGTAACAAATTCTGTCCATAAAATCGAATCATTTTTGAATCGATTTTATGAACGACCTATGGAAAAGGTCATTTCATAATCGATTTTATGAACGACCTATGGAAAAGTAAAAAAAATCTGTCCATAAAATCGAATCATTTTTGAATCGATTTTATAAACGTTCATTAAAAAGAAAAAAATTCTGTCCATAAAATCGAATCATTTTTGAATTGATTTTATGTACGACCTATGGAAAAGTAAAAAAATATGTCCATAAAATCGAATCAATTTTGAGTTGATTTTATAAACGTCCATAAAAATGAATCTTTTCTAAATCGATTTTACGAACAACCTATGGAAAAGTAAAAAATTCTGTCCATAAAATCGAATCATTTTTGAATCGATTTTATGAACGACCTATGGAAAAGTAAAACATCTGTCCATAAAATCGAATCATTTTTGAATCGATTTTATAAACGTACATTAAAAAGTAAAAAAAATTCTGTCCATAAAATCGAATTAATCTTAAATCGATTTTATGAACGACCCATGGATAAGTAAAAAAATCTGTCCATAAAATCGAATCATTATTAAGCGATTTTCTGAACAACCTATTGAAAAGTACAAAATTTCTGTCCATAAAATCGAATCATTTTTGAATCGATTTTATGAACGACATATTGAAAAGTACAAAATTTCTGTCTATTAAATCGAATCATTTCTTAATCGATTTTATGAACGGCCTATTGAAAAATACGAAAGTTCTGTCCATAAAATTGTATCGTTTATTAATCGAAATCATTTTTGAATCGATTTTATGAACGGCCTATCCAAAAATACAAAAGTTCTGTCCATAAAATTGTATCGTTTCTTAATCGATTTTATGAACAGCCATTGAAAAGTACAAAAACTCTGTCCATAAAATCGAATCATTTCTTAATCGATTTTATGAACGACCTATGGAAAAGTAAAAAAATCTGTCCATAAAATCGAATCATTTTTGAATCGATTTTATAAACGTTCATTAAAAAGAAAAAAAATTCTGTCCATAAAATCGAATCATTTTTGAATTGATTTTATGAACGACCTATGTAAAAGTAAAACATCTGTCCATAAAATCGAATCATTTTTGAATCGATTTTATAAACGTACATTAAAAAGTAAAAAAAATTCTGTCCATAAAATCGAATTAGTCTTAAATCGATTTGATGAACAACCTATGGAAAAGAACAAAAGTTCTGTCCATAAAAGTGTATCGTTTCTTAATCGATTTTATGAACAGGCATTGAAAAGTACAAAATTTCTGTCCATAAAATCGAATTAGTTTTAAATCGATTTGATGAACAACCTATGGAAAAGTAAAAAAATCTGTCCATAAAATCGAATCATTTTTGAATCGATTTTATAAACGTTCATTAAAAAGAAAAAAAAATCTGTCCATAAAATCGAATCATTTTTGAATTGATTTTATGAACGACCTATGGAAAAGTAAAAAATTCTGTTCATAAAATCGAATCATTTTTGAATCGATTTTATGAACGACCTATGGAAAAGTTAAAAAAATCTGTCCATAAAATCGAATAATTTTTGAATCGATTTTATAAACGTACATTAAAAAGTAAAAAAAATTCTGTCCATAAAATCGAATTAATCTTAAATCGATTTTATGAACGACCTATGGATAAGTAAAAAAATCTGTCCATAAAATCGAATCATTATTAATCGATTTTCTGAACGACCTATTGAAAAGTACAAAAGTTCAGTCCATAAAATCGAATCATTTCTAAAACTCTGTCCATAAAATCGAATCATTTTTGAATCGATTTTATAAACGTTCATTAAAAAGAAAAAAAATTCTGTCCATAAAATCGAATTTGTTTTAAATCGATTTTATGAACGACCTATGGAAAAGTAAGAAAATCTGTCCATAAAATCGAATCATTATTAAGCGATTTTCTGAACAACCTATTGAAAAGTAAAAAATTTCTGTCCATAAAATCGAATCATTTTTGAATCGATTTTATGAACGACATATTGAAAAGTACAAAATTTCTGTCCATAAAATCGAATCATTTCTTAATCGATTTTATGAACGGCCTATTGAAAAATACAAAAGTTCTGTCCATAAAATTGTATCGTTTCTTAATCGATTTTATGAACAGCCATTGAAAAGTACAAAAACTCTGTCCATAAAATCGAATCATTTCTTAATCGATTTTATGAACGACCTATGGAAAAGTAAAAAAATCTGTCCATAAAATCGAATCATTTTTGAATCGATTTTATAAACGTTCATTAAAAAGAAAAAAAATTCTGTCCATAAAATCGAATCATTTTTGAATTGATTTTATGAACGACCTATGTAAAAGTAAAAAATTCTGTCCATAAAATCGAATCATTTTTGAATTGATTTTATGAACGACCTATGGAAAAGTAAAAAATTCTGTCCATAAAATCGAATCATTTTTGAATCGATTTTATGAACGACCTATGGAAAAGTAAAACATCTGTCCATAAAATCGAATCATTTTTGAATCGATTTTATAAACGTACATTAAAAAGTAAAAAAAATTCTGTCCATAAAATCGAATTAGTCTTAAATCGATTTTCTGAACAACCTATTGAAAAGTACAAAATTTCTGTCCATAAAATCGAATCATTTTTGAATCGATTTTATGAACGACATATTGAAAAGTACAAAATTTCTGTCCATAAAATCGAATCATTTCTTAATCGATTTTATGAACGGCCTATTGAAAAATACGAAAGTTCTGTCCATAAAATTGTATCGTTTATTAATCGAAATCATTTTTGAATCGATTTTATGAACGGCCTATCGAAAAATACAAAAGTTCTGTCCATAAAATTGTATCGTTTCTTAATCGATTTTATGAACAGCCATTGAAAAGTACAAAAACTCTGTCCATAAAATCGAATCATTTCTTAATCGATTTTATGAACGACCTATGGAAAAGTAAAAAAATCTGTCCATAAAATCGAATCATTTTTGAATCGATTTTATAAACGTTCATTAAAAAGAAAAAAAATTCTGTCCATAAAATCGAATCATTTTTGAATTGATTTTATGTACGACCTATGAAAAAGTAAAAAAATATGTCCATAAAATCGAATCAATTTTGAGTTGATTTTATAAACGTCCATAAAAATTAATCTTTTCTAAATCGATTTTACGAACAACCTATGGAAAAGTACAAAAACTCTGTCCATAAAATCGAATCATTTTTGCATCGATTTTATGAACGACCTATGGAAAAGTAAAAAAATCTGTCCATAAAATCGAATCATTTTTGAATCGATTTTATGAACGACATATTGAAAAGTACAAAATTTCTGTCCATAATATCGAATCATTTCTTAATCGATTTTATGAACGGCCTATTGAAAAATACAAAAGTTCTGTCCATAAAATTGTATCGTTTTTTAATCGATTTTATGAACAGCCATTGAAAAGTACAAAAATTCTGTCCATAAAATCGAAACATTTTTTAATCGATTTTGTGAACAGCCATTGAAAAGTACAAAAACTCTGTCCATAAAATCGAATCATTTTTGAATCGATTTTATAAACGTGCATTAAAAAGTAAAAAAATTCTGTCCATAAAATCGATTCATTTTTGAATCGATTTTATAAACGTACATTCATTAAAAAGTTAAAAAATTCTGTCCATAAAATCGAATTAGTTTTAAATCGATTTTATGAACGACCTATGGAAAAGTAAGAAAATCTGTCCATAAAATCGAATCATTATTAAGCGATTTTCTGAACAACCTATTGAAAAGTACAAAATTTCTGTCCATAAAATCGAATCATTTTTGAATCGATTTAATGAACGACATATTGAAAAGCACAAAATTTCTGTCCATAAAATCGAATCATTTCTTTATCGATTTTATGAACGGCCTATTGAAAAATACAAAAGCTCTGTCCATAAAATTGTATCGTTTCTTAATCGATTTTATGAACAGCCATTGAAAAGTACAAAAATTCTGTCCATAAAATCGAATCATTTTTGAATCGATTTTATGAACGGCCTATCGAAAAATACAAAAGTTCTGTCCATAAAATTGTATAGTTTCTTAATCGATTTTATGAACAGCCATTGAAAAGTACAAAAACTCTGTCCATAAAATCGAATCATTTCTTAATCGATTTTATGAACGACCTATGGAAAAGTAAAAAAATCTGTCCATAAAATCGAATCATTTTTGAATCGATTTTATAAACGTTCATTAAAAAGAAAAAAATTCTGTCCATAAAATCGAATCATTTTTGAATTGATTTTATGAACGACCTATGTAAAAGTAAAAAATTCTGTCCATAAAATCGAATCATTTTTGAATTGATTTTATGAACGACCTATGGAAAAGTAAAAAATTCTGTCCATAAAATCGAATCATTTTTGAATCGATTTTATGAACGACCTATGGAAAAGTAAAACATCTGTCCATAAAATCGAATCAAAAAAAGTAAAAAAAATTCTGTCCATAAAATCGAATTAGTCTTAAATCGATTTTATGAACGACCTATGGATAAGTAAAAAAATCTGTCCATAAAATCGAATCATTATTAAGCAACCTATTGAAAAGTACAAAATTTCTGTCCATAAAATCGAATCATTTTTGAATCGATTTTATGAACGACATATTGAAAAGTACAAAATTTCTGTCCATAAAATCGAATCATTTCTTAATCGATTTTATGAACGGCCTATTGAAAAATACGAAAGTTCTGTCCATAAAATTGTATCGTCTATTAATCGAAATGAACGGCCTATCGAAAAATACAAAAGTTCTGTCCATAAAATTGTATCGTTTCTTAATCGATTTTATGAACAGCCATTGAAAAGTACAAAAACTCTGTCCATAAAATCGAATCATTTCTTAATCGATTTTATGAACGACCTATGGAAAAGTAAAGAAATCTGTCCATAAAATCGAATCATTTTTGAATCGATTTTATAAACGTTCATTAAAAAGAAAAAAAATTCTGTCCATAAAATCGAATCATTTTTGAATTGATTTTATGTACGACCTATGGAAAAGTAAAAAAATATGTCGATAAAATCGAATCAATTTTGAGTTGATTTCATAAACGTCCATAAAATTGAATCTTTTCTAAATCGATTTTACGAACAACCTATGGAAAAGTAAAAAATTCTGTCCATAAAATCGAAACATTTTTTAATCGATTTTGTGAACAGCCATTGAAAAGTACAAAAACTCTGTCCATAAAATCGAATCATTTCATAATCGATTTTATGAACGACCTATGGAAAAGTAAAAAAATCTGTCCATAAAATCGAATCATTTTTGAATCGATTTTATAAACGTTCATTAAAAAGTAAAAAATTCTGTCCATAAAATCGAATCATTTTTGAATTGATTTTATGAACGACCTATGGAAAAGCAAAAAATTCTGTCCATAAAATCGAATCATTTTTGAATCGATTTTATCAACGACCTATGGAAAAGTAATAAAATCTGTCCATAAAATCGAATCATTATTAAGCGATTTTCTGAACAACCTATTGAAAAGTACAAAATTTCTGTCCATAAAATCGAATCATTTTTGAATCGATTTTATGAACGACATATTGAAAAGTACAAAATTTCTGTCCATAAAATCGAATCATTTCTTAATCGATTTTATGAACGGCCTATTGAAAAATACAAAAGTTCTGTCCATAAAATTGTATCGTTTTTTAATCGATTTTATGAACAGCCATTGAAAAGTACAAAAATTCTGTCCATAAAATCGAATCATTTTTGAATCGATTTTATGAACGGCCTATCGAAAAATGCAAAAGTTCTGTCCATAAAATTGTATCGTTTCTTAATCGATTTTATGAACAGCCATTGAAAAGTACAAAAACTCTGTCCATAAAATCGAATCATTTCTTAATCGATTTTATGAACGACCTATGGAAAAGTAAAAAAATCTGTCCATAAAATCGAATCATTTTTGAATCGATTTTATAAACGTTCATTAAAAAGAAAAAAAATTCTGTCCATAAAATCGAATCATTTTTGAATTGATTTTATGTACGACCTATGGAAAAGTATAAAAATATGTCCATAAAATAGAATCAATTTTGAATTGATTTTATAAACGTCCATTAAATTGAATCTTTTCTAAATCGATTTTACGAACAACCTATGGAAAAGTACAAAATTTCTGTCCATAAAATCGAATTATTTTTGAATCGATTTTATGAACGACATATTGAAAAGTACAAAAGTTCAGTCCATAAAATCGAATCATTTCTAAATCGATTTTGGGAACAACCTATGGAAAAGTTCAAAAACTCTGTCCATAAAATCAAATCATTTTTGAATCGATTTTATAAACGTTCATTAAGAAGTAAAAAAATTCTGTCCATAAAATCGAATTAGTTTTAAATCGATTTTATGAACGACCTATGGAAAAGTAAGAAAATCTGTCCATAAAATCGAATCATTATTAAGCGATTTTCTGAACAACCTATTGAAAAGTACAAAATTTCTGTCCATAAAATCGAATCATTTTTGAATCGATTTTATGAACGACATATTGAAAAGTACAAAATTTCTGTCCATAAAATCGAATCGTTTCTTAATCGATTTTATGAACGGCCTTTTGAAAAATACAAAAGTTCTGTCCATAAAATTGTATCGTTTCTTAATCGATTTTATGAACAGCCATTGAAAAGTACAAAAATTCTGTCCATAAAATCGAATCATTTTTGAATCGATTTTATGAACGGCCTATCGAAAAATACAAAAGTTCTGTCCATAAAATTGTATAGTTTCTTAATCGATCTTATGAACAGCCATTGAAAAGTACAAAAACTCTGTCCATAAAATCGAATCATTTCTTAATCGATTTTATGAACGACCTATGGAAAATTAAAAAAATCTGTCCATAAAATCGAATCATTTTTGAATCGATTTTATAAACGTTCATTAAAAAGAAAAAAATTCTGTCCATAAAATCGAATCATTTTTGAATCGATTTTATAAACGTTCATTAAAAAGAAAAAAATTCTGTCCATAAAATCGAATCATTTTTGAATCGATTTTATGAACGACCTATGGAAAAGTAAAACATCTGTCCATAAAATCGAATCATTTTCGAATCGATTTTATAAACGTACATTAAAAAGTAAAAAAAATTCTGTCCATAAAAACGAATTAGTCTTAAATCGATTTTATGAACGACCTATGGATAAGTAAAAAAATCTGTCCATAAAATCGAATCATTATTAAGCGATTTTCTGAACAACCTATTGAAAAGTACAACATTTCTGTCCATAAAATCGAATCATTTTTGAATCGATTTTATGAACGACATATTGAAAAGTACAAAATTTCTGTCCATAAAATCGAATCATTTCTTAATCGATTTTATGAACGGCCTATTGAAAAATACGAAAGTTCTGTCCATAAAATTGTATCGTTTATTAATCGAAATGAACGGCCTATCGAAAAATACAAAAGTTCTGTCCATAAAATTGTATCGTTTCTTTATCGATTTTATGAACAGCCATTGAAAAGTACAAAAACTCTGTCCATAAAATCGAATCATTTCTTAATCGATTTTATGAACGACCTATGGAAAAGTAAAAAAATCTGTCCATAAAATCGAATCATTTTTGAATCGATTTAATAAACGTTCATTAAAAAAAAAAAATTCTGTCCTAAAATCGAATCATTTCTTAATCGATTTTATGTACGACCTATGGAAAAGTAAAAAAATATGTCCATAAAATCGAATCATTTTTGAATCGATTTTATAAACGTACATTAAAAAGTAAAAAAAAATTCTGTCCATAAAATCGAATTAGTTTTAAATCGATTTTAAGAACGACCTATGGAAAAGTAAGAAAATCTGTCCATAAAATCGAATCATTAATAAGCGATTTTCTGAACAACCTATTGAAAAGTACAAAATTTCTGTCTATAAAATCGAATCATTTCTTAATCGATTTTATGAACGGCCTATTGAAAAATACAAAAGTTCTGTCCATAAAATTGTATCGTTTTTTAATCGATTTTATGAACAGCCATTGAAAAGTACAAAAACTCTGTCCATAAAATCGAATCATTTCTTAATCGATTTTATGAACGACCTATGGAAAAGTAAAAAAATCTGTCCATAAAATCGAATCATTTTTGAATCGATTTTATAAACGTTCATTAAAAAGTAAAAAAATTCTGTCCATAAAATCGAATCAATTTTGAGTTGATTTTATAAACTTCCATTAAATTGAATCTTTTCTAAATCGATTTTACGAACAACCTATGGAAAAGTACAAAAACTCTGTCCATAAAATCGAAACATTTTTTAATCGATTTTGTGAACAGCCATTGAAAAGTACAAAAACTCTGTCCATAAAATCTAATCATTTTTGAATCGATTTTATGAACGACCTATGGAAAAGTAAAAAAAATATGTCCATAAAATCGAATCATTTTTGAATCGATTTTATAAACGTTCATTAAAAAGTAAAAAAATTCTGTCCATAAAATCGATTCATTTTTGAATTGATTTTATGAACGACCTATGGAAAAGTAAAAAATTATTTCCATAAAATCGAATCATTTTTGAATCGATTTTATGAACGACCTATGGAAAAGTAAAAAAATCTGTCCATAAAATCGAATCATTTTTGAATCGATTTTATAAACGTTCATTAAAAAGTAAAAAAAATCTGTCCATAAAATCGAATCAATTTTGAGTTGATTTTATAAACTTCCATTAAATTGAATCTTTTCTAAATCGATTTTACGAACAACCTATGGAAAAGTACAAAAACTCTGTCCATAAAATCGAAACATTTTTTAATCGATTTTGTGAACAGCCATTGAAAAGTACAAAAACTCTGTCCATAAAATCTAATCATTTTTGAATCGATTTTATGAACGACCTATGGAAAAGTAAAAAAATATGTCCATAAAATCGAATCATTTTTGAATCGATTTTATAAACGTACATTAAAAAGTAAAAGAAATTCTGTCCATAAAATCGAATTAGTCTTAAATCGATTTTATGAACGACCTATGGATAAGTAAAAAAATCTGTCCATAAAATCGAATCATTATTAAGCGATTTTCTGAACAACCTATTGAAAAGTACAAAATTTCTGTCCATAAAATCGAATCATTTCTAAATCGATTTTGGGAACAACCTATGGAAAAGTGCAAAAACTCTGTCCATAAAATCGAATCATTTTTGAATCGATTTTATAAACGTTCATTAAAAAGTAAAAAAATTCTGTCCATAAAATCGAAATAGTTTTAAATCGATTTTATGAACGACCTATGGAAAAGTAAGAAAATCTGTCCATAAAATCGAATCATTATTAAGCGATTTTCTGAACAACCTATTGAAAAGTACAAAATTTCTGTCCATAAAATCGAATCATTTTTGAATCGATTTTATGAACGACATATTGAAAAGTACAAAATTTCTGTCCATAAAATCGAATCATTTCTTAATCGATTTTATGAACGGCCTATTGAAAAATACAAAAGTTCTGTCCATAAAATAGTATCGTTTTTTAATCGATTTTATGAACAGCCATTGAAAAGTACAAAAATTCTGTCCATAAAATCGAATCATTTTAGAATCGATTTTATGAACGGCCTATCGAAAAATACAAAAGTTCTGTCCATAAAATCGATTTTATGAACAGCCATTGAAAAGTACAAAAACTCTGTCCATAAAATCGAATCATTTCTTAATCGATTTTATGAACGACCTATGGAAAAGTAAAAAAATCTGTCCATAAAATCGAATCATTTTTGAATCGATTTTATAAACGTCATTAAAAAGAAAAAAAATTCTGTCCATAAAATCGAATCATTTTTGAACTGATTTTATGTACGACCTATGGAAAAGTAAAAAAATATGTCCATAAAATCGAATCAATTTTGAGTTGATTTCATAAACGTCCATAAAATTGAATCTTTTCTAAATCGATTTTACGAACAACCTATGGAAAAGTACAAAAACTCTGTCCATAAAATCGAAACATTTTTTAATCGATTTTGTGAACAGCCATTGAAAAGTACAAAAACTCTGTCCATAAAATCGAATCATTTCATAATCGATTTTATGAACGACCTATGGAAAAGTAAAAAAATCTGTCCATAAAATCGAATCATTTTTGAATCGATTTTATAAACGTTCATTAAAAAGCAAAAAAAATTCTGTCCATAAAATCGAATCATTTTTGAATTGATTTTATGAACGACCTATGGAAAAGCAAAAAATTCTGTCCATGAAATCGAATCATTTTTGAATCGATTTTATGAACGACCTATGGAAAAGTAAAAAAATCTGTCCATAAAATCGAATCATTTTTGAATCGATTTTATAAACGTTCATTAAAAAGTAAAAAAATTCTGTCCATAAAATCGAATCATTTTTGAATTGATTTTATGAACGGCCTATGGAAAAGCAAAAAATTCTGTCCATAAAATCGAATCATTTTTGAATTGATTTTATGAACGACCTATGGAAAAGTAATAAAATCTGTCCATAAAATCGAATCATTATTAAGCGATTTTCTGAACAACCTATTGAAAAGTACAAAATTTCTGTCCATAAAATCGAATCATTTTTGAATCGATTTTATGAACGACATATTGAAAAGTACAAAATTTCTGTCCATAAAATCGAATCATTGCTTAATCGATTTTATGAACGGCCTATTGAAAAATACAAAAGTTCTGTCCATAAAATTGTATCGTTTTTTAATCGATTTTATGAACAGCCATTGAAAAGTACAAAAATTCTGTCCATAAAATCGAATCATTTTTGAATCGATTTTATGAACGGCCTATCGAAAAATGCAAAAGTTCTGTCCATAAAATTGTATCGTTTCTTAATCGATTTTATGAACAGCCATTGAAATGTACAAAAACTCTGTCCATAAAATCGAATCATTTTTGCATCGATTTTATGAACGACCTATGGAAAAGTAAAAAAATCTTTCCATAAAATCGAATCATTTTTGAATCGATTTTATAAACGTACATTAAAAAGTAAAAAAAAATTCTGTCCATAAAATCGAATTAGTTTTAAATCGATTTTAAGAACGACCTATGGAAAAGTAAGAAAATCTGTCCATAAAATCGAATCATTAATAAGCGATTTTCTGAACAACCTATTGAAAAGGTCAAAATTTCTGTCTATAAAATCGAATCATTTCTTAATCGATTTTATGAACGGCCTATTGAAAAATACAAAAGTTCTGTCCATAAAATTGTATCGTTTTTTAATCGATTTTATGAACAGCCATTGAAAAGTACAAAAATTCTGTCCATAAAATCGAATCATTTTTGAATCGATTTTATGAACGGCCTATCGAAAAATACAAAAGTTCTGTCCATAAAATTGTATCGTTTCTTAATCGATTTTATGAACAGCCATTGAAAAGTACAAAAACTCTGTCCATAAAATCGAATCATTTCTTAATCGATTTTATGAACGACCTATGGAAAAGTAAAAAAATCTGTCCATAAAATCGAATCATTTTTGAATCGATTTTATAAACGTTCATTAAAAAGTAAAAAAATTCTGTCCATAAAATCGAATCAATTTTGAGCTGATTTTATAAACTTCCATTAAATTGAATCTTTTCTAAATCGATTTTACGAACAACCTATGGAAAAGTACAAAAACTCTGTCCATAAAATCGAAACATTTTTTAATCGATTTTGTGAACAGCCATTGAAAAGTACAAAAACTCTGTCCATAAAATCTAATCATTTTTGAATCGATTTTATGAACGACCTATGGAAAAGTAAAAAAAATATGTCCATAAAATCGAATCATTTTTGAATCGATTTTATAAACGTTCATTAAAAAGTAAAAAAATTCTGTCCATAAAATCGATTCATTTTTGAATTGATTTTATGAACGACCTATGGAAAAGTAAAAAATTATTTCCATAAAATCGAATCAGTTTTGAATCGATTTTATGAACGACCTATGGAAAAGTAAAAAAATCTGTCCATAAAATCGAATCATTTTTGAATCGATTTTATAAACGTTCATTAAAAAGTAAAAAAATTCTGTCCATAAAATCGAATCAATTTTGAGTTGATTTTATAAACTTCCATTAAATTGAATCTTTTCTAAATCGATTTTACGAACAACCTATGGAAAAGTACAAAAACTCTGTCCATAAAATCTAATCATTTTTGAATCGATTTTATGAACGACCTATGGAAAAGTAAAAAAATATGTCCATAAAATCGAATCATTTTTGAATCGATTTTATAAACGTACATTAAAAAGTAAAAGAAATTCTGTCCATAAAATCGAATTAGTCTTAAATCGATTTTATGAACGACCTATGGATAAGTAAAAAAATCTGTCCATAAAATCGAATCATTATTAAGCGATTTTCTGAACAACCTATTGAAAAGTACAAAATTTCTGTCCATAAAATCGAATCATTTCTAAATCGATTTTGGGAACAACCTATGGAAAAGTGCAAAAACTCTGTCCATAAAATCGAATCATTTTTGAATCGATTTTATAAACGTTCATTAAAAAGTAAAAAAATTCTGTCCATAAAATCGAATTAGTTTTAAATCGATTTTATGAACGACCTATGGAAAAGTAAGAAAATCTGTCCATAAAATCGAATCATTATTAAGCGATTTTCTGAACAACCTATTGAAAAGTACAAAATTTCTGTCCATAAAATCGAATCATTTTTGAATCGATTTTATGAACGACATATTGAAAAGTACAACATTTCTGTCCATAAAATCGAATCATTTCTTAATCGATTTTATGAACGGCCTATTGGAAAATACAAAAGTTCTGTCCATAAAATAGTATCGTTTTTTAATCGATTTTATGAACAGCCATTGAAAAGTACAAAAATTCTGTCCATAAAATCGAATCATTTTTGAATCGATTTTATGAACGGCCTATCGAAAAATACAAAAGTTCTGTCCATAAAATTGATTTTATGAACAGCCATTGAAAAGTACAAAAACTCTGTCCATAAAATCGAATCATTTCTTAATCGATTTTATGAACGACCTATGGAAAAGTAAAAAAATCTGTCCATAAAATCGAATCATTTTTGAATCGATTTTATAAACGTCATTAAAAAGAAAAAAAAATCTGTCCATAAAATCGAATCATTTTTGAACTGATTTTATGTACGACCTATGGAAAAGTAAAAAAATATGTCCATAAAATCGAATCAATTTTGAGTTGATTTCATAAACGTCCATAAAATTGAATCTTTTCTAAATCGATTTTACGAACAACCTATGGAAAAGTACAAAAACTCTGTCCATAAAATCGAAACATTTTTTAATCGATTTTGTGAACAGCCATTGAAAAGTACAAAAACTCCGTCCATAAAATCGAATCATTTCATAATCGATTTTATGAACGACCTATGGAAAAGTAAAAAAATCTGTCCATAAAATCGAATCATTTTTGAATCGATTTTATAAACGTTCATTAAAAAGCAAAAAAATTCTGTCCATAAAATCGAATCATTTTTGAATTGATTTTATGAACGACCTATGGAAAAGCAAAAAATTCTGTCCATAAAATCGAATCATTTTTGAATCGATTTTATGAACGACCTATGGAAAAGTAAAAAAATCTGTCCATAAAATCGAATCATTTTTGAATCGATTTTATAAACGTTCATTAAAAAGTAAAAAAATTCTGTCCATAAAATCGAATCATTTTTGAATTGATTTTATGAACGACCTATGGAAAAGCAAAAAATTCTGTCCATAAAATCGAATCATTTTTGAATCGATTTTATGAACGACCTATGGAAAAGTAATAAAATCTGTCCATAAAATCGAATCATTATTAAGCGATTTTCTGAACAACCTATTGAAAAGTACAAAATTTCTGTCCATAAAATCGAATCATTTTTGAATCGATTTTATGAACGACATATTGAAAAGTACAAAATTTCTGTCCATAAAATCGAATCATTGCTTAATCGATTTTATGAACGGCCTATTGAAAAATACAAAAGTTCTGTCCATAAAATTGTATAGTTTTTTAATCGATTTTATGAACAGCCATTGAAAAGTACAAAAATTCTGTCCATAAAATTGAATCATTTTTGAATCGATTTTATGAACGGCCTATCGAAAAATGCAAAAGTTCTGTCCATAAAATTGTATCGTTTCTTAATCGATTTTATGAACAGCCATTGAAATGTACAAAAACTCTGTCCATAAAATCGAATCATTTCTTAATCGATTTTATGAACGACCTATGGAAAAGTAAAAAAATCTGTCCATAAAATCGAATCATTTTTGAATCGATTTTATAAACGTTCATTAAAAAGAAAAAAAAATTCTGTCCATAAAATCGAATCATTTTTGAATTGATTTTATGTACGACCTATGGAAAAGTATAAAAATATGTCCATAAAATCGAATCAATTTTGAGTTGATTTTATAAACGTCCATAAAATTTAATCTTTTCCTAATCGATTTTACGAAAAACCTATGGAAAAGTACAAAAACTCTGTCCATAAAATCGAAACATTTTTTAATCGATTTTGTGAACAGCCATTGAAAAGTACAAAAACTCTGTCCATAAAATCGAATCATTTCATAATCGATTTTATGAACGACCTATGGAAAAGTAAAAAAACCTGTTCATAAAATCGAATCCTTTTTAGAATCGATTTTATAAACGTTCATTAAAAAGTAAAAAAATTCTGTCCATAAAATCGAATCATTTTTGAATTGATTTTATGAACGACCTATGGAAAAGCAAAAAATTCTGTCCATAAAATCGAATCATTTTTGAATCGATTTTATGAACGACCTATGGAAAAGTAAAATAATCTGTCCATAAAATCGAATCATTTTTGAATCGATTTTATAAACGTTCATTAAAAAGTAAAAAAATTCTGTCCATAAAATCGAATTAGTTTTAAATCGATTTTATGAACGACCTATGGAAAAGTAAGAAAATCTGTCCATAAAATCGAATTATTATTAAGCGGTTTTCTGAACAACCTATTGAAAAGTACAAAATTTCTGTCCACAAAATCGAATCATTTTTGAATCGATTTTATGAACTACATATTGAAAAGTACAAAATTTCTGTCCATAAAATCGAATCATTTCTTAATCGATTTTATGAACGGCCTATTGAAAAATACAAAAGTTCTCTGCATAAAATAGTATCGTTTTTTAATCGATTTTATGAACAGCCATTGAAAAGTAAAAAATTCTGACCATAAAATCGAATCATTTTTGAATCGATTTTATGAACGGCCTATCGAAAAATACAAAAGTTCTGTCCATAAAATCAGTTTTATGAACAGCCATTGAAAAGTACAAAAACTCTGTCCATAAAATCGAATCATTTCTTAATCGATTTTATGAACGACCTATGGAAAAGTAAAAAAATCTGTCCATAAAATCGAATCATTTTTGAATCGATTTTATAAACGTTCATTAAAAAGAAAAAAAATTCTGTCCATAAAATCGAATCATTTTTGAACTGATTTTATGTACGACCTATGGAAAAGTAAAAAAAATATGTCCATAAAATCGAATCAATTTTGAGTTGATTTCATAAACGTCCATAAAATTGAATCTTTTCTAAATCCATTTTACGAACAACCTATGGAATAGTACAAAAACTCTGTCCATAAAATCGAAACATTTTTTAATCGATTTTGTGAACAGCCATTGAAAAGTACAAAAACTCTGTCCATAAAATCGAATCATTTCATAATCGATTTTATGAACGACCTATGGAAAAGTAAAAAAATCTGTCCATAAAATCGAATCATTTTTGAATCGATTTTATAAACGTTCATTAAAAAGCAAAAAAATTCTGTCCATAAAATCGAATCATTTTTGAATTGATTTTATGAACGACCTATGGAAAAGCAAAAAATTCTGTCCATAAAATCGAATCATTTTTGAATCGATTTTATGAACGACCTATGGAAAAGTAAAAAAATCTGTCCATAAAATCGAATCATTTTTGAATCGATTTTATAAACGTTCATTAAAAAGTAAAAAAATTCTGTCCATAAAATCGAATCATTTTTGAATTGATTTTATGAACGACCTATGGAAAAGCAAAAAATTCTGTCCATAAAATCGAATCATTTTTGAATCGATTTTATGAACGACCTATGGAAAAGTAATAAAATCAGTCCATAAAATCGAATCATTATTAAGCGATTTTCTGAACAACCTATTGAAAAGTACAAAATTTCTGTCCATAAAATCGAATCATTTTTGAATCGATTTTATGAACGACATATTGAAAAGTACAAAATTTCTGTCCATAAAATCGAATCATTGCTTAATCGATTTTATGAACGGCCTATTGAAAAATACAAAAGTTCTGTCCATAAAATTGTATCGTTTTTTAATCGATTTTATAAACAGCCATTGAAAAGTACAGAAATTCTGTCCATAAAATCGAATCATTTTTGAATCGATTTTATGAACGGCCTATCGAAAATGCAAAAGTTCTGTCCATAAAATTGATTTTATGAACAGCCATTGAAAAGTACAAAAACTCTGTCCATAAAATCGAATCATTTCTTAATCGATTTTATGAACGACCTATGGAAAAGTAAAAAAATCTGTCCATAAAATCGAATCATTTTTGAATCGATTTTATAAACGTCATTAAAAAGAAAAAAAAATCTGTCCATAAAATCGAATCATTTTTGAACTGATTTTATGTACGACCTATGGAAAAGTAAAAAAATATGTCCATAAAATCGAATCAATTTTGAGTTGATTTCATAAACGTCCATAAAATTGAATCTTTTCTAAATCGATTTTACGAACAACCTATGGAAAAGTACAAAAACTCTGTCCATAAAATCGAAACATTTTTTAATCGATTTTGTGAACAGCCATTGAAAAGTACAAAAACTCCGTCCATAAAATCGAATCATTTCATAATCGATTTTATGAACGACCTATGGAAAAGTAAAAAAATCTGTCCATAAAATCGAATCATTTTTGAATCGATTTTATAAACGTTCATTAAAAAGCAAAAAAATTCTGTCCATAAAATCGAATCATTTTTGAATTGATTTTATGAACGACCTATGGAAAAGCAAAAAATTCTGTCCATAAAATCGAATCATTTTTGAATCGATTTTATGAACGACCTATGGAAAAGTAAAAAAATCTGTCCATAAAATCGAATCATTTTTGAATCGATTTTATAAACGTTCATTAAAAAGTAAAAAAATTCTGTCCATAAAATCGAATCATTTTTGAATTGATTTTATGAACGACCTATGGAAAAGCAAAAAATTCTGTCCATAAAATCGAATCATTTTTGAATCGATTTTATGAACGACCTATGGAAAAGTAATAAAATCTGTCCATAAAATCGAATCATTATTAAGCGATTTTCTGAACAACCTATTGAAAAGTACAAAATTTCTGTCCATAAAATCGAATCATTTTTGAATCGATTTTATGAACGACATATTGAAAAGTACAAAATTTCTGTCCATAAAATCGAATCATTGCTTAATCGATTTTATGAACGGCCTATTGAAAAATACAAAAGTTCTGTCCATAAAATTGTATAGTTTTTTAATCGATTTTATGAACAGCCATTGAAAAGTACAAAAATTCTGTCCATAAAATTGAATCATTTTTGAATCGATTTTATGAACGGCCTATCGAAAAATGCAAAAGTTCTGTCCATAAAATTGTATCGTTTCTTAATCGATTTTATGAACAGCCATTGAAATGTACAAAAACTCTGTCCATAAAATCGAATCATTTCTTAATCGATTTTATGAACGACCTATGGAAAAGTAAAAAAATCTGTCCATAAAATCGAATCATTTTTGAATCGATTTTATAAACGTTCATTAAAAAGAAAAAAAAATTCTGTCCATAAAATCGAATCATTTTTGAATTGATTTTATGTACGACCTATGGAAAAGTATAAAAATATGTCCATAAAATCGAATCAATTTTGAGTTGATTTTATAAACGTCCATAAAATTTAATCTTTTCCTAATCGATTTTACGAAAAACCTATGGAAAAGTACAAAAACTCTGTCCATAAAATCGAAACATTTTTTAATCGATTTTGTGAACAGCCATTGAAAAGTACAAAAACTCTGTCCATAAAATCGAATCATTTCATAATCGATTTTATGAACGACCTATGGAAAAGTAAAAAAACCTGTCCATAAAATCGAATCATTTTTGAATCGATTTTATAAACGTTCATTAAAAAGTAAAAAAATTCTGTCCATAAAATCGAATCATTTTTGAATTGATTTTATGAACGACCTATGGAAAAGCAAAAAATTCTGTCCATAAAATCGAATCATTTTTGAATCGATTTTATGAACGACCTATGGAAAAGTAAAATAATCTGTCCATAAAATCGAATCATTTTTGAATCGATTTTATAAACGTTCATTAAAAAGTAAAAAAATTCTGTCCATAAAATCGAATTAGTTTTAAATCGATTTTATGAACGACCTATGGAAAAGTAAGAAAATCTGTCCATAAAATCGAATTATTATTAAGCGGTTTTCTGAACAACCTATTGAAAAGTACAAAATTTCTGTCCACAAAATCGAATCATTTTTGAATCGATTTTATGAACTACATATTGAAAAGTACAAAATTTCTGTCCATAAAATCGAATCATTTCTTAATCGATTTTATGAACGGCCTATTGAAAAATACAAAAGTTCTCTGCATAAAATAGTATCGTTTTTTAATCGATTTTATGAACAGCCATTGAAAAGTAAAAAATTCTGACCATAAAATCGAATCATTTTTGAATCGATTTTATGAACGGCCTATCGAAAAATACAAAAGTTCTGTCCATAAAATCAATTTTATGAACAGCCATGAAAAGTACAAAAACTCTGTCCATAAAATCGAATCATTTCTTAATCGATTTTATGAACGACCTATGGAAAAGTAAAAAAATCTGTCCATAAAATCGAATCATTTTTGAATCGATTTTATAAACGTTCATTAAAAAGAAAAAAAATTCTGTCCATAAAATCGAATCATTTTTGAACTGATTTTATGTACGACCTATGGAAAAGTAAAAAAATATGTCCATAAAATCGAATCAATTTTGAGTTGATTTCATAAACGTCCATAAAATTGAATCTTTTCTAAATCCATTTTACGAACAACCTATGGAATAGTACAAAAACTCTGTCCATAAAATCGAAACATTTTTTAATCGATTTTGTGAACAGCCATTGAAAAGTACAAAAACTCTGTCCATAAAATCGAATCATTTCATAATCGATTTTATGAACGACCTATGGAAAAGTAAAAAAATCTGTCCATAAAATCGAATCATTTTTGAATCGATTTTATAAACGTTCATTAAAAAGCAAAAAAATTCTGTCCATAAAATCGAATCATTTTTGAATTGATTTTATGAACGACCTATGGAAAAGCAAAAAATTCTGTCCATAAAATCGAATCATTTTTGAATCGATTTTATGAACGACCTATGGAAAAGTAAAAAAATCTGTCCATAAAATCGAATCATTTTTGAATCGATTTTATAAACGTTCATTAAAAAGTAAAAAAATTCTGTCCATAAAATCGAATCATTTTTGAATTGATTTTATGAACGACCTATGGAAAAGCAAAAAATTCTGTCCATAAAATCGAATCATTTTTGAATCGATTTTATGAACGACCTATGGAAAAGTAATAAAATCTGTCCATAAAATCGAATCATTATTAAGCGATTTTCTGAACAACCTATTGAAAAGTACAAAATTTCTGTCCATAAAATCGAATCATTTTTGAATCGATTTTATGAACGACATATTGAAAAGTACAAAATTTCTGTCCATAAAATCGAATCATTGCTTAATCGATTTTATGAACGGCCTATTGAAAAATACAAAAGTTCTGTCCATAAAATTGTATCGTTTTTTAATCGATTTTATGAACAGCCATTGAAAAGTACAGAAATTCTGTCCATAAAATCGAATCATTTTTGAATCGATTTTATGAACGGCCTATCGAAAATGCAAAAGTTCTGTCCATAAAATTGTATCGTTTCTTAATCGATTTTATGAACAGCCATTGAAATGTACAAAAACTCTGTCCATAAAATCGAATCATTTCTTAATCGATTTTATGAACGACCTATGGAAAAGTAAAAAAATCTGTCCATAAAATCGAATCATTTTTGAATCGATTTTATAAACGTTCATTAAAAAGAAAAAAAATTCTGTCCATAAAATCGAATCATTTTTGAATTGATTTAATGTACGACCTATGGAAAAGTATAAAAATATGTCCATAAAATCGAATCAATTTTGAGTTGATTTTATAAACGTCCATAAAATTGAATCTTTTCTAAATCGATTTTACGAACAACCTATGGAAAAGTACAAAAACTCTGTCCATAAAATCGAAACATTTTTTAATCGATTTTGTGAACAGCCATTGAAAAGTACGAATCATTTTTGAATCGATTTTATAAACGTTCATTAAAAAGTAAAAAAATTCTGTCCATAAAATCGAATTAGTTTTAAATCGATTTTATGAATGACCTATGGAAAAGTAAAATAATCTGTCCATAAAATCGAATCATTATTAAGCGATTTTCTGAACAACCTATTGAAAAGTACAAAATTTCTGTCCATAAAATCGAATCATTTTTGAATCGATTTTATGAACGACATATTGAAAAGTACAAAATTTCTGTCCATAAAATCGAATCATTTCTTAATCGATTTTATGAACGGCCTATTGAAAATACAAAAGTTCTGTCCATAAAATAGTATCGTTTTTTAATCGATTTTATGAACAGCCATTGAAAAGTAAAAAATTCTGTCCATAAAATCGAATCATTTTTGAATCGATTTTATGAACGGCCTATCGAAAAATACAAAAGTTCTGTCCATAAAATCGATTTTATGAACAGCCATTGAAAAGTACAAAAACTCTGTCCATAAAATCGAATCATTTCTTAATCGATTTTATGAACGACCTATGGAAAAGTAAAAAAATCTGTCCATAAAATCGAATCATTTTTGAATCGATTTTATAAACGTTCATTAAAAAGAAAAAAAATTCTGTCCATAAAATCGAATCATTTTTGAACTGATTTTATGTACGACCTATGGAAAAGTAAAAAAATATGTCCATAAAATCGAATCAATTTTGAGTTGATTTCATAAACGTCCATAAAATTGAATCTTTTCTAAATCGATTTTACGAACAACCTATGGAAAAGTACAAAAACTCTGTCCATAAAATCGAAACATTTTTTAATCGATTTTGTGAACAGCCATTGAAAAGTACAAAAACTCTGTCCATAAAATCGAATCATTTCATAATCGATTTTATGAACGACCTATGGAAAATTAAAAAAATCTGTCCATAAAATCGAATCATTTTTGAATCGATTTCATAAACGTTCATTAAAAAGTAAAAAAATTCTGTCCATAAAATCGAATCATTTTTGAATTGATTTTATGAACGACCTATGGAAAAGCAAAAAATTCTGTCCATAAAATCGAATCATTTTTGAATCGATTTTATGAACGACCTATGGAAAAGTAAAAAAATCTGTCCATAAAATCGAATCATTTTTGAATCGATTTTATAAACGTTCATTAAAAAGTAAAAAAGTTCTGTCCATAAAATCGAATCATTTTTGAATTGATTTTATGAACGACCTATGGAAAAGCAAAAAATTCTGTCCATAAAATCGAATCATTTTTGAATCGATTTTATGAACGACCTATGGAAAAGTAATAAAATCTGTCCATAAAATCGAATCATTATTAAGCGATTTTCTGAACAACCTATTGAAAAGTACAAAATTTCTGTCCATAAAATCGAATCATTTTTGAATCGATTTTATGAACGACATATTAAAAAGTACAAAATTTCTGTCCATAAAATCGAATCATTTCTTAATCGATTTTATGAACGGCCTATTGAAAAATACAAAAGTTCTGTCCATAAAATTGTATCGTTTTTTAAACGATTTTATGAACAGCCATTGAAAAGTACAAAAATTCTGTCCATAGAATCGAATCATTTTTGAATCGATTTTATGAACGGCCTATCGAAAAATGCAAAAGTTCTGTCCATAAAATTGTATCGTTTCTTAATCGATTTTATGAACAGCCATTGAAAAGTACAAAAACTCTGTCCATAAAATCGAATCATTTCTTAATCGATTTTATGAACGACCTATGGAAAAGTAAAAAAATCTGTCCATAAAATCGAATCATTTTTGAATCGATTTTATAAACGTTCATTAAAAAGAAAAAAAATTCTGTCCATAAAATCGAATCATTTTTGAATTGATTTTATGTACGACCTATGGAAAAGTATAAAAATATGTCCATAAAATCGAATCAATTTTGAGTTGATTTTATAAACGTCCATAAAATTGAATCTTTTCTAAATCGATTTTACGAACAACCTATGGAAAAGTACAAAAACTCTGTCCATAAAATCGAAACATTTTTTAATCGATTTTGTGAACAGCCATTGAAAAGTACAAAAACTCTGTCCATAAAATCGAATCATTTCATAATCGATTTTATGAACGACCTATGGAAAAGTAAAAAAATCTGTCCATAAAATCGAATCATTTTTGAATCGATTTTATAAACGTTCATTAAAAAGTAAAAAAATTCTGTCCATAAAATCGAATCATTTTTGAATTGATTTTATGAACGACCTATGGAAAAGCAAAAAATTCTGTCCATAAAATCGAATCATTTTTGAATCGATTTTATGAACGACCTATGGAAAAGTAAAATAATCTGTCCATAAAATCGAATCATTTTTGAATCGATTTTATAAACGTTCATTAAAAAGTAAAAAAATTCTGTCCATAAAATCGAATTAGTTTTAAATCGATTTTATGAACGACCTATGGAAAAGTAATAAAATCTGTCCATAAAATCGAATCATAATTAAGCGATTTTCTGAACAACCTATTGAAAAGTACAAAATTTCTGTCCATAAAATCGAATCATTTTTGAATCGATTTTATGAACGACATATTGAAAAGTACAAAATTTCTGTCCATAAAATCGAATCATTTCTTAATCGATTTTATGAACGGCCTATTGAAAAATACAAAAGTTCTGTCCATAAAATTGTATCGTTTTTTAATCGATTTTGTGAACAGCCATTGAAAAGTACAAAAATTCTGTCCATAAAATCGAATCATTTTTGAATCGATTTTATGAACGGCCTATCGAAAAATGCAAAAGTTCTGTCCATAAAATTGTATCGTTTCTTAATCGATTTTATGAACAGCCATTGAAAAATACAAAAACTCTGTCCATAAAATCGAATCATTTCTTAATCGATTTTATGAACGACCTATGGAAAAGTAAAAAAAATCTGTCCATAAAATCGAATCATTTTTGAACCGATTTTATAAACGTTCATTAAAAAGAAAAAAAATTCTGTCCATAAAATCGAATCATTTTTGAACTGATTTTATGTACGACCTATGGAAAAGTAAAAAAATATGTCCATAAAATCGAATCAATTTTGAGTTGATTTCATAAACGTCCATAAAATTGAATCTTTTCTAAATCGATTTTACGAACAACCTATGGAAAAGTACAAAAACTCTGTCCATAAAATCGAAACATTTTTTAATCGATTTTGTGAACAGCCATTGAAAAGTACAAAAACTCTGTCCATAAAATCGAATCATTTCATAATCGATTTTATGAACGACCTATGGAAAAGTAAAAAAATCTGTCCATAAAATCGAATCATTTTTGAATCGATTTTATAAACGTTCATTAAAAAGCAAAAAAATTCTGTCCATAAAATCGAATCATTTTTGAATTAATTTTATGAACGACCTATGGAAAAGCAAAAAATTCTGTCCATAAAATCGAATCATTTTTGAATCGATTTTATGAACGACCTATGGAAAAGTAAAAAAATCTGTCCATAAAATCGAATCATTTTTGAATCGATTTTATAAACGTTCATTAAAAACTAAAAAAATTCTGTCCATAAAATCGAATCATTTTTGAATTGATTTTATGAACGACCTATGGAAAAGCAAAAAATTCTGTCCATAAAATCGAATCATTTTTGAATCGATTTTATGAACGACCTATGTAAAAGTAATAAAATCTGTCCATAAAATCGAATCATTATTAAGCGATTTTCTGAACAACCTATTGAAAAGTACAAAATTTCTGTCCATAAAATCGAATCATTTTTGAATCGATTTTATGAACGACATATTGAAAGGTACAAAATTTCTGTCCATAAAATCGAATCATTGCTTAATCGATTTTATGAACGGCCTATTGAAAAATACAAAAGTTCTGTCCATAAAATTGTATCGTTTTTAAATCGATTTTATGAACAGCCATTGAAAAGTACAAAAATTCTGTCCATAAAATCGAATCATTTTTGAATCGATTTTATGAACGGCCTATCGAAAAATGCAAAAGTTCTGTCCATAAAATTGTATCGTTTCTTAATCGATTTTATGAACAGCCATTGAAATGTACAAAAACTCTGTCCATAAAATCGAATCATTTCTTAATCGATTTTATGAACGACCTATGGAAAAGTAAAAAAATCTGTCCATAAAATCGAATCATTTTTGAATCGATTTTATAAACGTTCATTAAAAAGAAAAAAAATTCTGTCCATAAAATCGCATCATTTTTGAATTGATTTTATGTACGACCTATGGAAAAGTATAAAAATATTCCATAAAATCGAATCAATTTTGAGTTGATTTTATAAACGTCCATAAAATTGAATCTTTTCTAAATCGATTTTACGAACTACCTATGGAAAAGTACAAAAACTCTGTCCATAAAATCGAAACATTTTTTAATCGATTTTGTGAACAGCCATTGAAAAGTACAAAAACTCTGTCCATAAAATCGAATCATTTCATAATCGATTTTATGAACGACCTATGGAAAAGTAAAAAAATCTGTCCATAAAATCGAATCATTTTTGAATCGATTTTATAAACGTTCATTAAAAAGTAAAAAAATTCTGTCCATTAAATCGAATCATTTTTGAATTGATTTTATGAACGACCTATGGAAAAGCAAAAAATTCTGTCCATAAAATCGAATCATTTTTGAATCGATTTTATGAACGACCTATGGAAAAGTAAAATAATCTGTCCATAAAATCGAATCATTTTTGAATCGATTTTATAAACGTTCATTAAAAAGTAAAAAAATTCTGTCCATAAAATCGAATTAGTTTTAAATCGATTTTATGAACGACCTATGGAAAAGTAAGAAAATCTGTCCATAAAATCGAATCATTATTAAGCGATTTTCTGAACAACCTATTGAAAAGTACAAAATTTCTGTCCATAAAATCGAATCAATTTTGAATCGATTTTATGAACGACATATTGAAAAGTACAAAATTTCTGTCCATAAAATCGAATCATTTGTTAATCGATTTTATGAACGGCCTATTGAAAAATACAAAAGTTCTGTCCATAAAATAGTATCGTTTTTTAATCGATTTTATGAACAGCCATTGAAAAGTACAAAAATTCTGTCCATAAAATCGAATCATTTTTGAATCGATTTTATGAACGGCCTATCGAAAAATACAAAAGTTCTGTCCATAAAATCGATTTTATGAACAGCCATTGAAAAGTACAAAAACTCTGTCCATAAAATCGAATCATTTCTTAATCGATTTTATGAACGACCTATGGAAAAGTAAAAAAATCTGTCCATAAAATCGAATCATTTTTGAATCAATTTTATAAACGTTCATTAAAAAGAAAAAAAATTCTGTCCATAAAATGGAATCATTTTTGAACTGATTTTATGTACGACCTATGGAAAAGTAAAAAAATATGTCCATAAAATCGAATCAATTTTGAGTTGATTTCATAAACGTCCATAAAATTGAATCTTTTCTAAATCGATTTTACGAACAACCTATGGAAAAGTACAAAAACTCTGTCCATAAAATCGAAACATTTTTTAATCGATTTTGTGAACAGCCATTGAAAAGTACAAAAACTCTGTCCATAAAATCGAATCATTTCATAATCGATTTTATGAACGACCTATGGAAAATTAAAAAAATCTGTCCATAAAATCGAATCATTTTTGAATCGATTTCATAAACGTTCATTAAAAAGTAAAAAAATTCTGTCCATAAAATCGAATCATTTTTGAATTGATTTTATGAACGACCTATGGAAAAGCAAAAAATTCTGTCCATAAAATCGAATCATTTTTGAATCGATTTTATGAACGACCTATGGAAAAGTAAAAAAATCTGTCCATAAAATCGAATCATTTTTGAATCGATTTTATAAACGTTCATTAAAAAGTAAAAAAGTTCTGTCCATAAAATCGAATCATTTTTGAATTGATTTTATGAACGACCTATGGAAAAGCAAAAAATTCTGTCCATAAAATCGAATCATTTTTGAATCGATTTTATGAACGACCTATGGAAAAGTAATAAAATCTGTCCATAAAATCGAATCATTATTAAGCGATTTTCTGAACAACCTATTGAAAAGTACAAAATTTCTGTCCATAAAATCGAATCATTTTTGAATCGATTTTATGAACGACATATTAAAAAGTACAAAATTTCTGTCCATAAAATCGAATCATTTCTTAATCGATTTTATGAACGGCCTATTGAAAAATACAAAAGTTCTGTCCATAAAATTGTATCGTTTTTTAAACGATTTTATGAACAGCCATTGAAAAGTACAAAAATTCTGTCCATAGAATCGAATCATTTTTGAATCGATTTTATGAACGGCCTATCGAAAAATGCAAAAGTTCTGTCCATAAAATTGTATCGTTTCTTAATCGATTTTATGAACAGCCATTGAAAAGTACAAAAACTCTGTCCATAAAATCGAATCATTTCTTAATCGATTTTATGAACGACCTATGGAAAAGTAAAAAAATCTGTCCATAAAATCGAATCACTTTTGAATCGATTTTATAAACGTTCATTAAAAAGAAAAAAAATTCTGTCCATAAAATCGAATCATTTTTGAATTGATTTTATGTACGACCTATGGAAAAGTATAAAAATATGTCCATAAAATCGAATCAATTTTGAGTTGATTTTATAAACGTCCATAAAATTGAATCTTTCTAAATCGATTTTACGAACAACCTATGGAAAAGTACAAAAACTCTGTCCATAAAATCGAAACATTTTTTAATCGATTTTGTGAACAGCCATTGAAAAGTACAAAAACTCTGTCCATAAAATCGAATCATTTCATAATCGATTTTATGAACGACCTATGGAAAAGTAAAAAAATCTGTCCATAAAATCGAATCATTTTTGAATCGATTTTATAAACGTTCATTAAAAAGTAAAAAAATTCTGTCCATAAAATCGAATCATTTTTGAATTGATTTTATGAACGACCTATGGAAAAGCAAAAAATTCTGTCCATAAAATCGAATCATTTTTGAATCGATTTTATGAACGACCTATGGAAAAGTAAAATAATCTGTCCATAAAATCGAATCATTTTTGAATCGATTTTATAAACGTTCATTAAAAAGTAAAAAAATTCTGTCCATTAAATCGAATTAGTTTGAAATCGATTTTATGAACGACCTATGGAAAAGTAATAAAATCTGTCCATAAAATCGAATCATAATTAAGCGATTTTCTGAACAACCTATTGAAAAGTACAAAATTTCTGTCCATAAAATCGAATCATTTTTGAATCGATTTTATGAACGACATATTGAAAAGTACAAAATTTCTGTCCATAAAATCGAATCATTTCTTAATCGATTTTATGAACGGCCTATTGAAAAATACAAAAGTTCTGTCCATAAAATTGTATCGTTTTTTAATCGATTTTGTGAACAGCCATTGAAAAGTACAAAAATTCTGTCCATAAAATCGAATCATTTTTGAATCGATTTTATGAACGGCCTATCGAAAAATGCAAAAGTTCTGTCCATAAAATTGTATCGTTTCTTAATCGATTTTATGAACAGCCATTGAAAAATACAAAAACTCTGTCCATAAAATCGAATCATTTCTTAATCGATTTTATGAACGACCTATGGAAAAGTAAAAAAAATCTGTCCATAAAATCGAATCATTTTTGAACCGATTTTATAAACGTTCATTAAAAAGAAAAAAAATTCTGTCCATAAAATCGAATCATTTTTGAACTGATTTTATGTACGACCTATGGAAAAGTAAAAAAATATGTCCATAAAATCGAATCAATTTTGAGTTGATTTCATAAACGTCCATAAAATTGAATCTTTTCTAAATCGATTTTACGAACAACCTATGGAAAAGTACAAAAACTCTGTCCATAAAATCGAAACATTTTTTAATCGATTTTGTGAACAGCCATTGAAAAGTACAAAAACTCTGTCCATAAAATCGAATCATTTCATAATCGATTTTATGAACGACCTATGGAAAAGTAAAAAAATCTGTCCATAAAATCGAATCATTTTTGAATCGATTTTATAAACGTTCATTAAAAAGCAAAAAAATTCTGTCCATAAAATCGAATCATTTTTGAATTAATTTTATGAACGACCTATGGAAAAGCAAAAAATTCTGTCCATAAAATCGAATCATTTTTGAATCGATTTTATGAACGACCTATGGAAAAGTAAAATAATCTGTCCATAAAATCGAATCATTTTTGAATCGATTTTATAAACGTTCATTAAAAACTAAAAAAATTCTGTCCATAAAATCGAATCATTTTTGAATTGATTTTATGAACGACCTATGGAAAAGCAAAAAATTCTGTCCATAAAATCGAATCATTTTTGAATCGATTTTATGAACGACCTATGTAAAAGTAATAAAATCTGTCCATAAAATCGAATCATTATTAAGCGATTTTCTGAACAACCTTTTGAAAAGTACAAAATTTCTGTCCATAAAATCGAATCATTTTTGAATCGATTTTATGAACGACATATTGAAAGGTACAAAATTTCTGTCCATAAAATCGAATCATTGCTTAATCGATTTTATGAACGGCCTATTGAAAAATACAAAAGTTCTGTCCATAAAATTGTATCGTTTTTTAATCGATTTTATGAACAGCCATTGAAAAGTACAAAAATTCTGTCCATAAAATCGAATCATTTTTGAATCGATTTTATGAACGGCCTATCGAAAAATGCAAAAGTTCTGTCCATAAAATTGTATCGTTTCTTAATCGATTTTATGAACAGCCATTGAAATGTACAAAAACTCTGTCCATAAAATCGAATCATTTCTTAATCGATTTTATGAACGACCTATGGAAAAGTAAAAAAATCTGTCCATAAAATCGAATCATTTTTGAATCGATTTTATAAACGTTCATTAAAAAGAAAAAAAATTCTGTCCATAAAATCGCATCATTTTTGAATTGATTTTATGTACGACCTATGGAAAAGTATAAAAATATTCCATAAAATCGAATCAATTTTGAGTTGATTTTATAAACGTCCATAAAATTGAATCTTTTCTAAATCGATTTTACGAACAACCTATGGAAAAGTACAAAAACTCTGTCCATAAAATCGAAACATTTTTTAATCGATTTTGTGAACAGCCATTGAAAAGTACAAAAACTCTGTCCATAAAATCGAATCATTTCATAATCGATTTTATGAACGACCTATGGAAAAGTAAAAAAATCTGTCCATAAAATCGAATCATTTTTGAATCGATTTTATAAACGTTCATTAAAAAGTAAAAAAATTCTGTCCATTAAATCGAATCATTTTTGAATTGATTTTATGAACGACCTATGGAAAAGCAAAAAATTCTGTCCATAAAATCGAATCATTTTTGAATCGATTTTATGAACGACCTATGGAAAAGTAAAATAATCTGTCCATAAAATCGAATCATTTTTGAATCGATTTTAGAAACGTTCATTAAAAAGTAAAAAAATTCTGTCCATAAAATCGAATTAGTTTTAAATCGATTTTATGAACAACCTATGGAAAAGTAAGAAAATCTGTCCATAAAATCGAATCATTATTAAGCGATTTTCTGAACAACCTATTGAAAAGTACACAATTTCTGTCCATAAAATCGAATCAATTTTGAATCGATTTTATGAACGACATATTGATAAGTACAAAATTTCTGTCCATAAAATCGAATCATTTGTTAATCGATTTTATGAACGGCCTATTGAAAAATACAAAAGTTCTGTCCATAAAATAGTATCGTTTTTTAATCGATTTTATGAACAGCCATTGAAAAGTACAAAAATTCTGTCCATAAAATCGAATCATTTTTGAATCGATTTTATGAATGGCCTATCGAAAAATACAAAAGTTCTGTCCATAAAATCGATTTTATGAACAGCCATTGAAAAGTACAAAAACTCTGTCCATAAAATCGAATCATTTCTTAATCGATTTTATGAACGACCTATGGAAAAGTAAAAAAATCTGTCCATAAAATCGAATCATTTTTGAATCGATTTTATAAACGTTCATTAAAAAGAAAAAAAATTCTGTCCATAAAATCGAATCATTTTTGAACTGATTTTATGTACGACCTATGGAAAAGTAAAAAAATATGTCCATAAAATCGAATCAATTTTGAGTTGATTTCATAAACGTCCATAAAATTGAATCTTTTCTAAATCGATTTTACGAACAACCTATGGAAAAGTACAAAAACTCTGTCCATAAAATCGAAACATTTTTTAATCGATTTTGTGAACAGCCATTGAAAAGTACAAAAACTCTGTCCATAAAATCGAATCATTTCATAATCGATTTTATGAACGACCTATGGAAAAGTAAAAAAATCTGTCCATAAAATCGAATCATTTTTGAATCGATTTTATAAACGTTCATTAAAAAGTAAAAAAATTCTGCCCATAAAATCGAATCATTTTTGAATTGATTTTATGAACGACCTATGGAAAAGCAAAAAATTCTGTCCATAAAATCGAATCATTTTTGAATCGATTTTATGAACGACCTATGGAAAAGTAAAAAAATCTGTCCATAAAATCGAATCATTTTTGAATCGATTTTATAAACGTTCATTAAAAAGTAAAAAAATTCTGTCCATAAAATTGAATCATTTTTGAATTGATTTTATGAACGACCTATGGAAAAGCAAAAAATTTTGTCCATAAAATCGAATCATTTTTGAATCGATTTTATGAACGACCTATGGAAAAGTAATAAAATCTGTCCATAAAATCGAATCATTATTAAGCGATTTTCATAACAACCTATTGAAAAGTACAAAATTTCTGTCCATAAAATCGAATCATTTTTGAATCGATTTTATGAACGACATATTAAAAAGTACAAAATTTCTGTCCATAAAATCGAATCATTTCTTAATCGATTTTATGAACGGCCTATTGAAAAATACAAAAGTTCTGTCCATAAAATTGTATCGTTTTTTAATCGATTTTATGAACAGCCATTGAAAAGTACAAAAATTCTGTCCATAAAATCGAATCATTTTTGAATCGATTTTATGAACGGCCTATCGAAAAATGCAAAAGTTCTGTCCATAAAATTGTATCGTTTCTTAATCGATTTTATGAACAGCCATTGAAAAGTACAAAAACTCTGTCCATAAAATCGAATCATTTCTTAATCGATTTTATGAACGACCTATGGAAAAGTAAAAAAATCTGTCCATAAAATCGAATAATTTTTGAATCGATTTTATAAACGTTCATTAAAAAGAAAAAAAATTCTGTCCATAAAATCGAATCATTTTTGAATTGATTTTATGTACGACCTATGGAAAAGTATAAAAATATGTCCATAAAATCGAATCAATTTTGAGTTGATTTTATAAACGTCCATAAAATTGAATCTTTTCTAAATCGATTTTACGAACAACCTATGGAAAAGTACAAAAACTCTGTCCATAAAATCGAAACATTTTTTAATCGATTTTGTGAACAGCCATTGAAAAGTACAAAAACTCTGTCCATAAAATCGAATCATTTCATAATCGATTTTATGAACGACCTATGGAAAAGTAAAAAAATCTGTCCATAAAATCGAATCATTTTTGAATCGATTTTATGAACGACCTATGGAAAAGTAAAATAATCTGTCCATAAAATCGAATCATTTTTGAATCGATTTTATAAACGTTCATTAAAAAGTAAAAAAATTCTGTCCATAAAATCGAATCATAATTAAGCGATTTTCTGAACAACCTATTGAAAAGTACAAAATTTCTGTCCATAAAATCGAATCATTTTTGAATCGATTTTATGAACGACATATTGAAAAGTACAAAATTTCTGTCCATAAAATCGAATCATTTCTTAATCGATTTTATGAACGGCCTATTGAAAAATAAAAAAGTTCTGTCCATAAAATTGTATCGTTTTTTAATCGATTTTATGAACAGCCATTGAAAAGTACAAAAATTCTGTCCATAAAATCGAATCATTTTTGAATCGATTTTATGAACGACCTATGGAAAAGTAATAAAATCTGTCCATAAAATCGAATCATAATTAAGCGATTTTCTGAACAACCTATTGAAAAGTACAAAATTTCTGTCCATAAAATCGAATCATTTTTGAATCGATTTTATGAACGACATATTGAAAAGTACAAAATTTCTGTCCATAAAATCGAATCATTTCTTAATCGATTTTATGAACGGCCTATTGAAAAATACAAAAGTTCTGTCCATAAAATTGTATCGTTTTTTAATCGATTTTATGAACAGCCATTGAAAAGTACAAAAATTCTGTCCATAAAATCGAATCATTTTTGAATCGATTTTATGAACGACCTATGGAAAAGTAATAAAATCTGTCCATAAAATCGAATCATAATTAAGCGATTTTCTGAACAACCTATGGAAAAGTACAAAAACTCCGTCCATAAAATCGAAACATTTTTTAATCGATTTTGTGAACAGCCATTGAAAAGTACAAAAACTCTGTCCATAAAATCGAATCATTTCATAATCGATTTTATGAACGACCTATGGAAAAGTAATAAAATCTGTCCATAAAATCGAATCATAATTAAGCGATTTTCTGAACAACCTATTGAAAAGTACAAAATTTCTGTCCATAAAATCGAATCATTTTTGAATCGATTTTATGAACGACATATTGAAAAGTACAAAATTTCTGTCCATAAAATCGAATCATTTCTTAATCGATTTTATGAACGGCCTATTGAAAAATACAAAAGTTCTGTCCATAAAATTGTATCGTTTTTTAATCGATTTTATGAACAGCCATTGAAAAGTACAAAAATTCTGTCCATAAAATCGAATCATTTTTGACTCGATTTTATGAACGGCCTATCGAAAAATGCAAAAGTTCTGTCCATAAAATCGAATCATTTTTGAATCGATTTTATGAACGGCCTATCGAAAAATGCAAAAGTTCTGTCCATAAAATTGTATCGTTTCTTAATCGATTTTATGAACAGCCATTGAAAAGTACAAAAACTCTGTCCATAAAATCGAATCATTTCTTAATCGATTTTATGAACGACCTATGGAAAAGTAAAATAATCTGTCCATAAAATCGAATCATTTTTGAATCGATTTTATAAACGTTCATTAAAAAGTAAAAAAATTCTGTCCATAAAATCGAATTAGTTTTAAATCGATTTTATGAACGACCTATGGAAAAGTAAGAAAATCTGTCCATAAAATCTAATCATTATTAAGCGATTTTCTGAACAACCTATTGAAAAGTACAAAATTTCTGTCCATAAAATCGAATCATTTTTGAATCGATTTTATGAACGACATATTGAAAAGTACAAAATTTCTGTCCATAAAATCGAATCATTTCTTAATCGATTTTATGAACGGCCTATTGAAAAATACAAAAGTTCTGTCCATAAAATAGTATCGTTTTTTAATCGATTTTATGAACAGCCATTGAAAAGTAAAAAATTCTGTCCATAAAATCGAATCATTTTTGAATCGATTTTATGAACGGCCTATCGAAAAATACAAAAATTCTGTCCATAAAATCAATTTTATGAACAGCCATTGAAAAGTACAAAAACTCTGTCCATAAAATCGAATCATTTCTTAATCGATTTTATGAACGACCTATGGAAAAGTAAAAAAATCTGTCCATAAAATCGAATCATTTTTGAATCGATTTTATAAACGTTCATTAAAAAAAAAAAAAATTCTGTCCATAAAATCGAATCATTTTTGAACTGATTTTATGTACGACCTATGGAAAAGTAAAAAAATATGTCCATAAAATCGAATCAATTTTGAGTTGATTTCATAAACGTCCATAAAATTGAATCTTTTCTAAATCGATTTTACGAACAACCTATGGAAAAGTACAAAAACTCTGTCCATAAAATCGAAACATTTTTTAATCGATTTTGTGAACAGCCATTGAAAAGTACAAAAACTCTGTCCATAAAATCGAATCATTTCATAATCGATTTTATGAACGACCTATGTAAAAGTAAAAAAATCTGTCCATAAAATCGAATCGTTTTTGAATCGATTTTATAAACGTTCATTAAAAAGCAAAAAAATTCTGTCCATAAAATCGAATCATTTTTGAATTGATTTTATGAACGACCTATGGAAAAGCAAAAAATTCTGTCCATAAAATCGAATCATTTTTGAATCGATTTTATGAACGACCTATGAAAAGTAAAAAAATCTGTCCATAAAATCGAATCATTTTTGAATCGATTTTATAAACGTTCATTAAAAAGTAAAAAAATTCTGTCCATAAAATCGAATCATTTTTGAATTGATTTTATGAACGTCCTATGGAAAAGCAAAAAATTCTGTCCATAAAATCGAATCATTTTTGAATCGATTTTATGAACGACCTATGGAAAATTAATAAAATCTGTCCATAAAATCGAATCATTATTAAGCGATTTTCTGAACAACCTATTGAAAAGTACAAAATTTCTGTCCATAAAATCGAATCATTTTTGAATCGATTTTATGAACGACATATTGAAAAGTACAAAATTTCTGTCCATAAAATCGAATCATTGCTTAATCGATTTTATGAACGGCCTATTGAAAAATACAAAAGTTCTGTCCATAAAATTGTATCGTTTTTTAATCGATTTTATGAACAGCCATTGAAAAGTACAAAAATTCTGTCCATAAAATCGAATCATTTTTGAATCGATTTTATGAACGGCCTATCGAAAAATGCAAAAGTTCTGTCCATAAAATTGTATCGTTTCTTAATCGATTTTATGAACAGCCATTGAAATGTACAAAAACTATGTCCATAAAATCGAATCATTTCTTAATCGATTTTATGAACGACCTATGGAAAAGTAAAAAAATCTGTCCATAAAATCGAATCATTTTTGAATCGATTTTATAAACGTTCATTAAAAAGAAAAAAAATTCTGTCCATAAAATCGAATCATTTTTGAATTGATTTTATGTACGACCTATGGAATCATTTTTGAATCGATTTTATAAACGTTCATTAAAAAGTAAAAAAATTCTGTCCATAAAATCGAATCATTTTTGAATTGATTTTATGAACGACCTATGGAAAAGCAAAAAATTCTGTCCATAAAATCGAATCATTTTTGAATCGATTTTATGAACGACCTATGGAAAAGTAAAATAATCTGTCCATAAAATCGAATCATTTTTGAATCGATTTTATAAACGTTCATTAAAAAGTAAAAAAATTCTGTCCATAAAATCGAATTAGTTTTAAATCGATTTTATGAATGACCTATGGAAAAGTAAGAAAATCTGTCCATAAAATCGAATCATTATTAAGCGATTTTCTGAACAACCTATTGAAAAGTACAAAATTTCTGTCCATAAAATCGAATCAATTTTGAATCGATTTTATGAACGACATATTGAAAAGTACAAAATTTCTGTCCATAAAATCGAATCATTTTTGAATCGATTTTATAAACGTTCATTAAAAAGTAAAAAAATTCTGTCCATAAAATCGAATCATTTTTGAATTGATTTTATGAACGACCTATGGAAAAGCAAAAAATTCTGTCCATAAAATCGAATCATTTTTGAATCGATTTTATGAACGACCTATGGAAAAGTAAAATAATCTGTCCATAAAATCGAATCATTTTTGAATCGATTTTATAAACGTTCATTAAAAAGTAAAAAAATTCTGTCCATAAAATCGAATCATTTTTGAATTGATTTTATGAACGACCTATGGAAAAGCAAAAAATTCTGTCCATAAAATCGAATCATTTTTGAATCGATTTTATGAACGACCTATGGAAAAGTAAAATAATCTGTCCATAAAATCGAATCATTTTTTAATCGATTTTATAAACGTTCATTAAAAAGAAATAAAATTCTGTCCATAAAATCGAATCATTTTTGAACTGATTTTATGTACGACCTATGGAAAAGTAAAAAAATATGTCCATAAAATCGAATCAATTTTGAGTTGATTTCATAAACGTCCATAAAATTGAATCTTTTCTAAATCGATTTTACGAACAACCTATGGAAAAGTACAAAAACTCTGTCCATAAAATCGAAACATTTTTTAATCGATTTTGTGAACAGCCATTGAAAAGTACAAAAACTCTGTCCATAAAATCGAATCATTTCATAATCGATTTTATGAACGACCTATGGAAAAGTAAAAAAATCTGTCCATAAAATCGAATCATTTTTGAATCGATTTTATAAACGTTCATTAAAAAAAATAAATTCTGTCCATAAAATCGAATCATTTTTGAATTGATTTTATGAACGACCTATGGAAAAGCAAAAAATTCTGTCCATAAAATCGAATCATTTTTGAATCGATTTTATGAACGACCTATGGAAAAGTAAAAAAATCTGTCCATAAAATCGAATCATTTTTGAATCGATTTTATAAACGTTCATTAAAAAGTAAAAAAATTCTGTCCATAAAATCGAATCATTTTTGAATTGATTTTATGAACGACCTATGGAAAAGCCAAAAATTCTGTCCATAAAATCGAATCATTTTTGAATCGATTTTATGAACGACCTATGGAAAAGTAATAAAATCTGTCCATAAAATCGAATCATTATTAAGCGATTTTCTGAACAACCTATTGAAAAATACAAAATTTCTGTCCATAAAATCGAATCATTTTTGAATCGATTTTATGAACGACATATTAAAAAGTACAAAATTTCTGTCCATAAAATCGAATCATTTCTTAATCGATTTTATGAACGGCCTATTGAAAAATACAAAAGTTCTGTCCATAAAATTGTATCGTTTTTTAATCGATTTTATGAACAGCCATTGAAAAGTACAAAAATTCTGTCCATAAAATCGAGTCATTTTTGAATCGATTTTATGAACGGCCTATCGAAAAATGCAAAAGTTCTGTCCATAAAATTGTATCGTTTCTTAATCGATTTTATGAACAGCCATTGAAAAGTACAAAAACTCTGTCCATAAAATCGAATCATTTCTTAATCGATTTTATGAACGACCTATGGAAAAGTAAAAAAATCTGTCCATAAAATCGAATCATTTTTGAATCGATTTTATAAACGTTCATTAAAAAGAAAAAAAATTCTGTCCATAAAATCGAATCATTTTTGAATTGATTTTATGTACGACCTATGGAAAAGTATAAAAATATGTCCATAAAATCGAATCAATTTTGAGTTGATTTTATAAACGTCCATAAAATTGAATCTTTTCTAAATCGATTTTACGAACAACCTATGGAAAAGTACAAAAACTCTGTCCATAAAATCGAAACATTTTTTAATCGATTTTGTGAACAGCCATTGAAAAGTACAAAAACTCTGTCCATAAAATCGAATCATTTCATAATCGATTTTATGAACGACCTATGGAAAAGTAAAAAAATCTGTCCATAAAATCGAATCATTTTTGAATCGATTTTATAAACGTTCATTAAAAAGTAAAAAAATTCTGTCCATAAAATCGAATCATTTTTGAATTGATTTTATGAACGACCTATGGAAAAGCAAAAAATTCTGTCCATAAAATCGAATCATTTTTGAATCGATTTTATGAACGACCTATGGAAAAGTAAAATAATCTGTCCATAAAATCGAATCATTTTTGAATCGATTTTATAAACGTTCATTAAAAAGTAAAAAAATTCTGTCCATAAAATCGAATTAGTTTTAAATCGATTTTCTGAACAACCTATTGAAAAGTACAAAATTTCTGTCCATAAAATCGAATCATTTTTGAATCGATTTTATGAACGACATATTGAAAAGTACAAAATTTCTGTCCATAAAATCGAATCATTTCTTAATCGATTTTATGAACAGCCATTGAAAAGTACAAAAATTCTGTCCATAAAATCGAAACATTTTTGAATCGATTTTATGAACGACCTATGGAAAAGTAAAATAATCTGTCCATAAAATCGAATCATTTTTTAATCGATTTTATAAACGTTCATTAAAAAGAAATAAAATTCTGTCCATAAAATCGAATCATTTTTGAACTGATTTTATGTACGACCTATGGAAAAGTAAAAAAATATGTCCATAAAATCGAATCAATTTTGAGTTGATTTCATAAACGTCCATAAAATTGAATCTTTTCTAAATCGATTTTACGAACAACCTATGGAAAAGTACAAAAACTCTGTCCATAAAATCGAAACATTTTTTAATCGATTTTGTGAACAGCCATTGAAAAGTACAAAAACTCTGTCCATAAAATCGAATCATTTCATAATCGATTTTATGAACGACCTATGGAAAAGTAAAAAAATCTGTCCATAAAATCGAATCATTTTTGAATCGATTTTATAAACGTTCATTAAAAAAAAATAAATTCTGTCCATAAAATCGAATCATTTTTGAATTGATTTTATGAACGACCTATGGAAAAGCAAAAAATTCTGTCCATAAAATCGAATCATTTTTGAATCGATTTTATGAACGACCTATGGAAAAGTAAAAAAATCTCTCCATAAAATCGAATCATTTTTGAATCGATTTTATAAACGTTCATTAAAAAGTAAAAAAATTCTGTCCATAAAATCGAATCATTTTTGAATTGATTTTATGAACGACCTATGGAAAAGCCAAAAATTCTGTCCATAAAATCGAATCATTTTTGAATCGATTTTATGAACGACCTATGGAAAAGTAATAAAATCTGTCCATAAAATCGAATCATTATTAGGCGATTTTCTGAACAACCTATTGAAAAATACAAAATTTCTGTCCATAAAATCGAATCATTTTTGAATCGATTTTATGAACGACATATTAAAAAGTACAAAATTTCTGTCCATAAAATCGAATCATTTCTTAATCGATTTTATGAACGGCCTATTGAAAAATACAAAAGTTCTGTCCATAAAATTGTATCGTTTTTTAATCGATTTTATGAACAGCCATTGAAAAGTACAAAAATTCTGTCCATAAAATCGAATCATTTTTGAATCGATTTTATGAACGGCCTATCGAAAAATGCAAAAGTTCTGTCCATAAAATTGTATCGTTTCTTAATCGATTTTATGAACAGCCATTGAAAAGTACAAAAACTCTGTCCATAAAATCGAATCATTTCTTAATCGATTTTATGAACGACCTATGGAAAAGTAAAAAAATCTGTCCATAAAATCGAATCATTTTTGAATCGATTTTATAAACGTTCATTAAAAAGAAAAAAAATTCTGTCCATAAAATCGAATCATTTTTGAATTGATTTTATGTACGACCTATGGAAAAGTATAAAAATATGTCCATAAAATCGAATCAATTTTGAGTTGATTTTATAAACGTCCATAAAATTGAATCTTTTCTAAATCGATTTTACGAACAACCTATGGAAAAGTACAAAAACTCTGTCCATAAAATCGAAACATTTTTTAATCGATTTTGTGAACAGCAATTGAAAAGTACAAAAACTCTGTCCATAAAATCGAATCATTTCATAATCGATTTTATGAACGACCTATGGAAAAGTAAAAAAATCTGTCCATAAAATCGAATCATTTTTGAATCGATTTTATAAACGTTCATTAAAAAGTAAAAAAATTCTGTCCATAAAATCGAATCATTTTTGAATTGATTTTATGAACGACCTATGGAAAAGCAAAAAATTCTGTCCATAAAATCGAATCATTTTTGAATCGATTTTATGAACGACCTATGGAAAAGTAAAATAATCTGTCCATAAAATCGAATCATTTTTGAATCGATTTTATAAACGTTCATTAAAAAGTAAAAAAATTCTGTCCATAAAATCGAATTAGTTTTAAATCGATTTTCTGAACAACCTATTGAAGAGTACAAAATTTCTGTCCATAAAATCGAATCATTTTTGAATCGATTTTATGAACGACATATTGAAAAGTACAAAATTTCTGTCCATAAAATCGAATCATTTCTTAATCGATTTTATGAACAGCCATTGAAAAGTACAAAAATTCTGTCCATAAAATCGAATCATTTTTGAATCGATTTTATGAACGGCCTATCGAAAAATGCAAAAGTTCTGTCCATAAAATTGTATCGTTTCTTAATCGATTTTATGAACAGCCATTGAAAAATACAATAACTCTGTCCATAAAATCGAATCATTTCTTAATCGATTTTATGAACGACCTATGGAAAAGTAAAAAAATCTGTCCATAAAATCGAATCATTTTTGAACCGATTTTATAAACGTTCATTAAAAAGAAAAAAAATTCTGTCCATAAAATCGAATCATTTTTGAACTGATTTTATGTACGACCTATGGATGGAAATCGAAACATTTTTTAATCGATTTTGTGAACAGCCATTGAAAAGTACAAAAACTCTGTCCATAAAATCGAATCATTTCATAATCGATTTTATGAACGACCTATGGAAAAGTAAAAAAATCTGTCCATAAAATCGAATCATTTTTGAATCGATTTTATAAACGTTCATTAAAAAGCAAAAAAATTCTGTCCATAAAATCGAATCATTTTTGAATTGATTTTATGAACGACCTATGGAAAAGCAAAAAATTCTGTCCATAAAATCGAATCATTTTTGAATCGATTTTATGCACGACCTATGGAAAAGTAAAAAAATCTGTCCATAAAATCGTATCATATTTGAATCGATTTTATAAACGTTCATTAAAAAGTAAAAAAATTCTGTATATAAAATCGAATCATTTTTGAATTGATTTTATGAACGACCTATAGAAAAGCAAAAAATTCTGTCCATAAAATCGAAACATTTTTGAATCGATTTTATGAACGACCTATGTAAAAGTAATAAAATCTGTCCATAAAATCGAATCATTATTAAGCGATTTTCTGAACAACCTATTGAAAGTACAAAATTTCTGTCCATAAAATCGAATCATTTTTGAATCGATTTTATGAACGACATATTGAAAAGTACAAAATTTCTGTCCATAAAATCGAATCATTGCTTAATCGATTTTATGAACGGCCTATTGAAAAATACAAAAGTTCTGTCCATAAAATTGTATCGTTTTTTAATCGATTTTATGAACAGCCATTGAAAAGTACAAAAATTCTGTCCATAAAATCGAATCATTTTTGAATCGATTTTATGAACGGCCTATCGAAAAATGCAAAAGTTCTGTCCATAAAATTGTATTGTTTCTTAATCGATTATATGAACAGCCATTGAAATGTACAAAAACTCTGTCCATAAAATCGAATCATTTCTTAATCGATTTTATGAACGACCTATGGAAAAGTAAAAAAATCTGTCCATAAAATCGAATCATTTTTGAATCGATTTTATAAGCGTTCATTAAAAAGAAAAAAAATTCTGTCCATAAAATCGAATCATTTTTGAATTGATTTTATGTACGACCTATGGAAAAGTATAAAAATATGTCCATAAAATCGAATCAATTTTGAGTTGATTTTATAAACGTCCATAAAATTGAATCTTTTCTAAATCGATTTTACGAACAACCTATGGAAAAGTACAAAAACTCTGTCCATAAAATCGAAACATTTTTTAATCGATTTTGTGAACAGCCATTGAAAAGTACAAAAACTCTGTCCATAAAATCGAATCATTTCATAATCGATTTTATGAACGACCTATGGAAAAGTAAAAAAATCTGTCCATAAAATCGAATCATTTTTGAATCGATTTTATAAACGTTCATTAAAAAGTAAAAAAATTCTGTCCATAAAATCGAATCATTTTTGAATTGATTTTATGAACGACCTATGGAAAAGCAAAAAATTCTGTCCATAAAATCGAATCATTTTTGAATCGATTTTATGAACGACCTATGGAAAAGTAAAATAATCTGTCCATAAAATCGAATCATTTTTGAATCGATTTTATAAACGTTCATTAAAAAGTAAAAAAATTCTGTCCATAAAATCGAATTAGTTTTAAATCGATTTTATGAACGACCTATGGAAAAGTAAGAAAATCTGTCCATAAAATCGAATCATTTTTGAATCGATTTTATGAACGACCTATGGAAAAGTAATAAAATCTGTCCATAAAATCGAATCATTATTAAGCGATTTTCTGAACAACCTATTGAAAAGTACAAAATTTCTGTCCATAAAATCGAATCATTTTTGAATCGATTTTATGAACGACATATTGAAAAGTACAAAATTTCTGTCCATAAAATCGAATCATTTCTTAATCGATTTTATGAACGGCCTATTGAAAAATACAAAAGTTCTGTCCATTAAATAGTATCGTTTTTTAATCGATTTTATGAACAGCCATTGAAAAGTACAAAAATTCTGTCCATAAAATCGAATCATTTTTGAATCGATTTTATGAACGGCCTATCGAAAAATACAAAAGTTCTGTCCATAAAATCGATTTTATGAACAGCCATTGAAAAGTACAAAAACTCTGTCCATAAAATCGAATCATTTCTTAATCGATTTTATGAACGACCTATGGAAAAGTAAAAAAATCTGTCCATAAAATCGAATCATTTTTGAATCGATTTTATAAACGTTCATTAAAAAGAAAAAAAATTCTGTCCATAAAATCGAATCATTTTTGAACTGATTTTATGTACGACCTATGGAAAAGTAAAAAAATATGTCCATAAAATCGAATCAATTTTGAGTTGATTTCATAAACGTCCATAAAATTGAATCTTTTCTAAATCGATTTTACGAACAACCTATGGAAAAGTACAAAAACTCTGTCCATAAAATCGAAACATTTTTTAATCGATTTTGTGAACAGCCATTGCAAAGTACAAAAACTCTGTCCATAAAATCGAATCATTTCATAATCGATTTTATGAACGACCTATGGAAAAGTAAAAAAATCTGTCCATAAAATCGAATCATTTTTGAATCGATTTTATAAACGTTCATTAAAAAGTAAAAAAATTCTGTCCATAAAATCGAATCATTTTTGAATTGATTTTATGAACGACCTATGGAAAAGCAAAAAATTCTGTCCATAAAATCGAATCATTTTTGAATCGATTTTATGAACGACCTATGGAAAAGTAAAAAAATCTGTCCATAAAATCGAATCATTTTTGAATCGATTTTATAAACGTTCATTAAAAAGTAAAAAAATTCTGTCCATAAAATCGAATCATTTTTGAATTGATTTTATGAACGACCTATGGAAAAGCCAAAAATTCTGTCCATAAAATCGAATCATTTTTGAATCGATTTTATGGACGACCTATGGAAAAGTAATAAAATCTGTCCATAAAATCGAATCATTATTAAGCGATTTTCTGAACAACCTATTGAAAAGTACAAAATTTCTGTGCATAAAATCGAATCATTTTTGAATCGATTTTATGAACGACATATTAAAAAGTACAAAATTTCTGTCCATAAAATCGAATCATTTCTTAATCGATTTTATGAACGGCCTATTGAAAAATACAAAAGTTCTGTCCATAAAATTGTATCGTTTTTTAATCGATTTTATGAACAGCCATTGAAAAGTACAACAATTCTGTCCATAAAATCGAATCATTTTTGAATCGATTTTATGAACGGCCTATCGAAAAATGCAAAAGTTCTGTCCATAAAATTGTATCGTTTCTTAATCGATTTTATGAACAGCCATTGAAAAGTACAAAAACTCTGTCCATAAAATCGAATCATTTCTTAATCGATTTTATGAACGACCTATGGAAAAGTAAAAAAATCTGTCCATAAAATCGAATCATTTTTGAATCGATTTTATAAACGTTCATTAAAAAGAAAAAAAATTCTGTCCATAAAATCGAATCATTTTTGAATTGATTTTATGTACGACCTATGGAAAAGTATAAAAATATGTCCATAAAATCGAATCAATTTTGAGTTGATTTTATAAACGTCCATAAAATTGAATCTTTTCTAAATCGATTTTACGAACAACCTATGGAAAAGTACAAAAACTCGGTCCATAAAATCGAAACATTTTTTAATCGATTTTGTGAACAGCCATTGAAAAGTACAAAAACTCTGTCCATAAAATCGAATCATTTCATAATCGATTTTATGAACGACCTATGGAAAAGTAAAAAAATCTGTCCATAAAATCGAATCATTTTTGAATCGATTTTATAAACGTTCATTAAAAAGTAAAAAAATTCTGTCCATAAAATCGAATCATTTTTGAATTGATTTTATGAACGACCTATGGAAAAGCAAAAAATTCTGTCCATAAAATCGAATCATTTTTGAATCGATTTTATGAACGACCTATGGAAAAGTAATAAAATCTGTCCATAAAATCGAATCATTTTTGAATCGATTTTATAAACGTTCATTAAAAAGTAAAAAAATTCTGTCCATAAAATCGAATTAGTTTTAAATCGATTTTATGAACGACCTATGGAAAAGTAATAAAATCTGTCCATAAAATCGAATCATAATTAAGCGATTTTCTGAACAACCTATTGAAAAGTACAAAATTTCTGTCCATAAAATCGAATCATTTTTGAATCGATTTTATGAACGACATATTGAAAAGTACAAAATTTCTGTCCATAAAATCGAATCATTTCTTTCATTAAAAAGAAAAAAAATTCTGTCCATAAAATCGAATCATTTTTGAATTGATTTTATGTACGACCTATGGAAAATATAAAAATATGTCCATAAAATCGAATCAATTTTGAGTTGATTTTATAAACGTCCATAAAATTGAATCTTTTCTAAATCGATTTTACGAACAACCTATGGAAAAGTACAAAAACTCTGTCCATAAAATCGAAACATTTTTTAATCGATTTTGTGAACAGCCATTGAAAAGTACAAAAACTCTGTCCATAATCGATTTTATGAACGACCTATGGAAAAGTAAAAAAATCTGTCCATAAAATCGAAAAGTACAAAATTTCTGTCCATAAAATCGAATCATTTCTTAATCGATTTTATGAACGGCCTATTGAAAAATACAAAAGTTCTGTCCATAAAATTGTATCGTTTTTTAATCGATTTTATGAACAGCCATTGAAAAGTACAAAAATTCTGTCCATAAAATCGAATCATTTTTGAATCGATTTTATGAACGGCCTATCGAAAAATGCAAAAGTTCTGTCCATAAAATTGTATCGTTTCTTATTCGATTTTATGAACAGCCATTGAAAAGTACAAAAACTCTGTCCATAAAATCGAATCATTTTTGAATCGATTTTATAAACGTTCATTAAAAAGAAAAAAAATTCTGTCCATAAAATCGAATCATTTTTGAATTGATTTTATGTACGACCTATGGAAAAGTATAAAAATATGTCCATAAAATAGAATCAATTTTGAGTTGATTTTATAAACGTCCATAAAATTGAATCTTTTCTAAATCGATTTTACGAACAACCTATGGAAAAGTACAAAATTTCTGTCCATAAAATCGAATCATTTTTGAATCGATTTTATGAACGACATATTGAAAAGTACAAAAGTTCAGTCCATAAAATCGAATCATTTCTAAATCGATTTTGGGATCAACCTATGGAAAAGTGCAAAAACTCTGTCCATAAAATCGAATCATTTTTGAATCGATTTTATAAACGTTCATTAAAAAGTAAAAAAATTCTGTCCATAAAATCGAATTAGTTTTAAATCGATTTTATGAACGACCTATGGAAAAGTAAGAAAATCTGTCCATAAAATCGAATCATTATTAAGCGATTTTCTGAACAACCTATTGAAAAGTACAAAATTTCTGTCCATAAAATCGAATCATTTCTTAATCGATTTTATGAACGGCCTATTGAAAAATACAAAAGTTCTGTCCATAAAATTGTATCGTTTCTTAATCGATTTTATGAACAGCCATTGAAAAGTACAAAAATTCTGTCCATAAAATCGAATCATTTTTGAATCGATTTTATGAACGGCCTATCGAAAAATACAAAAGTTCTGTCCATAAAATTGTATAGTTTCTTAATCGATCTTATGAACAGCCATTGAAAAGTACAAAAACTCTGTCCATAAAATCGAATCATTTCTTAATCGATTTTATGAACGACCTATGGAAAATTAAAAAAATCTGTCCATAAAATCGAATCATTTTTGAATCGATTTTATAAACGTTCATTAAAAAGAAAAAAATTCTGTCCATAAAATCGAATCATTTTTGAATTGATTTTATGAACGACCTATGTAAAAGTAAAAAATTCTGTCCATAAAATCGAATCATTTTTGAATCGATTTTATGAACGACCTATGGAAAATTAAAAAAATCTGTCCATAAAATTGAATCTTTTCTAAATCGATTTTATGAACGGCCTATTGAAAAATACAAAAGTTCTGTCCATAAAATAGTATCGTTTTTTAATCGATTTTATGAACAGCCATTGAAAAGTACAAAAATTCTGTCCATAAAATCGAATCATTTTTGAATCGATTTTATGAACGGCCAATCGAAAAATACAAAAGTTCTGTCCATAAAATCGATTTTATGAACAGCCATTGAAAAGTACGAAAACTCTGTCCATAAAATCGAATCATTTCTTAATCGATTTTATGAACGACCTATGGAAAAGTAAAAAAATCTGTCCATAAAATCGAATCATTTTTGAATCGATTTTATAAACGTTCATTAAAAAGAAAAAAAATTCTGTCCATAAAATCGAATCATTTTTGAATCGATTTTATGAACGGCCTATCGAAAAATACAAAAGTTCTGTCCATAAAATCGATTTTATGAACAGCCATTGAAAAGTACGAAAACTCTGTCCATAAAATCGAATCATTTCTTAATCGATTTTATGAACGACCTATGGAAAAGTAAAAAAATCTGTCCATAAAATCGAATCATTTTTGAATCGAATCATTTTTGAATCGATTTTATAAACGTTCATTAAAAAGAAAAAAAATTCTGTCCATAAAATCGAATCATTTTTGAATCGATTTTATGAACGACATATTGAAAAGTACAAAATTTCTGTCCATAAAATCGAAACATTTTTTAATCGATTTTGTGAACAGCCATTGAAAAGTACAAAAACTCTGTCCATAAAATCGAATCATTTCATAATCGATTTTATGAACGACCTATGGAAAAGTAAAAAAATCTGTCCATAAAATCGAATCATTTTTGAATCGATTTTATAAACGTTCATTTAAAAGTAAAAAAATTCTGTCCATGAAATCGAATCATTTTTGAATTGATTTTATGAACGACCTATGGAAAAGCAAAAAATTCTGTCCATAAAATCGAATCATTTTTGAATCGATTTTATGAACGACCTATGGAAAAGTAAAAAAATCTGTCCATAAAATCGAATCATTTTTGAATCGATTTTATAAACGTTCATTAAAAAGTAAAAAAATTCTGTCCATAAAATCGAATCATTTTTGAATTGATTTTATGAACGACCTATGGAAAAGCAAAAAATTCTGTCCATGAAATCGAATCATTTTTGAATCGATTTTATGAACGACCTATGGAAAAGTAATAAAATCTGTCCATAAAATCGAATCATTATTAAGCGATTTTCTGAACAACCTATTGAAAAGTACAAAATTTCTGTCCATAAAATCGAATCATTTTTGAATCGATTTTATGAACGACATCTTGAAAAGTACAAAATTTCTGTCCATAAAATCGAATCATTTCTTAATCGATTTTATGAACGGCCTATTGAAAAATACAAAAGTTCTGTCCATAAAATTGTATCATTTTTTAATCGATTTTATGAACAGCCATTGAAAAGTACAAAAATTCTGTCCATAAAATCGAATCATTTTTGAATCGATTTTATGAACGGCCTATCGAAAAATGCAAAAGTTCTGTCCATAAAATTGTATCGTTTCTTAATCGATTTTATGAACAGCCATTGAAAAGTACAAAAACTCTGTCCATAAAATCGAATCATTTCTTAATCGATTTTATGAACGACCTATGGAAAAGTAAAAAAATCTGTCCATAAAATCGAATCATTTTTGAATCGATTTTATAAACGTTCATTAAAAAGAAAAAAAATTCTGTCCATAAAATCGAATCATTTTTGAATTGATTTTATGTACGACCTATGGTAAAGTATAAAAATATGTCCATAAAATCGAATCAATTTTGAGTTGATTTTATAAACGTCCATAAAATTGAATCTTTTCTAAATCGATTTTACGAACAACCTATGGAAAAGTACAAAAACTCTGTCCATAAAATCGAAACATTTTTTAATCGATTTTGTGAACAGCCATTGAAAAGTACAAAAACTCTGTCCATAAAATCGAATCATTTCATAATCGATTTTATGAACGACCTATGGAAAAGTAAAAAAGTCTGTCCATAAAATCGAATCATTTTTGAATCGATTTTATAAACGTTCATTAAAAAGTAAAAAAATTCTGTCCATAAAATCGAATCATTTTTGAATTGATTTTATGAACGACCTATGGAAAAGCAAAAAATTCTGTCCATAAAATCGAATCATTTTTGAATCGATTTTATGAACGACATATGGAAAAGTAAAATAATCTGTCCATAAAATCGAATCATTTTTGAATCGATTTTATAAACGTTCATTAAAAAGTAAAAAAATTCTGTCCATAAAATCGAATTAGTTTTAAATCGATTTTATGAACGACCTATGGAAAAGTAAGAAAATCTGTCCATAAAATCGAATCATTATTAAGCGATTTTCTGAACAACCTATTGAAAAGTACAAAATTTCTGTCCATAAAATCGAATCATTTTTGAATCGATTTTATGAACGACATATTGAAAAGTACAAAATTTCTGTCCATAAAATCGAATCATTTCTTAATCGATTTTATGAACGGCCTATTGAAAAATACAAAAGTTCTGTCCATAAAATAGTATCGTTTTTTAATCGATTTTATGAACAGCCATTGAAAAGTACAAAAATTCTGTCCATAAAATCGAATCATTTTTGAATCGATTTTATGAACGGCCTATCGAAAAATACAAAAGTTCTGTCCATAAAATCGATTTTATGAACAGCCATTGAAAAGTACAAAAACTCTGTCCCTAAAATCGAATCATTTCTTAATCGATTTTATGAACGACCTATGGAAAAGTAAAAAAATCTGTCCATAAAATCGAATCATTTTTGAATCGATTTTATAAACGTTCATTAAAAAGAAAAAAAATTCTGTCCATAAAATCGAATCATTATTGAACTGATTTTATGTACGACCTATGGAAAAGTAAAAAAATATGTCCATAAAATCGAATCAATTTTGAGTTGATTTCATAAACGTCCATAAAATTGAATCTTTTCTAAATCGATTTTACGAACAACCTATGGAAAAGTACAAAAACTCTGTCCATAAAATCGAAACATTTTTTAATCGATTTTGTGAACAGCCATTGAAAAGTACAAAAACTCTGTCCATAAAATCGAATCATTTCATAATCGATTTTATGAACGACCTATGGAAAGTAAAAAAATCTGTCCATAAAATCGAATCATTTTTGAATCGATTTTATAAACGTTCATTAAAAAGTAAAAAAATTCTGTCCATAAAATCGAATCATTTTTGAATTGATTTTATGAACGACCTATGGAAAAGCAAAAAATTCTGTCCATAAAATCGAATCATTTTTGAATCGATTTTATGAACGACCTATGGAAAAGTAAAAAAATCTGTCCATAAAACCGAATCATTTTTGAATCGATTTTATAAACGTTCATTAAAAAGTAAAAAAATTCTGTCCATAAAATCGAATCATTTTTGAATTGATTTTATGAACGACCTATGGAAAAGCAAAAAATTCTGTCCATAAAATCGAATCATTTTTGAATCGATTTTATGAACGCCCTATGGAAAAGTAATAAAATCCGTCCATAAAATCGAATCATTATTAAGCGATTTTCTGAACAACCTATTGAAAAGTACAAAATTTCTGTCCATAAAATCGAATCATTTTTGAATCGATTTTATGAACGACATATTAAAAAGTACAAAATTTCTGTCCATAAAATCGAATCATTTCTTAATCGATTCTATGAACGGCCTATTGAAAAATACAAAAGTTCTGTCCACAAAATTGTATCGTTTTTTAATCGATTTTATGAACAGCCATTGAAAAGTACAAAAATTCTGTCTATAAAATCGAATCATTTTTGAATCGATTTTATGAACGGCCTATCGAAAAATGCAAAAGTTCTGTCCATAAAATTGTATCGTTTCTTAATCGATTTTATGAACAGCCATTGAAAAGTACAAAAACTCTGTCCATAAAATCGAATCATTTCTTATTCGATTTTATGAACGACCTATGGAAAAGTAAAAAAATCTGTCCATAAAATCGAATCATTTTTGAATCGATTTTATAAACGTTCATTAAAAAGAAAAAAAATTCTGTCCATAAAATCGAATCATTTTTGAATTGATTTTATGTACGACCTATGGAAAAGTATAAAAATATGTCCATAAAATCGAATCAATTTTGAGTTGATTTTATAAACGTCCATAAAATTGAATCTTTTCTAAATCGATTTTACGAACAACCTATGGAAAAGTACAAAAACTCTGTCCATAAAATCGAAACATTTTTTAATCGATTTTGTGAACAGCCATTGAAAAGTACAAAAACTCTGTCCATAAAATCGAATCATTTCATAATCGATTTTATGAACGACCTATGGAAAAGTAAAAAAATCTGTCCATAAAATCGAATCATTTTTGAATCGATTTTATAAACGTTCATTAAAAAGAAAAAAAATTTTGTCCATAAAATCGAATCATTTTTGAATTGATTTTATGTACGACCTATGGAAAAGTATAAAAATATGTCCATAAAATCGAATCAATTTTGAGTTGATTTTATAAACGTCCATAAAATTGAATCTTTTCTAAATCGATTTTACGAACAACCTATGGAAAAGTACAAAAACTCTGTCCATAAAATCGAAACATTTTTTAATCGATTTTGTGAACAGCCATTGAAAAGTACAAAAACTCTGTCCATAAAATCGAATCATTTCATAATCGATTTTATGAACGACCTATGGAAAAGTAATAAAATCTGTCCATAAAATCGAATCATAATTAAGCGATTTTCTGAACAACCTATTGAAAAGTACAAAATTTCTGTCCATAAAATCGAATCATTTTTGAATCGATTTTATGAACGACATATTGAAAAGTACAAAATTTCTGTCCATAAAATCGAATCATTTCTTAATCGATTTTATGAACGGCCTATTGAAAAATACAAAAGTTCTGTCCATAAAATTGTATCGTTTTTTAATCGATTTTATGAACAGCCATTGAAAAGTACAAAAATTCTGTCCATAAAATCGAATCATTTTTGAATCGATTTTATGAACGGCCTATCGAAAAATGCAAAAGTTCTGTCCATAAAATTGTATCGTTTCTTAATCGATTTTATGAACAGCCATTGAAAAGTACAAAAACTCTGTCCATAAAATCGAATCATTTTTGAATCGATTTTATAAACGTTCATTAAAAAGAAAAAAAATTCTGTCCATAAAATCGAATCATTTTTGAATTGATTTTATGTACGACCTATGGAAAAGTATAAAAATATGTCCATAAAATCGAATCAATTTTGAGTTGATTTTATAAACGTCCATAAAATTGAATCTTTTCTAAATCGATTTTACGAACAACCTAGGGAAAAGTACAAAAACTCTGTCCATAAAATCGAAACATTTTTTAATCGATTTTGTGAACAGCCATTGAAAAGTACAAAAACTATGTCCATAAAATCGAATCATTTCATAATCGATTTTATGAACGACCTATGGAAAAGTAAAAAAATCTGTCCATAAAATCGAATCAATTTTGAGTTGATTTTACAAACGGCCTATTGAGAAGCACAAAAATCTTATGAACAGCCATTGAAAAGTACAAAAATTCTGTCCATATAATCGAACCATTTCTAAATCGATTTTACGAACAACCTATGGAAAAGTACAAAAACTCTGTCCATAAAATCGAATAATTTTTTAATCGATTTTATGAACGGCCTATTGAAAAATACAAAAGTTCTGTCCATAAAATTGTATCGTTTTTTAATCGATTTTATGAACAGCCATTGAAAAGTACAAAAATTCTGTCCATATAATCGAACCATTTCTAAATCGATTTTACGAACAACCTATGGAAAAGTACAAAAACTCTGTCCATAAAATCGAATCATTTTTGAATCGATTTTATGAACATAAAATAAAATCGAATCATTTTTGAATCGATTTTATAAACGTACATTAAAAAGTAAAAAAAATTCTTTCCATAAAATCGAATTAGTTTTAAATCGATTTTATGAACGACCTATGGAAAAGTAAAAAAATCTGTCCATAAAATCGAATCAATTTTGAGTTGATTTTATAAACGTCCATAAAAATTAATCTTTTCTAAATCGATTTTACGAACAACCTATGGAAAAGTACAAAAACTCTGTCCATAAAATCGAATCATTTTTGCATCGATTTTATGAACGACCTATGGAAAAGTAAAAAAATCTTTCCATAAAATCGAATCATTTTTGAATCGATTTTATAAACGTACATTAAAAAGTAAAAAAAATTCTGTCCATAAAATCGAATTAGTTTTAAATCGATTTTATGAACGACCTATGGAAAAGTAAGAAAATCTGTCCATAAAATCGAATCATTAATAAGCGATTTTCTGAACAACCTATTGAAAAGTACAAAATTTCTGTCCATAAAATCGAATCATTTTTGAATCGATTTTATGAACGACATATTGAAAAGTACAAAATTTCTGTCCATAAAATCGAATCATTTCTTAATCGATTTTATGAACGGCCTATTGAAAAATACAAAAGTTCTGTCCATAAAATTGTATCGTTTTTTAATCGATTTTATGAACAGCCATTGAAAAGTACAAAAATTCTGTCCATAAAATCGAATCATTTTTGAATCGATTTTATGAACGACCTATGGAAAAGTAAAAAAATATGTCCATAAAATCGAATCATTTTTGAATCGATTTTATAAACGTACATTAAAAAGTAAAAAAAATTCTGTCCATAAAATCGAATTAGTCTTAAATCGATTTTATGAACGACTTATGGATAAGTAAAAAAATCTGTCCATAAAATCGAATCATTAATAATCGATTTTCTGAACGACCTATTGAAAAGTACAAAAGTTCAGTCCATAAAATCGAATCATTTCTAAATCGATTTTGGGAACAACCTATGGAAAAGTGCAAGAACTCTGTCCATAAAATCGAATCATTTTTGAATCGATTTTATAAACGTTCATTAAAAAGTAAAAAAAATCTGTCCATAAAATCGAATTAGTTTTAAATCGATTTTATGAACGACCTATGGAAAAGTAAGAAAATCTGTCCATAAAATCGAATCATTATTTAGCGATTTTCTGAACAACCTATTGAAAAGTACAAAAACTCTGTCCATAAAATCGAATAATTTCTTAATCGATTTTATGAACGACCTATGGAAAAGTAAAAAAATCTGTCCATAAAATCGAATCATTTTTGAATCGATTTTATCAACGTTCATTAAAAAGAAAAAAAATTCTGTCCATAAAATCGAATCATTTTTGAACTGATTTTATGTACGACCTATGGAAAAGTAAAAAAATATGTCCATTAAATCGAATCAATTTTGAGTTGATTTCATAAACGTCCATAAAATTGAATCCTTTCTAAATCGATTTTACGAACAACCTATGGAAAAGTACAAAAACTCTGTCCATAAAATCGAAACATTTTTTAATCGATTTTGTGAACAGCCATTGAAAAGTACAAAAACTCTGTCCATAAAATCGAATCATTTCATAATCGATTTTATGAACGACCTATGGAAAAGTAAAAAAATCTGTCCATAAAATCGAATCATTTTTGAATCGATTTTATAAACGTTCATTAAAAAGTAAAAAAATTCTGTCCATAAAATCGAACCATTTTTGAATTGATTTTATGAACGACCTATGGAAAAGCAAAAAATTCTGTCCATAAAATCGAATCATTTTTGAATCGATTTTATGAACGACCTATGGAAAAGTAAAAAAATCTGTCCATAAAATCGAATCATTTTTGAATCGATTTTATAAACGTTCATTAAAAAGTAAAAAAATTCTGTCCATAAAATCGAATCATTTTTGAATTGATTTTATGAACGACCTATGGAAAAGCAAAAAATTCTGTCCATAAAATCGAATCATTTTTGAATCGATTTTATGAACGACCTATGGAAAAGTAATAAAATCTGTCCATAAAATCGAATCATTATTAAGCGATTTTCTGAACAACCTGTTGAAAAGTACAAAATTTCTGTCCATAAAATCGAATCATTTTTGAATCGATTTTATGAACGACATATTGAAAAGCACAAAATTTCTGTCCATAAAATCGAATCATTTCTTAATCGATTTTATGAACGGCCTATTGAAAAATACAAAAGTTCTGTCCATAAAATTGTATCATTTTTTAATCGATTTTATGAACAGCCATTGAAAAGTACAAAAATTCTGTCCATAAAATCGAATCATTTTTGAATCGATTTTATGAACGGCCTATCGAAAAATGCAAAAGTTCTGTCCATAAAATTGTATCGTTTCTTAATCGATTTTATGAACAGCCATTGAAAAGTACAAAAACTCTGTCCATAAAATCGAATCATTTCTTAATCGATTTTATGAACGACCTATGGAAAAGTAAAAAAATATGTCCATAAAATCGAATCATTTTTGAATCGATTTTATAAACGTTCATTAAAAAGTAAAAAAACTCTGTCCATAAAATCGAATCATTTTTGAATTGATTTTATGAACGACCTATGGAAAAGCGAAAAATTCTGTCCATAAAATCGAATCATTTTTGAATCGATTTTATGAACGACATATTGAAAAGTACAAAATTTCTGTCCATAAAATCGAATCATTTCTTAATCGATTTTATGAACGGCCTATTGAAAAATACAAAAGTTCTGTCCATAAAATTGTATCGTTTTTTAATCGATTTTATGAACAGCCATTGAAAAGTACAAAAATTCTGTCCATAAAATCGAATCATTTTTGAATCGATTTTATGAACGGCCTATCCAAAAATGCAAAAGTTCTGTCCATAAAATTGTATCGTTTCTTAATCGATTTTATGAACAGCCATTGAAAAGTACAAAAACTCTGTCCATAAAATCGAATCATTTCTAAATCGATTTTACGAACAACCTATGGAAAAGTACAAAAACTCTGTCCATTAAATCGAAACATTTTTTAATCGATTTTGTGAACAGCCATTGAAAAGTACAAAAACTATGTCCATAAAATCGAATCATTTCATAATCGATTTTATGAACGACCTATGGAAAAGTAAAAAAATCTGTCCATAAAATCGAATCATTTTTGAATCGATTTTTTAAACGTTCATTAAAAAGTAAAAAAATTCTGTCCATAAAATCGAATCATTTTTGAATTGATTTAATGAACGACCTATGGAAAAGTAAAAAAATCTGTCCATAAAATCGAATCAATTTTGAGTTGATTTTACAAACGGCCTATTGAGAAGCACAAAAATCTTATGAACAGCCATTGAAAAGTACAAAATTTCTGTCCATAAAATCGAATAATTTCTAAATCGATTTTACAAACAACCTATGGATAAGTACAAAAACTCTGTCCATAAAATCGAATCATTTTTGAATTGATTTTATGAACGGCGTATTGAAAAATACAAAAGTTCTGTCCACAAAATTGTATCGTTTTATAATCGATTTTATGAACAGCCATAGAAAAGTACAAAAATTCTGTCCATAAAATCGAATCATTTTTGAATCGATTTTATGAACGGCCTATTGAAAAATACAAAAGTTCTGTCCACAAAATTATATCGTTTTTTAATCGATTTTATGAACAGCCATTAAAAAGTACTAAAATTCTGTCTATAAAATCGAATTAGCTTTTAATCGATTTTATGAACGACTTATTGAAAAGTACAAACTTTCTGTCCATAAAATCGAATCATTTCTAAATCGATTTTACGAACAACCTATGGATAAGTACAAAAACTCTGTCCATAAAATCGAATCATTTTTGAATCGATTTTATGAACAACCTATGGAAAAGTACAACAACTCTGTCCATAAAATCGAATCATTTTTGAATCGATTTTATGAACGACACATTGAAAAGTACAAAATTTCTGTCAATAAAATCGAATCATTTTTGAATCGATTTTGCGAACAACCTATGGATAAGTACAAAAACTCTGTCCATAAAATCGAATCATTTTTGAATCGATTTTATGAACGACACATTGAAAAGTACAAAAATTCTGTCCATAAAGTCGAATCATTTTTGAATTGATTTTATGAACGGCCTATTGAAAAGCACAAAAATTCTGTCCATAAAATCGAATCATTTCTAAATCGATTTTACGAACAACCTATGGAAAAGTACAAAAACTCTGTCCATAAAATCGAATTATTTTTTAATCGATTTTATGAACGACCTACTGAAAAGCACAAAATTTCTGTCCATAAAATCGAATCATTTTTTAATCGATTTTATGAACGACCTATTGAAAAGTACAAAAGTTCTGTCCATAAAATCGAAGCATTTTTTAATCGATTTTATGAACCACCTATTGAAATATACAAAAGTTCTGTCCATAAAATCGAGTCATTTCTAAATCGATTTTACGAACAACCTATGGATAAGTTCAAAAACTCTGTCCATAAAATCGAATCATTTTTGAATCGATTTTATGAACGACACATTGAAAAGTACAAAAATTCTGTCCATAAAGTCGAATCATTTTTGAATTGATTTTATGAACGTCCATAAAATCGAATCATTTCTAAATCGATTTTACGAACAACCTATGGAAAAGTAAAAAAATTTGTCCATAAAATCGAATCATTTTTGAATTGATTTTGATTGACCTAATCAACAACAAAATTATAAATTTCATAGTGTTTGGTGGAAATTCGCAAAATTAAGTCAAACGCATATTGTATGGATTCGTATATGCTCCTTCCATACAGTAAAAGTAATCAAACTAACATCTGTATTGTAATTGATGATAAATCGAAAGAAGCAGAACTGTAATCAATAGCCATCCGTTTAAACGCACACGCACCTTAAATCAAAAATCTCTCCGTTTTCAGAACTTACCAGTACCTATGGAAACTCCTCTCTCTCTGATTGAAACTCACACCTTTCAAACACGCGTATCACAACTGCACAGCTAATTTGAAATTGCAACTGCCACGTGCCTAAATTAGACTGAGATGAAGTCCAGCACTGGGAAGCCTTGATCTAATAACAATACCAAGCCAATTCAGTTTACCGTTATAAGGCTGTCATTAAAAAATTACCCACCCCCTAAGTAAAAAAAAAGCAAAATGCAACTGCCTACGACAAACGTGAGGAGAAAAACGTCCTTTCAGCAAATTAGCAGTTTCGGATTACATAGGCGCGTGCTCCTGCGCCTATAGTCGACTATTCAATGGATAAAAAAAGAACGGATCAGGATTTCATTGTTTGAGTTTTTTTTCCTGTTTTCACTCGCAACCTTTTACTTAAAGCGAGAGTTCACAAAAACAACGCGACAAATCCTGTATAGTGATTTGTATGACATCTCGGGTACATGCATCGATTTACACTTCAATGAAGGGGGCTTGCTAACGCAATCCTTGCGCCCGTTTGGTGATCATAAATCTTGGCCTCCATAAAGAGGAAAAACCTCTAGCAAAAGACTTGTCAACAAATTAATTCATTTTTAACACTAGATTTTGACATATCTCTCAGAATATATCATTCAAGATCGTGTCGCATCTCGCTGAACAATGCCCATATAAATCTCACGATTGTATATGATCGTCTACTCGTTCGTACTCCTGTTTGGCTTTGTGTCCTTTTGGTGGACAACGACGACCGACGACGTATCACACTGGAGGAGAATGGAGGAATTTCCAGCCAGCCGATAGTTGCAGATACAGTATAGAACGAAGGAATTGAAATGCACAGTAGCCGATCGGGGACCGATTTTAATTTGTCGTTTTTGCCTTTATCTCTGACGACTGATCTTGATGTTTTATTTTTGTCATTCGTTCGCGAAATGGCAGATAATCGAATCTGGTAAATGTGATTTCGTGGGCCAGAGGCTGAACGTTTATTAAGTGAGTTCTACACTTTGGTAAAACTTGCGAACATCGTTCCTGGAGTGCCGCCACTCTATATCCTCGACCGCGCGCTTTTCTGGCTTTTTTCGGAAATGCCGGTGTTACTCTCATCTTTTTTGCCTATAGAGCTTAACAGCAGCTTTAGCCTTCACCTGCAGCTTGGCCTTGTAGGCCCCGTCCTTGACTGCGAGCATCTGTCGACATTCCTCATCAAACCAGGGGTTTCTTGCTGGTGGGCGAGAGAAACCTAGAACATCCGTTGCGGCTGATACATGGCTTTTTGGCATCGTTTCCAAAAACCTTTGACATTCGAGAGGTAAAGGTATAAGCGTTACGCGAAGGTCTTGACGGTCTTGTGCGATTGCAGTCTTTCGACTTTAAAAATGTTCACAGTATTTCTGGTTTCTTGTGGAGTTATCCATATCCTTGGCTGCAACAAAGTTGTGATCCGAATCGATGTTAGCCGCTCGGAATGTTTGGATATCCAAAATACTGAATGCGTGCCTCTTGTCTATCGCAATGTGATCAATTTGGTTCGTTGATCTGAAGACCAGCATGCCCGCTTATAGGTATCGAGGTGTGAAAATCGTGTGCTGGCTATAGTGGCATTTCGAAGTCAATTAGCCTAAGTCCCTTACAAGACTTTTTGTCGTGTAGTCTGTGTTTTCCGACAATACTGCTCAAGATGTCTTCTCCTTCTACTTTTGCGTTAAAGTCTCCCTGTACGATTTTAACATCTTACCTAGTTAGCCGCTTATATGTTTTGTCAAGGAGCTCGTAGAAGCAATCCCTAGCAATATCATATTTTTCGTGATTGCACATAAGGCTTATGTTAGCAAATTTGTCCTTGCCTATAAGTCTGCCACATATAACAAATCCGCATCCGTAAAGTCACTGTTTCTGCTGTCTATAACATGGTCCGCAGTTGAAGCCACGGTTTCGCAACCTCATTTTGTCCGGCCTATCCCTTCGTATATCTTGGATGGCAGTAATATCTGCTTTGTAGCAGTTTAGGGCTTCTGCTAGTTATTCGCTTTCACCTGTCCTATTTAATGTTCTCACATTCCAGGTGTACATACGAACGTCGTTGTCTTTTCCAATAATAGTGTTTTTTTCCATGGTTGGGTAGTAAACCCAAAGAACAATCTGGGTGTCAGTTTCAATTTATTAGATACCCGTAGGACACGGGGCTATCAGTATCCACTACGGGATTGAGCGCAGCAGTTATCCTTCGAGCTCATTCGCCACCATCTCTGACTAACCCTTGAAATTACTTAATAACCTTTGTTGTCCGAATATGTCAAGGCAGCTCATCTAGGTTCGCTTGGAGACAGCAGGCCGGGTATTCCTTGCCAGGCATTCTAACCAGGCTGTTTATAGTCAGGCTGTGTTTCCCCTTGCTATCAGCACTAGAACCTATCGTTTAGCAAGTCACATCCGGTTGAATGATACCAGTATCGGATGGTCACCACAACAATCACCACAATTGATGTATAGTCAGAGTTATAACCACTGGGCATTACCAAGCTAAGCCCAATCAGAGTCTACATTCGCTCTAAAACTTCCAACCAACCGTCGCAACCTTCTCTTCAGTTAAATCAACAAATGAATCTCCGACTGGTAAAAATTGCACTCGAATCCAGCAACGCACCTGAAAACGCAGATGCTCCATTTTGATCAGGTCGTCAACGACACGTCGTCCATCATTCCTGATGTCGTGGTGTGGATCGTTGTTCCTCTGTCTTTTTGTTGTCGTCGACCGCTATGACCGTTGCGTCTGGCTTTGTCATCTTGTCTTGCACAGACGTTTGTGCCTCTTTTATTCGATCCACAACGCACGGGGTTAACCAATTTCGTATTTTGACGACGATATTGGAAAGTAAAGTCACATATGGAATTTGGCCTTTTTACGAGACCGAATTCCTCTCCTTGCGGGAGAATCCTTTTGCCAGCAACATCGGTGAACTGGAATCACCGCCGCCAGCCAGTGTGCATACACTTTATGGAGATGGGCTTTTTGGATCTCACGGCGCGTCAGTTAGCGGCGAGCTACTGCTGCCAGGAGGATATTCCTCTTTTGAAAATATTTCGTGAATTTATCCAGTAGCACAATATAAGGGATCCAGTTGAGCTGTGAAGGGATCTCCGTTGCACCTTGAATTGTCTGCGGTGCAATAACATTAACCTGGACATATTGGGGAGCATAAAGAACAAAGGTAGGTACATGCACACTGAATTCATCTCATCGTATGTCAACTATTTCGAAAGGAGTTTTTTTTTTGTTGGAGATATATTGGCATATGATACAGTTCGGTAAAGTATCTGAACGTGATTGGACTTGAATTATATTTTTTTTTTTCTTACACTGGAGTTTGTTCAAATGTATTGGTTAAGAATATGCAAAGTATCTATACATCTGTAAGTGGGTAGCTTTATGCTTTTTAATTTCGCGTAAAGATTCTAACTCAAGGATGCTCCACAGAATTCCATTAAAGTCAAAGCGAAACTGGGTTACTCAACATCCTACTGCCGGAGAAAGTGTTCAATTATTTCGAAATCATCAAGAGTGTAGTATGCGATCCATTACCTGCCAGTGAAGCACCGAAAAGCGCATCTACATCCATCCCAAATGGGATTATGGCATATTTAAGGGAACACTCCTGGCTGAGGACGAAATGCTTGATGGCCACTCAATGCCAACTCCATTAGAGGATTTTCTCAGAGAAATGTGTGTACTCACACTCTCAGCAGGAGACACAGAACGCACCACACATCGTTTTTGTAGCGATTAGTGTATGGACCTCGAGTGAGGAAGTGAGTGAGTGCACAGCATCCCTACATTGCAGCATCCTCACACATCAGTGGCTTTTCAAAGTGAAAATTAAAATCCACACAAAGTGCGCATTACGTAATGGAACTGTGGGTTTCTTCCGCCTGACAGGAGTCGCAAAATGAATGAGGCAAGGAGGACTTTCCATTTTTTTAGTGACTAATGGAACTGAGGGATCTAGGGGAGTGAGTATAATTATTGCATATACGAGTACACAATGGTGGCGGAAGGATGCGCCCGAATTGGAATCTTCAATGCTATTTGGATTTAGACTGGAGTACGCCTTTTTTAGTGAAGGATTGTTTAAAACAATCTCAGCAGGGGGGAGATGATTTTGTGAAAAAAAGCGCAATGATTGGCAGCATTAGTTTAAATTTGGAAAAGACCTTATAAAATACACCAAAATATATTACAAATTGGAAATTTGTTTGACTGACCTTTGGATGTTGATCTGCAGGAGAAGTGGCAGGCTTCTGTACCTTTTGATCCCGCTCTAGAGACAAGCACTCTCGAGTTAGAAATATATTGAACTTTGAAAGGGGTTGTAGCGGTAGCTGTATTATATACGTTTCCATTCGACCTTGTGCATATTAAGCCTATTCTTCGATGAAGAAGAAACCATCCACAAAAAAGAGACCTCTGAACAGCGCCAACTACAGAGGCATAAGTCCCATCAACAGCGCCTTCAAGATCCTATCTGCTGTGATATGTAAACGCCTGAAACCTTGCACTTCCTTTTATACAATGAATGCTAGGAACTTTAAAAGGTTGAATCCACAAAGCTAAAAATACTATTTTCCTACCTTTCGTCTGTTCCTGTTACAAGCTTAGCCGAATGGATTCATCTTTCACAGAAAACAAAATCTGAGCTCAAGACAAATCAATTTTTCCGAAAATGGCGATACACTCAAAAGTACCTTTTTCCATTCCTTGAAAAGGAGGCAATTAAACATCAACAGTGCCATCAACAGATTCTCACATCATCTCGCAGATCCATTGTCACCCATTCGGACTGGACTGGACACATCATTCCTGAGAAACTTTTTGCTCATTAAGTCAGCACCTAATCTGAATGCACGAACACATCTCTATCGTGGCGAATCTGATCAATTCCATAAAAGCAACAGAACGCGCGGCAAAAACACTTTGCATTTTGAAGTAGAGTCCGCCACCAGCAGCACCCAGGCCGAGGGAAGCAGAGCGCTTGATATCCAATTTGACGAAACAATTCGAAAAACATTGACAGAGATAAACTGTCCCGAGGACATGGACCTAGTTCCACACGTTAAACACTTTTATAACATCTCCGCTACCATCATTCTGCTCTGCATCTGCATCCCTGTACGCTCGGTGAGGTGCCAAGGAGGGCGAATCGACAGTCTCGAACGAACTTCTGCTGCATCTGTGTGATCATGTTAAGGGCTGAGCGGCAGCAAGCTTACAAGATACTCATCTTGCACACAAAAGATACACTCTCAGATACACAGGCGATCGAGATAGTCGACCTATGTGTAACAACAACAAATCGATTTCTCAACAAATTTGGAATGCCAACGCTTTAAAGGAAGCCGCGCTTGCGCGCTCATCATCAAAAGTCGCTTGATACGATTTAGTTGGTGGAAGCTCCATCAAGCAGGGTGATGCGGCGGGAGGGGTACCAACATATCAAGCCAAAGGCGAATCCTAATTCCAGTGTTACCGGATTGTGTCACAGAGTGAGAAGGGGAGAGCGATTGAGCGTACACAAACAATAACAATGGAACATTTGTCTTGGGCCAGAGACAGGGTGACAATGACCGCTTACACCGCCGCGCTTGAATGATAGCCGCTACTGCGCGCGCGCGTCGCCAACAAATATCTGTGCCTGGTTGACAATTGCATTGCGAACTCTCGAGCAACACTGGCCAATCTCAGGAACTGTGTGGACTCAAGGATGTGGGATGGGAAGGAGAAATTGCAAAATTCCCAGTGCAATTCTTTTGATGAAATTCCTTCAAATTCCATCGACTGTTTGCGGGTCTTTGGCGGAATAAAATACGCGCGCGCTTTTTTCTCCGTTGTCGTTTCGGGGCGACAGCAATGCGAATGGTGTGTGCGAATCGATTGTATTCGCAGGCGAGTGGCCTGTTTTTCTATTATTTGATTTGCACTTTAAAAAAAAATTGCAATGGACGAATTATCCTAGGCCTTTACGGGATAGAATTACTCGACGGCATTGTTTTCGGTGGATCTTTGCAAAGAAATGTTTTCCGGTAGAATGGAGGTAGGTATGCGTCGCACTTATTATTGCTTGAATTGTAATTGACAGTGATACCACCGAGTCTGAGTGTACAAAAACACCGATCTCATGCTTGAATTACAATTGACAGTGACAACACCGAGTCTAAGTGGTGTAAAAACATTTCAAAAAGATTAAACGGAACTGGGTTCCTAAATTTTCAGTAACACTTTTTCAGTTTTCATAAAACCGATCTCATGTTTCCGTTTGATACCCAAGCCAACTCTTAGCAATCGTGAGAGCACCTTATATGACTTATTCGACATCTCTATCTGGGAAAGTGGTCAGATGCTGGAGCGAACCCATATCTCCATCTGGGATAATGTTCAGATGCTGGAGCAAATCGATATCATCCTTTGGATTCCATCAACTTAAAATACAATTAAATGACAAAATGGGGAGTCGGTTTCATTCGTTTCGAATCTCGTGGCGCAATGTTAAACCGATAAACCAAGAGGACATTTGTTGCTCCATAAATTGCTTTTGTGCCATCTACCGCGTTAGGTGTACCATCGAATGGAATCTTAGGCTGAAATTGTGGGCGGCTATGGCTCAGAGGAAGTCGTAGTTGGCTGCAAGGCCAAACTCTCCGGGTTCAAGCTCCAGCTTCGGCAGCATTCTTTTTCTCCAAAAATTGCCAGCTTATCTGAGGCCACCTGTGCGATAATATGAGAAAATAAAAATGTATGTCTCCTCCTCTGTGCCACGTAGGTTTCTGTTATATTTCTTTACTTCAATGTGTCTATTTGTCTCTCTCTCTCTCTCTGTTGTATTAATCTGCCAAAGCGAGGTATCCGGCGGAGCGTACAATTTTCCGCAACGCATACTTCGTCGGAGGTTCAAATTTCATCCGAGGTATGAGTCATCGGAGAAAAATCACTTCGCTACAATTCGTAAATAAATTCCGCGAAGCATCTGTGTCAGAGGTAATCGGAAAAAGAATTGTACTTAGCTGTCAAAAATTGCACGAAAAATTCACCGGAACGTACTTCAACGCAATACGCCGGCGTGCGTTACAAAATGTCGGAGAAATATTCCGAACAGAAGAATACCTCCGAATCGTACAAAATCCGAAAATTTACCAATCCGACGGACACCTCAATAGTCGGCCCTATTGAGGTATCCGTCGTCTAGGTATGTCTTGCTCTATCCCAGCCCATGGCCTCAGTCGTCAGAGCTGTTATGTGTCCGTAGATCGGTGAATTCATACGCGAAGTACTTTGATATGAATGTCCATGTATTGAGGCCCACCTCCTTATTGCCGGATTGAGGGTTAAAATTAATTCTTTGAATCTTCTCTTGAGTGACTTCCATCATAATGTAGTCAACCATTTTCATCAGCATTTCTTCCTCTGCAAGTGGATTTTGTTCATCCAGCATTGACCTTTATGACTTCCACAAAAAAAGGAAAACCATTGACAGATATAACTTTGAGATAGTACGGGACTACCTCGGCTCCGCTATCACATCTGACAATAACATCTCGTCAGAAGAATTACTCTTGCCAACCGCTGTTTTTAAGCGCTAAGAAGGCAATTCAGTAGTAAAGCCCTCACCCGAACTACTAAGGAGATCCTGTAAAAGATCCTGATCATCCTAGTCCTGCTCTACGGCGATGAAGCATGCACCGTATTAAAAGTGGATAAAGAAATCCTTGGTCGATTCGAGAGGAAAAACATGGGCGCTGAAGCATGGACTCACAAATGACTGACATGAGGCAATACAAATGTCGCATAAAACGCTTTGGAATGTCATATGCCTGCCCATCACCACAAAGTAAAAAAAATGTTCTGCTTCACATCCAGTGTTGCCAGAACTAAGTTTTTTCCCTAGTCTAGGGTAAAATTATGGCAATTTCGGGTAGTCCAGGTAAGATGGAATTTCTAGAAAAACGTGGGAAATCAAATTAATTTTTTTATTTTCCGTCAACTTTTTATAATAATTTTCTATCATTCAAAACTAAAAAGTTCGTATTGAATATACGTTAAATAACACTTTCTATTAATTTACGCATTACGTATCGTGTGATCTCAACCCAAAACAATTGCCAAAGGCAAACGCAACAATCCGTACCAAGTAACAGTGCAAACGCACATGCCATTGAAAAGTCAAATGCGAAAACCACCGAACGACTGCGGACTGACTAACAGTATTTTCTAAAAATTGTTGCGTTTCTTTATACATATTTGGTACGTTTTCTACAAATTGTGTCCCAAAACGCTAACATCGTTATTATCGTATTTTTGTCAAAATTTATTTTTCACTATGGATTTCTAGACTTTTTTTATACGTTCATCCAGGAAAAGCTGTCGAAAAATCTCTGGCAACCCTATATCACACCTCATCAAAAGCAACTCACACAATGGCACAAAGCAAATATTTCGTCTCCACTAACCTGACCAATAACATTCAATACAGAGAGCTCTCTTAGGCTTACGCTCTGGCATGTTGTTGTTCGTCTTCGTAGCAAATTTGTTCTGTCCGCGCTTGCCCCCCTACCCACAAAATTTTCTGACTCACTCTAGACTTCCCTTATCCATGACTTTTGGTGTCCAAATTTCGTTTCATATTTGTTTGGATTTACGCTCTCGCTCATTTTTGCTGAACAAGGTTTTGCTTGTTGTTCCACCACACTAGCCTCCCCTACCCATAACTTTTGGGGTCCAAATTTGGTTTCATATTTATTTGGATTTACACTCCCGCTCTCTTTTGCTGAAACAGGTTTTTGATTGTTGTTCCACCACTTTAGCCTTCCCCTACCCATGACTTTTGGTGTCAAAATTTCGTTTCATATTTGTTTGGATTTACGCTCTCGCTCATTTTTGCTGAACAAGGTTTTGCTTGTTGTTCCACCACACTAGCCTCCCCTACCCATAACTTTTGGGGTCCAAATTTGGTTTCATATTTATTTGGATTTACACTCCCGACCTGTTTTGCTGAAACAGGTTTTTGATTGTTGTTCCACCACTCTAGCCTTCCTCTATCCCTGATTTTTGGTGTCCCAATTTCGCTTCATATTTGTTTGGATTTACGCTCTCGCTCTCCATTGCTGAAACAAGTTTTTGCTTGTTGTTCCACCACTCTAGCCTTCCCCTACCAATGACATTTGGCTTCCAAATTTCGTTTCATCTTTGTTTTGACGACGATCCCAAAAAAAACATTTTCGTCTTCTTTTCAAAATTTATATTTTTCATGTTTCTTTTCATTTATTCATAATATACGACAAATATTATTATTATTATTTTTTTTCTTTCGTTTTAAGATTTTTATTATACTATAAATCAAAAATAACTAAACGTTAACTATAATTATTTTGTTGTTTCTTTCATCTTTTGAAATATTAATAGTTTACACATTTAATTTTATTTCATAATATTTTTTTGTATGTAAAACTTAAACTAACAACTAAATACCATTACGCTTATAATTTATATTAATATTTGTTTTATACAAAAATGTACAGAAAAGAAATATTATCGTATGTACGTTATCCAGCATTGAATTTTTATAAATAATTTTTGTGTTCTATAATAATACAAGTTTAAAATAAAAAAAAATAACAAAACTTTGTGGATCGAAAACTAAGTAAACATATTTAATTTTTGACATTTAAATTTTGCTGGGTATTTGTAAAATCATAATATATTGCACACAATAAAATAAATTATAATCATGTATCTACAAATATTGGGTTTTTCTTTTAGTTAACTTTGAAATGGGGTTTTGTTATGCTTATTTTTTTCAAACAATATCACCATTTTGAAAATAAAAAAGAAGACTTTATATGTACTGCATTTTTTGTTTATGTTTGAGATCTGACTGTTGGGATATTATGCATGTAATTGAGTTAAATTGAATGTTTAACAAAACGGATAAATCTCTTTTTTTTTGAGAACTGACAATAAAAATCCACCAAATTAAGAAAAACAACTTTTAAATGATACAACGAATGTGCAAGGTATTAAGTTAACTTTGATTCACTTTTTTTTATTTTACAAATTTTCTATAAGGATTTCTATTTTGTTCTACTATCCCAATAGCTAATCTATACTTTTGTATATAATATATACTCGATCCAGTTTGATTTTTTTATTTATAATACGATTTTTTCTATTATCTAGGCATTTTGTATTTTATTTTTTTGTTTTAATTTAAATATTTTTGTTTTAATTCAAATATATTACAAGGCTCTAATAAAAAAATCTTTTTGATAAAAATTAAAAAGAGAAACAAATAGATTTTGAAAATTGTATTTTAAGGAATGTTATTAAATTTGTTTACTCATTTATAATTAAATTTACGTTTTTTTTATTCCATTAGAATTTAACTTAAAACTAAGAACGTAACCTAATAATAATTACAGCTGTTTGTTTTTTTTTTTGTTTTATTTTATTGTGTGTGATTTCTTTTTTTGTTTTTATTTAAATTTGTAAATTTACGATTTATCTATGTAAATAGGATCGGTTTTGGTGTTAAACGGCCGGCCATACCCTGGAAATAGAAAAAAAAGATGTGGAATTGTTAAATATTGAATTAAAATCAATACATTTGACATAAAAATATTTTTTTTAAAAAAGCGAAATCAACTACAAAGTCCGATGTTTAGTAAGGAAAATTCTATAGGGCATTATGGTTATGAAATATTTTTTTTAAAGCGAAATTTTGGTGGATTTTAAAGCGAAATCAACTACAAAGTCCAATGTTTAGTTAAGCAAATTATGTAGAGCATATGAGTTTTTTTTTTATTGTTAAGCGGTTCTGCGAGACAAAAATCATTTATTTAGGCGTCAGCAAGTGTCCAATATCCTTGAAAAAAAACTTTTGAAATGATTGGAAGAAGTGAAATAGGTCTGTACGACTTTATTTCATTCGGTGATTTTCTTGGTTTGTGAACCAAAATTCTAAAAAAAAATATTTTCCGGGTTAAATTATAGAATTTGAATTCCCAGCTAATGCTAGGATCGATTAACCCATATATCCGAGGCATACATCCAACTTGGGGGGAGGTATTTTTGATATTTTTTTAAAGGAATGTCCGGCAATGCATAGACAAGAAAATGTGCACTTCACGTGCACTTGGTTTATTAGGTTGAATCGTTGCATCGGAGTGTGAACGTTTTTTTTTTAAAGCGAGAGTAAACGGCAAACTTTTTTCTTAATATGAACATTTTCTAATAATGAGCGTTTCTTCGTGTGTTTGACGTTTACGAAAACTACGTAGAAAGTTAACTGATTTGACATTTACGAAAACAAGATAACTTTCTATTATCTGAACCCCTTTTGAAGTGAAATTTCCTTGGGGACGGTGTGAATTGGAAACGAAAAACCATCACAGAAAGGAGCTAGTAATGGACTGTTGTTTCTGTTTGATCGTGTTTGTTTAGAGAAGGTGCTTGTCTGACGTCTGGAGTCTGTGATTATAGCTTGAATCTAAATAGTAAGATTTGATTGATTTTTCGATGCGTATGTGGTTAGTGATAATGAAGGTGTATTTCTAGAATTCGAGTACTGCCTGCAGAAATTCCGGTGTTTTACAAACGGCGGTATTTTTATTGGATGAGAGACGCTGCAAGATGAAGATGAACATTTTTATGTGGTCTGATTGTTTCGAATGTGATGATGTAGTCAGACTTGATGATGTATTCAGTTTAATAACATTTTTTTTGGCTAAGATTGCCGTTTGAATGTTTCTGTTTCATTGACGATTTTATCAAAATTGTTTACTCTTTCGGAAAAAAGGAGCGGTTAGCATTGGTTAGATATGTGAGTTGTTTACAATAAAGAGAGTATATTTTTACACTGGATATTTGTGTTCGAATTTCTAATAAAAATAGTTGCCGTTGACTATTAGATAGGACTTTGCTGGGTGCCGGTTCAAATCCCGAAAGTAACAAAGCCTAGGCTTTTCTTCCCTGCTAAAGCTCATGCGAAAGGCTGGCAAACATCTGACAGAGTAACAATGCTATGCTTTTAAAATTTGTCATTTGAGTTGTGCGTTAAACAAGATTTTTTTCTTCTTCGTGGCAAATAACTTTGCAAACACAAATGAAGGAAGAAGCTAGGTTTGATGCCAAATTTTTATTTTTATAGAAAGAATGGCTCTAAAATTTGAACTGAAATGTCCAATTGAATTCATTCAAACTTCTGAAATGGAAATGTGTAAAAGGTTTTTTGCTCGACGCTAACGAAGAAGATGAAACGATTCATTTTAAAGAAGATTAAACGATCCGTTCGAAAGGAGATGAAATGTTCCCTTCAAAAGAAGGTGCCAGACTCCTTAAGTGAAACGAAGTTACAAGGCTCTATTTTGTTTTGTCAGGAGGTGAAACGATTCCTTCGCCAAAAGAATAAAAGAATTCTTCGAGAAATGATGAAACGATCTCTACGAAAGAAGATGTTAGATGCCTTTAGTAAGAGATGTTACGAAGCTCTATACTGACGATAGTGTAACGTCGAATGGTTAGAAGTTAACAGCAAACAAACAGTCTCTGTATTCCTATCATTCTCTTACAAATTTACAACAATAAAGTTTCACATCTGCCGCGTGTAAACCCATGTGCAGTGTAATCACACCTACGAAAATAAGCCCCATGGATCTTAATTAACAAAAAAAAAAATAGTTCCCACAGACCTTATTTCTTTTTCGAAATTTATATAAGCCAAGCCACTATAAAGCATTATCAGCCGCAGGTGTTATTGCCATTTAAAATTGGAATTCTATTTTAGTTTGATGAATGCAGAGTTTAAATATGAATAGGTAGGCATACTACCCCCCCAGCAATGCTTTTGTTTGGGCTCACTGCTGGATTTGGGATGTGTGTGAGTTTGGATGCATGCAAAGGAAATAAACCCCACAAGCAAAAGGCATTAACACCCGTGGGACTTTTTTCTATTTCCAAAAGTAAATAAGCCCTGCGGGGATTATTTCCGTTTTTTGAGAACTAAGCCACATGGAGCTTATTTCCGCACGGGTTATTACTCTGCACCGTGAAGCCGCACTCGATTTTGTTGTTGTGTAATTTTAACTTTACAGATTGAGATTTCAATTGTCGTGCTTCATCAGAAGACCTTTACGAGGATACAAAACTACTTTTATTTGAAAATCTGAGATAAGGAAATTCCTGTGTTCGTTTTTTTTTTTAATTACTAAAAAATACAACTAGTCCTACTGCCTATAGTATTATAAAAGCATTAAAACTGTTTATATTAAAAATAATAATACCCCACTTCAAAAGAGCATGATATACATATTTGGCTACCAAGAAATCACAAAAGTCCTGAAAAGGAATTTTTGAAAACCTCTCCTTAGAATTCTTTTAAAGTTTAGCAATTTTTTTTTAAAACTTAAAACAAAAACATATAAGAAGGCTACAGTCCGCTGTGCGGATCGTTTAATACCTTGTCAAACCCTAAAAATTAATATTTCCAAAAATTAGGCGTGTCTTAAAAACTAATGAGTATGAAATAACAAAATTTAAATGGTCACCACATTTTCTTTAGATAGTATCTAAGTTTTTTTTTTTGTTCGACAAAAAACGGTGTTTTTCTAAGTCATATGCTATGGGGTAGGGTATACAAATGGTTTTTGTGAGAAAACGCCTCCAAAAAGTAGGTGTGGGTTGAAATGATCAAAACGTTTAAAATGACACTATGGAAATATTTGCATCGAAATTTGTTTCGTTATTCTTTAAAATTTGACCAAAATAGGTTTTTTACTATAAACGCCCTCAAAAAGTGGACGTGGCAAAAAAAACTTTATATAGGTATATGAAATGCAAATATTAGTGTTGCCTAACTATGTTGTTCGGAATTTTTTTCAAAATTCCCTAACGTTTGGGCAAACTACGTTTTTCTAAAAAGTGGGAGTGGCAATCGGCAGATTTTGAAAATGTAAACACTAGCTCTGAGGGCATGGTTAAGGATCCTATGTACCGAATTTCAAAATCCTAGCTCAAAATGAAAGAACCAAAAATCGGTGACATACAGACGGACAGACGGAAAGACACACATGGCTAAATCGACTCATCTAGCGACTCTGAGTCGATCCGTATACTCTAAGGTGTATCTAGCAAAATAATTTCTCTATGCTACAAACTATGTACCAAAACTAATATACCCCTATGGGATGGGGTATGAAAATACGAAATACTAAAAGCCAATAACCACATGCTTGGAAATATATTAAATTTTGTGATCCTATTTCATTTGTGATAAGGCGACTTACAGGAATAATCTGCAAGTCCTCGGTATGGTGTCACTCATTCCACCGCATCTGACTATGATCTCGATGGCTGCCATCTAAGTCAGTGATACGTTCTTTGTACGCCACCCCAGAACGGGACTTCAACTAGTCGTTCCAGTTGTTGGTTGGCCTTACCATTCGCTGGATCAAAGCTGTATAGAAATGAGTAGGGAATGAAACATATGATTTTTTTTTAATTTTTCTCCTTAATTAACCATCGAACTTTGTTATACAAAAGTATTTATATAGTTTTTTTGTTTGTTAAACATAATTATAAATAAATCAAAGGTTTTACCTACGTTAGTAACGACGGATTTGTTTCTGGTTGATACCAATAGCCACCCATTTGCGGTGTGGTGTGGTACGTTGGCTGGTGAGTTGGATGAGGTGGTTGTGGCACCATTTGTGGCGGAGGTTTATGATCTATCCAATGTGGCTTTTGATCCCAGGGCGCTTGCATGGGCGGACTTAGGCCAGTTGGTGGAAATTCTAAAAATGAAAAATAGATTTTTGATTGATAAATCTTCATGGAGATGTAGCTTCGTTTTAATAAATGGATATTGGGTTGCAAGAAAATCTGAAAAATTTTTAGTTGTCGACATTTAAAATCCGCGCTTAATTTTATATTAAGAAGAAATTTACTAACCAGGTGATGATTCGGATACGGGCGTACTTGATGGGGTCGGACTGTGTCCAGGAGGTAGGTAATGTGATGGCGACCCGCTGTTTGATCCACCGCCGTTATTACCGCCTGTAAAGTGAAATAAAATAAAACGTTAAATAATAAAATAAAAACAATGGAAAATCGTTTAAAAAAATGTGACAAAAAGGTAAGAAGAGTCCATTCATCAATACTTAGGTTGACATTGACAAGCTTTGCAGTCATGAACACTGGTTTGTTGAAAAGATTCGCTGAGTACAAATGCCACGAATGATCTGACAATTCATTGGAGTAGTAGTATCATCGAGAAAGAAGTACACTCGCACACTCATAAATGGTTATGAGAAAGCTAGGCCCTAGGTAAAAACGAGCCTGTTGCGCCAAAGATTTGTATTTTTATTTTTTTTAATATCAATGCCAAGATCTCAGGCGTTCGGATTCGGTGCAAATGAATGCGGTTGTGAGAAATAATTTGGACCAATGTTTTAACGAGACTTTTTCCTTAGGTAAGGTTAGGTTAGATTGGCTGCCAGCGTTCTCCAGCACACATAGACTATTTTGGTCCATTGAGATACCAGGTGGACCTCGTCCATTCTCCTTACTACTCGTGAGAAAACCATTCTCAACTTTTGATGAAGCGGAGGATGCTTTTCTTGTTTTTTCTTCCTCTTCGTCCATGCAGCTCCCACAAAAGTCATTTGAGTGCAGGCCTAGTAAGAGATTTCGACACGGTCGTCTACACCGATGGATCAAAATGAACTGTGGTATGAGATCCGGAGTCTACTCAAAATCACCGAAGATATCAGTATCATGCCGCCTATCGAATTTTGCCAGCGTATTTCAGGTGGAACTACTGGCTTTATGACAGGCTTGTACGCTACTGGGGGTGTGACACTACGAAAAAGCCAAATATTGCTATCCTCGAAGATAGTCAAGTGGCCATTAAGACTGCTACCATATCCTACAAGCTAGTACAGGAATGCCGGAACGAACTTGCTCCTCTGGGCGAACGCTTTCAGGTCACACTTCTCTGTTTTCCAAAGCACAGTGAGATTGAAAGAAACGAGTCTGCAAATAAGCTGGACATGCAAGGCCTACTTCTACACGGCTCACTTGCCGCAAGGGTCTGTGTCCCGCTAGGTGCGATTAAGGTACTAATCGTACTAATCGTACTTTCTGAAGAAGGCCGACTCCAAATGGAGATTGATAACAAATTGCGTCATATCGAGGAAGACATGGCCTTCCTTCGACAACAACAGAACAATTGACCAACTGAATAGAACCTGCCCAGACATCGCAAGAATTACTGCGACAATCACGGGGCACTGGCTAATGAGAGACCATTCCGCCAAACTAGGTATCCCATACAACCCCCAATACCGCAGTTGCGGAAACACAAATAAAAGAGAAACCCACTACCATTTCGACGACCTAAGCGACAAATACAAAAATACAATTTTTTAGCGCAACAGGCTCGTTAGTATCCAGGACCGAGCTTTCTCCGAACTAGTCATGAGTGCGTGACCTCCTGTTTTTTACCGACTCCGAACGGCTAAGTTGAGTTAAGCTTTTCATGACAATTGATACTACTCGGATGATTTGTCAGATCATAACGAGAGGAGGGCCAGTGAAAAATCAATTGGGTGTTGCTACTGCTGGGAGTCGAACCCAGACCTTCTGTGCGGCAGTTCATCGCACCAACCATCGCTCCACTGAGCTCGTCCACCTAAGCGACATCTCGGGTAAAAGGATACAAGATCTTATCCGTTTTCCAAACCCCACAGGCTGGATCTAGATATCGATTGTATCACATCCTCATCAATCATCATAAAAAAGGGCACACAAAGCTTGGTAACAAAAAGGTAGATCAGTGCTACTTGGGTTCATGCCGATCCGCCACTACCTATACCTACCGAGGCCTAGCCTTTCTGACTACATTCCTGCCTATTGAACAGTGCCCAGTGATGCCAATTTGTTTGTTGATTTGACACGTCGTGCAAAGACTTCTTCTGAGATTTGATTTGTTGTAAGCATGGTTCCAGGTGCACCAGTGTTGGAAACAACTTCCAAGACTTCATCTGAGATTTGATTTGCTGTTAGCATGTTTCGCTAGTAGGCTTTTTCTTGTATACCAGGTGCACCAGTGTCGGGAACAACTGCCAAGACTTCATCTGAGATTAAATCTGCTGTTAGCATGTTGCGCTAGTAGGCTTTTTCTGGTACCAGGTGCACCAGTGTCGGGAACAACTGTTAGTTTAGTCCCATGTCTGGCGAGTTCATCAGCCTTACAGTTCAATGGAATATCACTATGCCCATGCACCCAGCATAGGGGAATGTTAAAATGCTTTGACATTTCCTGCAGAGGTGATCGGCTATCTAGGGTTGTCTTTAAATTTGTTAAGACTGGTTCCAGCGACTTGATGGCCGCTTGGCTTTCAGCTAGGATAAGGCTTCTTCTAGGATTACATATCGTTGGGATACATAATTTTTTATTAAGTAACTAACAGACTCATGAATCGACATCGATCAGATATGGAGTTCCAGACTTTAGACAAAGCATGCTGGAATAACTGGTAGAAGAAAAGTGACAAAATTTTAAATTTGAATGTCGCGATTATGGAATCTTCAGTTGGAGGTAAAAATTGAACTCCAGTACCTCAAAAGATAAATATCCAAATTTATAGGAGGACCACTAAGTTTTGTGGAAAAATGTCCACTTTCAACTAATCCTTGGACATAGGATTGGTACAAAATACTATTGACTGTATAAGGGATAGGTGTCGAAACGGTGGATTGTAATAACCCCTTTCGTAATAAGACATAAGGGGCTCAATTCCCCCCAAATAAATAGAAATAGCCCCCACAGGGCTTATCTATTTTTCGAAATGGAAATAAGTTCTGCCATTATAAAGCATTTACACCCGCAGGTGTTATTGCCATTTGAAATTGGAAAGCTATTAAAGTTTGGTGTATCCAAATTGTGAATGTGAGTGGGGCACGGCATGCAACCCCCTGCTTGGGCTCACTATTGGATTTGGGATGTGTGCGAGTTTGGATGCATGAAAAGGAAATAAACCCTGCAAGCGAAAAAATATTAACAGTCGCGGGACATATTTCCACTTCCAAAACGAAATAAGACCCTTGTGGGCTATTTCCTTTCTTTTTTTTGGGAAATAATCACGTTTGGAACTTATTTCCGCGGAGGTTATTATACTGCATCTGTCGGAACATATTTATGGGGAAATCATGACACTTTTTTCCTAATACCAACGCTGATATGGAATATTTGATTTCAGAACCTTATTCCTGTTGGTACGCCTGTAACATGGAAAAATATAATCCCGACATGCCAACATGACAAACCTAGCTTATTTCTAAAAAACATTCTAAATTGTACTTACCACTATGCATATTTTGGTTCGGACTATGTGAACCAGGATTTTGCCCACTACTCAATGGCATCCCACTACCAGCGCCTGGACCCTGTGCGGCCTTCATCATCTTTTTGTACTTTGATCTTCGGTTTTGGAACCAAATTTTCACCTAAAAAAAACAAAAAAAAAAATCTTTAATTCTCCATTTAATTTTAAATATAAAAGAAAATTCATTTTGCAAAATATATTCAATCTATGTATCTACGACAGAAAAAAAAAGTCCCAGCAACAGCAAAAAAAAAAACAAACAAACAAAAAAACGTTACAAGGTTGCCGTGTTTCACATCACAGCCGCGATCTATTCTGATCGCCTATCACCATTGAAATTGCAATTTTGTTTTTCACTCCATGCATCTACATACCGTATATCTATGCCCCGTTCTCAACCGAGTAGCTAAACTTTCCATAGGAAAAAAAAAATCCCAAAGCTTTGGATTCATTTAAAAAAAAAAAATGTTTTTTCGTTACCCCAAGCACTCTATCATTCTATTCAAAAGTCAGAGAACTGGTATCGCTTTGTATCTTTGTACAAGTATCTCTATGTGCGATAGTAGATACAATATATATTTTTTTTTTTTATTCTTGCAATGAAGGTCGTTAGATTTTTTTTATGGTACAGCATGCGGTAGCACAGCTATTGTTTCTTATATTGCTGTTGTCCGTCCCCAGAGAGTGTGTTATAGCAGCAGTTTATAACACTTTTTGAGATTTTTATCGTGGAACTAGTATGAAATTGTTATTAAGTAGAGTAATAACATTTTTTTTTGTTCTCTTAGTGGATATTTTTTTTAACTACAATATAAAATAAAACGTTTTTGTTAAGCTACCGCACCGCCTGCCTCAAGGCGTACCTGGTTTATGAAACTAATTTATGAATTTTCATGTGAATAACCATTAATATCTTAAAGATACTGGTTGCATGAGGTTATGATGAATATGCAACTGCATTTTTTTTTTTTTCGTGTGGAGACAGTCAATTTATTATTCCCTAAGAGTAATGAAATATTTCTAATTAAATGCTTGAGAATGTATCTATTCACGATAAATGACGCATTTAAATTTAAGTATCTATTTGTTATTGTTTCTACACCTTTTGTGATCATTAATCATGGGATTGTTGGGGAATATCTGTTTAAGCCTCAGACGTTTTTAAGTATCATCATTCAAAATTATTTAAAATAAAAAGGTGGAGATACTGTTTTTTTTTTTTGGTTTGAATTTGGTAAATTTTGTGCAGTCAAAGTTTTTTTTTGGGGGGATTGAAAGATGAATGGGAATGATGTGATGTGCATGACAGGTACATGATACATAGGTCAAAGTTTAGATGGTTGGATTACAACAAATTGACGGAGGGGTTAAGGGGGGTTTTGTATATCGTGTTTATCTGTTAAGTAAACACGCCATATTCAAACGTCGAGAAATAACAAAACTTTGATGGACGTACGTATTTTGTTTGCACGAGAGATTCGACTCGAGAGACACATGCACTCAAGGTTAAGGTTAAATAATTGTTGAAAGTTGGGAGGATGTGAGTCATTGTTGTAGCTTAATTTGGCAATCTGTCTGTGGTCTTAAATTATATTAATTGTTTTTTTTTTGCTCATGATTTTTTATGACGTTTAAAGATTTATTCAAATGAATGCTAGTCATTAATGGCACAATGTGCAAAAATGTCTTTTTGGGTATAAATTTAAGTGTTTAACTGGCAAAAGTGGTATGTTGAAATATTTTACTTTTTTTTTCAATTTGTTGTTTTTCCAGTTGCTATACAGAAAGGGGAAAATTTGTTGCTTAACGGTGTAGAAACGTTTGCAGTCTAAAAACGTTTATTTAGAAACAAATTGCTTAAAGGTGTAGAAACGTTTGCATTCTAAAAACATTCATTTGGAAACAAAATTGAAAAAAATCAGCAGCTACAACAGCTTCTAACTTCTTAAAAAATACCACTATTTCCTTATCGATCCACTTAATCACATCCCCACGGGTCCACATAACAAGTTTGCAATTGTATTCGAATGCTCTTCAGGTTTAAAGATATCATTCTGATGTACCCCATCTAGGAATTACGCTCTTTTCACGACTTTGTATTTGTTATCACAATAAATATATCCATAGCCTCCTGCTTCACTGCAACCCCACTGGTCCACATAAGGGGTGTAACGTTGTATTGGATTGATTTTACTATACCCGCACAGGTATCTCCAGAACTACGATAGTCACGGGACACTGGTTAATTCGAGACCATGCCCCCAAACTTGGGTTCCCATACAACCCTCAATGCCGCAACTGTAGGAATACAAACGAGAGGGAGACTCTATCACATTTTATCTCCAAATGTCCGGCACTAGCAAGAGCTAGATTGCGCGTGTTAGACCAACCATTTTTGACAACCTTAGCGACATCTCGGGCAAAAGGATACAAGATATTACCCGCTTTCTAAATCTCACAGGCTGGATCTAGAGACCGCCTGCATCACATCCACAATAACAATCGTGATAAAGGTCATACGAGTTGTGGTAACAAAAAGGCATATAAGTGCTACTTGAATTAATGACAAATCACCACTTCTACCTACCTACCTACCGGTGATCGTATGTTGTGTCCACCAAATTTCCCATCAACCAGTTTCGCTTACGTCACAGCTTCCTCACTGACACTACTTCCTCTAATTTAAAATCCTCCAACTTAACGGCAGCCCCACTGATCTTTATGAGTGGTGTAACATTGTATTGCATTGATCTTCAAGTTTTAAGACACCAGCGATCTTCAGACCTGCCAACGTTTGCAGTTGCAGTTTTGTCTGTTTTCCAATTTCTTATTTGCTACTAATACTAGTGGTTCCGTATAATCCCACTAAACTGTAACCTTACTGGAGAAGTTGTGAAAATCAATTCTTCCACGATCACGAAAATCAAGCAGCGTTACCGACGCACGTATAGATTATGGATTTGTTACAAAATTGCGTGATCCATACCTTGAACATCGATTTCGGTAAGGGATGATTTGGAAGAAATAATTTGTAAGCCCTATAAGGGTCATAAATACATTTATAGGTGTTTTATATCTTCGAAGGGGTCTAAACAGCGCGGGCTTTTCAAGAGAAAATTAAGAAAGAGAGACATAAAAATAGCTGTTTGGGTAAAGTCAAAACATACTCGATAGGTGATGCTCGAGTTACAGCTTTTCTTGGATTCGTTAAAATCGCAGAATCGTTTTCGAAAGTTGGTGCCACTTATAGGGTAGTAGGGCTGTTGAAATGTTAAATGACCTTTATTTCTGGTCTTGAAAATATGAATAAAAAACACGATTTTAGCATGGAATTTGGGCTGCTTTTCAAGCCCCAATTCCATGCTGAAATCGTGGCCGAACATAGGAATGCTCAAAAGTATGAGGCGCTTACTAAATATTTGAGAAACCTGCGAAGTAAAAAAAAAACTGCGTAAAACTACTTTGTGCTGTACTTGGATCAATTCAGATTAAGGGCCGCCCAGAATGCGTATCCGTTGCTGAAGCTTGAAACAGAAGCTTGAAACAGGAGTTACAAACAAGGCTACCAGTTAGCGCTTACACAATGTGTATCTTATGTGAATCTGTAGCTTAAAGTCGACTGGAGAGCAACTTCATGCAAGAAATGTGCATCTTTTATGACAGCGATAGAAGATACCAGCTATAGATACGCATTCTGTTCGGTCCTTTAGACTCCAACTGATTCTCACGAAAGGATCATTGAAAATTGACCAAGGTTTGCTTTTTTTTTATTATAATTTGCGCGATTTCAAGGGTGCATGAATAACCTTTATATGTTTTAGCACAGTGCGGGCTTTCAGGAAATTCGGGATAAGAAGAAAGGATATACCGATGCGAGTTGGTTTTTAAAGCGTTCGTCCTGAGATAGGTGAGTATTTCGGTTGAATTGTTGAAATGTTGATATTTGATCCTACTGCAATCGAAAAAATATAAAAAAAGCCAAAAAAAAAAAATTACCCCACGACTTGTCCCACTTATAAGGTTATTTCAGACGAATAGCCATATAAGCTATTTTCATAGCAACTGTCTAACTAAGAAGAGAAAATTCATTCAGGCCTATTCTCGAATGAATTTTTCAGGGAATTTTTTCCTTCTCAGCAATGTAAGTCAGACTGCTGTATGGGAAAAGTTACGCGCGAAAAATTATTCGCGTAGGCCTGATAACTTTGCAATGCGATTCGCTTTACACGATCGACTGATCGTGATATCTTTTGGTTCTGATTATTTTTTTTTAGAAATTTCAGTATTATTAACATTGTGTAGGACTTAGAGAAATAATCCTCAATGACGATTTAATGGTCTGTACATTGCTTCTGCTTATCGAATATTGTGTCTAGATTTTGAAAATTCAAAACTTCGTGTTGATCTATGAAGTGTACAAAGATCATCCGCGGATCTGTATTGTCTGTTTGTTGGTACTCCATATCTGGTCATACAAAGTTCGGTGTATTAAGTGACTCTACGGATGTGTTGATCTACCCTAAATCAAACCGCTTTTCACTAACGCAATCAAATTATTCCACATCCGCAACATACACACCGACCAAATAGTAAGTCACTCTCCCTTTCAGGCAGGCAATTCATTAAAACGCCCCGGACAGTGCGCCAACACCGAGTCAAATCATCGTTACCGCCATATCATTCGGTTCACTATCGCCCTCATATATACGTATGTTTAACTCGCACAGGCTACAATTAAACGAGAACAAAAAAAAAGAAAGATATTTATGCCCCTGGCTATTGGACGCGGTACTCACAAATATATTCATAAATCTAACATCAATTTAACAGTTCAACCCACATACAGTACACCACTCAATGCGGACGGGATGGATGGAGTATAGCACTCCAAAGTAAAGAGAAAATAAAAACTCTGCATTAGATATTTGTATCTTTATGAATTTATACATTTTTTCTTGGTATTTTTTTTTTATTTTAAAGGAGAACCCACTTCAATTCGCTGATTTATTCAAGGTCGAACATAGGAATACCTGATTCGCCTGACTTAAGTACACAATTTCCCGCTTACTAAATCTAGATCTAGAATTTAAAATTAATAAAAACGTAACCAACATGTTTGCTGCGTTAAATAAAAATAAACACACAATATCATCGCAATTTTAATCGATGATTGATCGAGGGACTTTTTATTCTCGCTCGTCTTGAGTATCTGCATGCAGGTATCTCCAAGGAAGGAACAACAGAGACAGAGCTTAGCAAAGGTTGACTGAGAATAAGAACTTGTTAGACAGTCTTTGGATTTTTTTTTTTTTTTTTTTGCAGTACAGTCTCAGCGCGGTAGTTGTGCACACTTGTGCCAAGCTTAGCTATTGAATTCCTGACAATTGCACGAGGTTCGCAGAGGGACTCATAAATATGTTAAGTATCTCGTCAAATGAGATTTTTATGCAATCAATCAAAGCGAGTGTGATGAAGTGGGGTTTTTTCCTTACAAAAAAAAACACTTTTTTTTATGAACAAGCATTGCGGAGAATAAAAAAAAAAACAATTTCTGCCTGGGAAGAACACAGAGACGATGCGCGATGTTTAACGTGAATCTGGCGGATAGTTTAGATGAAAATGAATTGCAATAGATTGTTAGCATCGTCATCTTACACAGTCACCGATGTCAGTCGACGTAGTAGTCGTTGTCAATGTGAACAGATTATAAGTAAAACAGGTAAGAGTACATATTCTGTTTTCCACTTCACAGATGCGATGTATCTATTTATCGTTTGGTCGGGATTTTATTTATTTTTTTTTATTTTTTTTTCCCTTGTGCGTTGTCGTTGTCACGTCTGGCTGTCAAAGTCAGATCATAGTTGTTTCGATTCGGGTATTATAGCGAAAATCGTGTGCGAATTTTTTTTTCCTTCTACACTGTCAAATGAAATCTGAAAACCGTCGCATGGTTGTCAGGCGTTTTTGTATAGCCTGGAGGGAAGGAGTCAATTCCAAAATGCACTCTCAAAGCAGATTAACATAGATATCTACGATCGATCACAGTCTTTATGACGATCGAATTCCATTCGGTGTGGCATTAGTGACAGACTTTCTAGTATCTGATGTGACAACCAAACATTTTGAAAGGAGATTCGAACATCACATGATCGTGAATGATAGATTTCTTTGTTTCGATATACACGGATGCGATTTTTTTTTGTTTTTTTTTTTAACTTCCCAGATATTTATATTGAAACAATGCCACAGCTTGGGTACAATGCAAATGCGGGATGGAGAAAAAAAGGTAAAACTCCCCGTGAAACGAAAATATTTTCGTTTATTAAAAGTCGTCATCGTCGTCACATCCACATTCATAATATCTACATCATCATCATCATCATAGAGTGCATATTTTTCGCTTGGTAGCTCTTGCGTAACGAACTTGTATTTATTGTGTATGGTTAGCATACATAGATGATGTACCTATAGATTAAATGTTATAGCACGCGGTATATGTGTGCGCAGCCCCGCATATTGTTACTGTACAGTAAAACAAATAACTTCAACTTCATACAAAATTTTGTTAGGGAGTAAAGTATGTTCTAGTGAAATGAAGTTAAGGAAATAAACGACGAATTATTAACTACCCAGATTTTTGTTTAATGACGATGGCGTATTGGCATACATTTTATTGAAATAAGCTGCAACTGATAAAAAAACCGACTACTCCGCCTTCTCCATGATTGCTCTAGGGTGTCATTCTAATTAATTAACGCCATTTCGTTTGCTCAGATACTCACTCTTGTAAACTGAAACAAAATGTATCTACACACAACAACGGCGGCACCACAACACAAAGTATGCTCACTGCAACATGATCACAGCTCATATTAAAAGTTCTCCCCACTTCACCCTTATTGAATGCATGTATCTACTGACATAGATACACACCTATATGCAAATGGAATAAAATTAATATGCACATTGCGTATGGGGGCATACAATGCATCATACCAAGTACCAACTGCAAGAAAAAAGCCAAACAACTTGTCAACTGATCTTGTTACTTGCAACATATACCTATACTAACAACTCTTGTAGAAATTGATTAACGCAGCAGGTCCAATCGAATGAGGGTATCTCCAAATAGAGTGGAGAAAAAGAACACGGCCACACCACCATCAAACTGGATCGGTGCTAAACTTTGAACATTGATACGATCACCGTATGATCACCATACGATCAATGTACCGATCACCTGGCATAAAAGAGCAATCAATTGCGATTAGTTTGACTGTTTTTTTTTTCTCTTCTGCACAGTGCCATGCCGCGTCGGGCCGTAGATACTATACGTAGGTTGGCCGGCTGCTGTCTCCCAACGCGAATGTCACTTGCGTTTGTGTCATAAATGTGTCTAGTAATCGGTATAATCCGTTTGCGGACCCGTCCAACACAAATGTAGGTTAAAAGGATATTCTCATTCAGTGACACAGTGACATGGTGATTTCAAGCGAAATGACATATGACCGCACAAAATGACAGATAGTCCTCTTACACACAAATGACAGTTGCTAAACGAATGAATGTTTTTCCCCCGATCGTGTTGTTGGTATGATCGTTATTTTCGTTGGTATGATCACTTGAAAAGCAATTTGTAATTGGAAATAAATTAATTTATTGCCTGTTAACCCTTTTTTTAACTGTTATTTCGATTTGCTACTGAACGAAATGACACATGAGTAACGAGTATTAAGTGAAAGGGGAGACAATAAAAAAACAAAAATCGATGGTGGGTGCTCAATGCTCATCAAAGCATCACGGCGACGTCTTTTTTTTTGCCGATCGCCGACAGTGACATACAACTGCGCTCAGTTCCGGTCGATTAAACAGACAGAAATTGTATAAAAAAGAGGGTTTTGAATTTCTACCGAACAAATGTGTAGTAGATTCGATTTCGGGGCCAAAAATCGATCATGATGAACGGCCAAAACAATGATCGCAGTGTTTCTTTATGCGTGATGTCATGTCTTGAGTTTGAATTTTCTTTGCGTTTATAAGGAAAATATTTTCGTTTTTTTTTTTTAGTTTGGGAGAGTTTCTCAGACTCCATTTCAGTGTCCTAGAAACCCAGTCAAGAGAAACCTCTCGCAACAAGTCAGTTTGACATTTCCTCTGAAGATTGTACATCTTTCTGACGGTTTTGTGACAAGAAATGCAAATTTAACTGACAGATAGTATAATTTATAATTTTGTTTATGTCATTCTGAGGGTGTGCATTGTACATTGAGATTTTTACAAACAAAATTTTGTAATATCTGTGGTAGGTTTTCCGAGGCACCCTACCGATGGGAACGAAAATTATTAATTTTATGCATCTGTTTGGTAGTCACGATTGTCGGTGGATGCTTGGGATTTCCCACATGTTATCATCTGAGTGGATTTGAAAACAAAATCACAGTTCGGATACAATGAGTGCTACATGTATGTAAAGCGATGTCACACCACATTGTAATGAAAGATGGCTGAGATATGGATGGATGGTCTACTTTGAGTTGCAATCTAAGAACATGTTCGACTGTTATACAAAAACGGTCGGATGATGAGTATATTTTTGAATAAAGCAACTCCTTATCTTTTCCAAACCCTGTAAAAACTATACGCTCGCATCAACCCATGAATTTGTATGCATTTTTGAAATTGCCTAGCTGTGTGTCTTTTGAAGACAAACGATGACTACAGAGACCGTTGCACTGATATTATTTTCCCGAACCTTCGAGAATCAACAGAACTGGTACATCTCTCTAAATGATGTTAGAATGTTAGTCAATTGCATGGAAGAAGTCATTCATAACATAGCTTCTGAGATAGGGAAAGTTTCTTTAAAAAAATCCCGATCACTTCTAATCTCCCATGGTGTGGCCTAGACATATTAGCTTCATGCTTCTCGGGAGTATTTTTGATAAATTAAGGTAAGTTAACCCTCATATCACCATGTACACGAACCACAAGTAATCGCAAGCACATGAAATAATTTTCTATAGAAGATCTAAGCGATCGATAAATTTCTATAGAGAATCTAAGCAATCTTAAGGATCTTACCGATCTGAGCGATGTTAGCGACATAACACCCAGCTTTACCAACTGTGGGTGTGAGTGAACTTACATTTTTTGGCATAAATGGAGTTTGCCGATTCCGAAAGACAGGTTAGAGGAGTTCTACAAGGTAGTTGACACTGATGGATGTTTGTTGGAGTTTTGAAAAATAGGAGAAATAAATTTCTATAGAAGATCTAAGCACTCTTAGAGATTTTCCAGATTGATGAATTTCTATAGAACATCTAAGAAATCTTAGAGATCTAACCGATCTTAGTGATCTTAGCGACCTAACACTTAGCTTTATCAATTCCGAAATACAGGTTTAAGAGTTCTCCAAGGTAGCTTGACACTGATGGATATTTTTTGAATTTTTCATAAAAAGGAAGAAACAAATTTCTATAGAAGATCTTACCGATCTTACCGATCTTAACGACCTAAAACTTTGAATTACCACCTTTTGGTATGAGCGAACTTCCATTTTTTGGGACAAACGGAGCAGCATATAACCTTACGTTAAACGGACAACGGATTAGCAAGATTACGCCAATTCCGAAAGGCAGTTTGAAGGAGTTATCCGCGGTAGTTTGACACTGATGGATATTTGTTGGAGTTTTGAAAAAAAGGGAGCACAGCATTGATAGAGTTTCAATTTTTATGCACTATCTACTGGGATTTACATAGCTGACACTCTGTCTATAAAACTGTCCTGAAAGATGAAGTGCAATAGGTCCATAAGATTGCCGTGAAGATGATCTTCTAAATTTAAACTAGCGTGGGTCTTGGGAGGCAACAATGCAGTGGTAATATGTCCGCCTGTTAAGTGATGATTGAATAAAAGTTTCATGGATTTTGGCACTGATTGAATGCGCAACCTATTCCGAATCCATTCCAACCAATTCCATCAGCCACCGGAAAAAAACCCCAACACCAACTTTAAAATTCTTCCAATATAACGAACAAAAAACAAACAGTGACTCCCCGAAATTAGTTTGAACACCACCCAAATGAAGTAAGTCTCCACTGCATCCAAAATCACTCTCTTTCTGTGGTAATGAAATTAAACGCCCAAATTATAAAAAAAAAAGCCCGAACCGTAATGAACCCTGATGCCCTTTTATATTGTTTTGCATGGCTATGACATTTGATGGGATAATATGAAGAAAGAGAGGAATGACAAAGTTTTTGTGTGCAAAAATAGGAATAAAGAGAGAATAGCAAAGATTTTGGATGTAGTCAGGACTTAAACCATTGTGTCCGAATATTTAGAATTCGCAGGATCTATACTTCTCAAAACAAAATAGGGCCAATTAGTGATTTGGCTTTCATTTGAAAAAAGTTAGTTACCTAGTTAGTCATGGGCTTTCTTTTTTGCCTAATCACTTGGAGGCTACGGTAAAATTGTTGTTCGAGGCATTATTAAGGATTCATACTCATGCAAACTCTACAATCAAATGCTTTGTTTAAATCTTGGGTGTGCCTATTTTTACTTGAGATCCTACTATTTTTTGATAGTTGGTTTTATTAACTAAACAAGAGATATGTGGTTGGCCTTAAAATGTTGGAAAATAATAAAATGCTCTTCCCAGCCGATGGCCTCAGTCGCCAGTGCTGTTATGTGTCTGTAGTTCGATGCATTCATGTGCGAATTACTGTAATGTCAATGTCAATGTCAATGTCAAAATGCTCTTCATAGACGACCATCGGAGGAAACCCTAACAGCTGATCCTTGTCCATGACCACGATCGTTTACTTTGAGGAGTCAATAGCTCTAAGCAGAGAGTATAAAACTTCATAGAGTACGCATCACAGCTAAAAAAATTGTAGCCGTTTCAGACGCGGGTGGTAAGTGGGAAGGTTAAATTTCATCGATCGTATGGGTCGGCTATGCAGTTGTATGATGCTGGGGTAGCAATGTGAGCACTGGGGTATCAATATCTGTACTCCACATAGAAAATTTTCGTTATATGAGATGCGCACTCTATGTAGTTCTATACTCTTTGCTCTTAGTTAAGCCGTAAAGCAAATTAAAATGGCTTGCAGGCAGGGTTTTCTTTTGCATGAGGGATTCCAAAGGTGATCTTGAATCTTGATGTCACTTTCTTATGACTGACTATTTTCAATGCAGCCATTTGTAATTTCAAACCCACAGTTACCGCGATCACTGTCACTCAGACGTAGTTAATTGGCATCCATGTATCTATAACACCATCAAATCCACCCAGAAGGCAATAAATGTGAAAATCCTTTTAAAAACATTCCAATTACCCAATCAGAAGAAAAATAGCCTTAAAAAGGCGACACTTTTTAAACAATTTCAAATGACAACTAAACGAAAGTTATGAATAATTAACTGCAATGCCAAGTGAAGGGTGAACTTTGACTACATCTATCACGTTATTAAAGAACAATTATTGATGTACACTTTGCAGCAATTACCCACATTCACTCACTCTCTTTAAACTTGTTTTCACAATTTAAATAAGACGTCTCTCCCTCTCTCTTAGACGCAACTCTATTAATTCTGTCACATTGACACCACACACAATGTCCCATACGCGTCTATTCATTTATTTTATAATCAATTTGACTTTAATGAGTTTCTAAGTGAAAATCACTTCACCGCATGATAATAATTATTCAACGACATAATCCGTACGCAATCGCCAAACATAACGTTGAACATGATAAACGCGCAAACTCGTCGGTCTCCTTATAAGATTGCGGGCTGCGCGCATGCCCACAAGGTGTTTTTTTTTTTGTTGTTTTTTTTTTTCGCGTGCGCAAATATACTCAGTTGACACTGTAACTATCCTAAATCATTTCATATTTTAGTCTCTATGCAAATGCAACCGCATAGATACAGATACGCAAAATGTAACTTCAATTTTAATTAACTGCCCGTTCCACGCACTATTCAATTCACAGCCGATTGAGATTGTCCACCGAGGTATAGATGACAGTTTCACATTCAAGATATGAAATATTGCTGCGCAAATTTTCGCCCAACGGAAAAGAGGAAAACTCACGTTCACACAGACTGTGATATAGTATACCAGATACATATATTTGCATGTTAGCTTGCATACGGTTTCGTGCACAAGTCAATCTAATAAATGTGGACACTAAGTTGAACTGACAGATCTAGATGTCAGCCAAGTGAAGCGAGAAGGTGGCGAGATTGTTTCCAAGGAGTATTTACACATACGTACGTTAAAAACAGTTCACTTTAAGTCGTGGGAAACTGCGGAAAACTGCATGAAATTACATGAAATTCAAATCTTTCGATAGTTTTTTTTTTAGATATACTTGAAAGATACGTCTGAGATTGATTTTGATAAATATTCGCAATACCTTGCGCTTATGTGCGGGGGAGGTTCATAATATAACCAACAACCACGCACATCAGCTTTTAATAACTTAATCGTGTTGACCGCGAAATAGATACACAGAACAAAATGATCGCGCCGTGATACAATCTTGAATGAACAAAAAAAAAAAAAAAAAAACACGTAAAAAGATACGTGATCCATAAGATGTGATAAAAATCTTTAACTTGCATCATTTTGTGGCTGACAACTGTGTTACTGGTTGCCACTTGACTGGTACTCTGCGCTCTGCACACAAAACATGACTTGAAACGTGTTCTGGATTTTATTTCGTCCGCAGATCTAGAGTATCTCGCAGATTGACTTTCGATGAATCAAACTCAATTCAGGTAGGCATACGTGTAATTTATTCATACAAAAATAAAACATAAATGTAGACATAAACATAAAAACAAAAAAAAAACACACAAATAAACGGTAAAGATACACGATAAACGCGGTATAGATACGCGCGAACGACACAACGGCGCACTACAAAAATCATTTTTTGATTTATGATGTTTGGTTTCACTTGTCAGTTTCATTGTGTGATTTCATCTCGTGCCTACTGTGGCGAGATGACGGACGTAGGGGGTAACTATGAATTGTGTTTGGTACGTCTGATGACGATGACATGAAATGACAGTTTGGACAGTTTTGGCTAACTGCTGGCTGACTGTCTGACACACATTATTATGTGCGATCAATAAAGGAGCACCTGTTGAACACCCATTTAGTATTTGCGGTTCATGTGAATTGGGATATCAAATGAATGCGTGAACGATGTGGACTGGTTTGTTTGGATAGTGGGTTGAATGGATAGATGGTATCTGCGGGTGCTGGCTGTCATTATGGATACACAGTGAGGTGATGCTCAATGGAGTAGGGTATGTCGAATCGTCTTAAGGGGCATTACAACTTTCTTCTTCTTCATTATATGTGTGATTGTTAAATTTACAAGATGGATTGTTACCAAACATCTCAACTGTGATGTTTTAAATAATAAGTGAAAGACAAGTTTGCAGATTCTGGTAGAAAAGGTTAAAAAACTATCCACCTCAAATCGATACCCAAAAATAAAATCATAATCCTATGCGCACACATAGTAATTTTCTTATTGGACACACGTTGTCCGTTTATTCGTGGCTGAAGAAAGCCCCTAAAAATATTTTAAAACTTTTTTAGATATAAAAGAAAGGTTAACTTGGACACTGAAACAAGAATTTGGATTATCCGTTGCTATGTACCATGAGACTTTTTAACAATTTTACCATCGAAACCCTTCAGTTCGGTCGGTGGAAACAATCGCTGCTGTAGCTTCTGCCATACAAAACAATCCAAGAGTTTCGACAAGAAGCTAATTTGCTTAAATGGGCATAAACAGACAGTCATTGCAGTCAATTATGCGCAGTGATTTGGACTCATTTCGATATGAATTTCAAATGGCCAGCAAACTGAACGCAGCAGACTAACCGATTCGCTTGGAATTTTGCCAGAAGATGCTTCAAATGGTGGAAGAGGACGGAAACATGTTGAATTGTCTTTTTATGTCTGACGAGGCAATATAAACAAACAAAATTGTCGAATATGGAGTGCTTCCAACCCACGGTTCCTCTATTAGACGGAATCGCATCCATTTCGTGTCACAAGGTGGTGTGCAGTTTCATCACGCTGCATTGTCCAGCCCTACTTCTTCGAATAAAACGGTCACACCGTTACGTTTACTGGAGACCATTACTTTAGCATGTTGAGAAAGTTTTTCTATCCAGAAATAGGCCGAATGAGAATTTCTTTGAACTTAGTGTCGTTTCAGCAAGATGGTGCAACTCCTCACATAGCCCGACCGGTTACGACAGAATTGCAACGAAAATTTCCCAATAATCGGCCTTCCCGCTGATCTTTATAAAGCCGGCGGAGATGACTTGTTAAGAAACATCCAGCAACTCATAAGCCATATCTGGTCGGAAGAAAGTATGCCTGAAGAATGGAACCTCAGCATCGTTTGTCTGAACCTCCAAAAAGGAGACCCTCTTAACTGCGCCAACTACAGAGGCATAAGTATCTTCAACATCGCCTACAAGATCCTATCTGCCGAATATGTGAACGCCTGAAACCGTTTACCAACAACCCGATCGGCCCTTATCAGTTTGGTTTTAGGCCAGGAAAGTACACAACCGATCCAATTTTCACACTTTGGAAGATCCTGGAAAAAACCCAAGAAGTCCAAATCGATACCCACCACCTATTTATCGAACTCAAAGCCGCATACGACACCATCTATAGAGACGAACTATACAGAGCCATGTCTAGTTTGGGTATACCGCCCAAACTTGTCCGTTTGTGTAGGATGACGATGGATAATCTTCCCTGCTCCAGCACGGTCGGAAACGACTTCAGCGACACATTCGATAACGAAAATGGATTTAGGCAAGGCGATGCGCTGCTATGTGACTTCTTTGATCTGATTCTTGAGATGATTGTGCAGAACGCAATCTTCAAAAAATCGGTGCAACTACTAGCATACGCCGACGATATTGCCAACATTGGTCGAAATCAACGTGATATCAGAGCCACGTTTGCTAATATAGAGAAAAAAGCTGCCGAAATGGGCTTAGAAGATTGAGTAAATGCTGTCAACGCTAAATGACAACATCGACGAATTTGACAGAACGTGGACTTTGGGCAGATATAACTTTGAGGTAGTACGGGCCTTATTCCACTTCGGCTCGGCTATTTACTCTGACAACAACATCTCGTCAGAAATTAAACGAAGAATTACTCTTGCCAAACGCTGTTTCTTCGGGCTAAGAAGGCAATTTAATAGCAAAGCCCTCACGTGTACTACTAAGGAGATTCTATATAAGACCCTGATCATCCCAGTCCTGCTCTACGGCGCACCGTAGCATGGACCGTCTCAAAAGCGGATGAAGAAATCCTTGGTCGATTTCAGAGGAAAATTTATCGAAAAATCTTCGGCCCCTGGTCAAAAAAAAACTCCACATTGGACGTTTAAGATGGATAGGACGTGCAGAACGAATGGACGTCCCAGCCAGACGTCAGACGCAGTAGAGGAAGGCCTCGCTTTAAGTGGTGCGCACAAGTAAAAACTAAAACCGGAAATGTTATGAAAATTTTTAAAATCCCGGAATTTATCTTTGTAACCACAAATATAGTGAACAGTATGCACTAACACGATTGACAACAACTGACTTAAAACTCTAGAAAGCATTTTCGACACATAAAATCGCACAAAACTGAGCTAAACCACGACAGCTTCCTCACATATCTGTGATTTCTATGCGTCACAAATTTTAGCACCCGTTCAAATTTATGCAGTCCTACCTTTATGGTATCTTACAGATACGCACAGACTCTCGCTATGTTGGAAAATTTGTAAAATTCAACTTAGCAATCCACCGACTTAGAAAGCTCATCTAGGATCTAAGCGGATAGAAACAACTTTTCAAACCACCATCCGTCAATGGTGAGTAGATAATGGAAAACCTACACACATCCTCTCGAACATGCACGACACAACTATGCTTAACAGAAAATCCAAATATTTCCTCATTTCAATGGATGCGGCATCGGGTACCGCGAAAAAAGAATACCGAAAACCTTACCTATTCCATCACAAGCAGCTTAACAATGCCTGATCGCGCGGTCGGATGAATGACCATCACTCACCGTCAACTCGCTCGTCGCTGGCTTGTCGTCGTCATTGTGATGTTTCACAGGTCCCTCTGTTGCGGCATCCCCCGCCCCTATCAGTAGCACCATCTCGTAGGCCGCGCAAACATCAACAGGAACATTGATTCACAGCGTTTCATCTTGCACCGAAAAATGTCCTCTCGCAAATTTTCCAAATCCTTGTCATATTTCCTCGTATCTTCTTCTTGTCCGCTTTGACTGTTGATTTTCAGAGCCTCGGGTTGTCTCTTGTTGCTGATGCTGTTGCTGCTGTGGCTGATGCGGTTGCTCCTTGTTCGTCATTCCATCGACGAATACATACCGCATGGCATTCCATTGTCCGATGGCACAACGTTATCTTTGGTATCTTCTGGTGGTCAACGCAAAACAATTTCATCAACTGTACGTTCAGCGTTTTGTTGTGTGATAGTAATGCCCCCGACAACCACCCCCTCGGAAGCGCAATCCGTCATGATCGAATGGCGATCGGTTGGATGTGTTTTTAATTGCCCGCCAATATCAAATTTGAATCGATTCAGTAACTCGTCATTATTTATGGAAACATATTATATGCGAAGAAGGGCTGCACTCCACACATCGTTTCGTCACGGTGCGTGGAGAGGTTAGGCATCGACAAGGATTTTAATTTTTTTTTTTTTTTTTGTCAAGGACAGGAATTTCCACAGAGGAGACGACGCATTGAAGGATTTCACTGCAAACCCAAGATCCTTATCGGGTTCGCTGGTATGAGTTCCAACTTTCCCAGATATGGTGCTTCTGACACACGTGACCAAACCTTGTAATTACAACGAAAGGGCATATATAGCACACGTCATCATCATCATCAACATCCACCGTAGTCATGGTGTGTATGTCGTTTTAGGTGTTTGTTTTGTTTTGTATTTTTTTTTCTTGTTTATTTTGAGAACGAGTGACAAACGACAAATGATCGATTGATTGGCATATCAGGACATCAGATCGGAGCTAGGTATACTGATCTGATTGCTTAATCGAGACACAGATGGCATATTTCCATTCCATATCTGTTGAAAGTGCATCCTAAGCCTGGGAGTCGAGAACGTATTACAAGATACTTTGTCCATACTTTGATTCAGAAACCGAATACGAATCAGAACTCTAAATATGAATTCTACTTGGACTCGTGCGATGATGGTGTATCCATCAAGCTGAAGGTATTGCTGGTTCATTTCAACCGCAGTTGTAATGATAGAGAAATGAGTGTTGTGGTTAATGGTGCCATTTAGATACATAGATACAGAGATATTTTCATAAATTATCGGACAAATTAGTTCAATGTTTTTCCCATGAATTTTTCCAATGAATTTAGTTGGCTTTGTTAATGTTGCAGTGGTATATGCGTATAGCTAACGTTTTCCGTACCAAAAAAAAAAGTTCTTCATTAAATATGTATAGGATTTGTGGCAGATATGTATGCATGCAACGTGTACAGTAGTGGTGAAAAAAAATTCAAAAAATAGTTTAGCAGATACTTTTACAAATGAAAATATTTGGCGCAGTAGGTCACAGGGTCCGGGGTTCTCTGGTGTCCCTGTTGAGATAGTTTTAGTGGACTTTATTAATAATATTCACTTGTGTAACCGATCTTTTTCAAAATTAGTCAAGGTATGGTTGCAATAGCAAAAGATGAAACCTTGTGCGGACCCGTGAAAGGAGTTTGTGTGTAGATCAGTTGGAACGATCATTAGGTAGTTCCATAAGGCTTCCTTATTAATTAAAAAAAAAAAGTCTCGATGGACAGGTTCAGAATATTTTTTACAACCTACATCTTATCTATCTATAATAAGAGATTTTGTGTTGCCGTCGATCAACTTTCGGTTGATAGTGACCGACGACAGTGAATTCATCGGCGATATTAAAATTGCATATCGTGCACAGTCATATCAGAGAAGTTTATGTGAAAATCAGTTAGCGCTATCATTTAATATTTAGTTGAGAACAAAGATCAATATTTTCAAAAAAAAGTGATCCAATTGTAGGGCTATTTGAACGTTTACATCCATTTAACAGAAAAGTCGTAATTAAGTAATTTTCGCTGTTCGCAATCGATCATCAGCAATATTGGTGTGTATCTTCGGATATGATCACTTTGGTAAGATCTACGTTTAATGAAATAATCCTCTTCCTAACAACAATATCAACCAATCAACACGATCATTCGATTAATAATTTGATCTAAACAACAAATTTTTATGAATTCATAAAGATGATTTTTTAGATGACCAAGATTTCTTGAGACAGCAATTGCTAATCCACCATTCACCCAAGATGATATAAAACTTTCAAACACTACTGTCACCAACACATGATTGGTATTATGAAACAAATTTCATACAGTAGGTAGGTACACAACTAATGAAAAATGCAGAGGAAAAAAATGTACATATGCTGCATTGAATTCATTCGGTTTTTTTTTTCTCCTTCTTATATGCGAAGTGCATTGCTACAACAGCAGGTGCATTACCTTGACAATTGCATTGCTAATGCATAAGCATACAGTTCCACACTAATGTAGATACTCCACCAAAGAGGGGCGCGAATTGGCTCACCAAATAACCTGCAACCAAACATTTGCTATTCCATGTATCTTATGGATATTCAATTCACTCTCGCGCAGTCACATCTATACCAAACCAATCACTTTGTAGCAATTCCAAATGATAATGACTAAGTTGATACAATTCAAGGTTTCATTGAAAATCTTAAACCATGAATCAGTTCGAATCATTGAAACATTCAGCAGGCGGCACGACGGCGGCGGTGGCTTCGTCATCACTATAGTCGGCACCGCAGAATTGCGTGAATGCCGGTCACATCAAAGTGCCCATTGGAAACATTGCGCTACAAAATTCATAAATTGTTTTCTAATTGATGCGATTGCTATCGCGAAAATGGAAAATCTATGAATTCATCGCTACTGCATTGTGTATAGAGAGTCATGCACAGCAACAGCACGAAATAGTTTTCTTCTTTCGTAAACGGGATCGGTTTCCGGCATAACAACAACTATGTGATGGCGATCCGATTTGCTCACCGATCTTGTAGTGTGAGAAAATACGTCGCGTCTGCGTCTCGTCGAAACGTGTAATGGCGACCGATTGAGACATCCGTTTAACACCAAGCACAAACACAGGATGGAAGAGGTGCAGTTATACCACATCCATTCATCAACACTTTTGCGTGCGAAAAATCGCAGAATATTATACAGGAAATCGAGACACAAATTCAAGTTCCCCTGCGAACGAACGCGTAGATCCGCTCAAAGCGATACTTTCGATTCACAGTCATGGGTATCTATCGCTAGTACAATACGATTCACTGAAGGACGGTCATGGAAAATTCTGCGATGTGATTTTCCGGAAAATCCGATAAAGCTTCTGACACGAGTCAGAGCTTGCACAGATCTCAATGAAAATGAATAACAACAACAACAACAACAACAAAAAAGAACAGATCTTTCCATCGTAAATCAGACGACACACTAGCGGTGCTCGAGCGGCGGCCAATGTGAAGAACAATGCAGGGAAACTTCGCTTGCGTCCGCTGAGCGTATTTTCAATGCAAAACGAAATAAAACTATAAAGCGAAAAATCTGTATAAAAAAAAAAAACTTACACACAGACCGAACATCACATCACGGGTTGAGAAAATTTATTAGCATTAAATGAAGGAACGTAAGCGTGCACCGGTGTACGTCCGTTCGGCGCATCCAAGAGTCTTTTTTTTTTGTACTATATGCAGTCGTCTATTTTCTGTATGGAAAATCACCTCGAGGCGAAATAGAATGCAAAGTGAAAGAACATACGTAAGAGCTATTATGAGTTGTAAATGGTTTATATGACACTTTATGGTTCTAAATTGGTGTTACCATACCTCTGATCATGACTATCCGATCTTCATGCAACGCAAATTCGAATATTCATTTTGATTTCGGTTGAAGTTGTTTTGAAGGTTGGATCATGATTTTTCCAAATATCTACTACCATGTGAATGAATATTTGCACCTTGAAACGTAATTGCAAGTCTTGTCGAAATAGGAGAAAATTTCGATATTCGATTTGAATTTATGAGAATTTGAGTTTTTTCAATGCACTTTGAATGTTGATTTTTATTCCAATAAAAGATGTTTTTAAAGTGACATCATGCTTACTTCGAATAGTGCAAGATCTATGAATAAATGAAGCTTCAAACTTACTTGGAATTTTGTCGAAATACGAGAAGTTGATATTCGAATATTCATAATCACTCCACTAAAGGAGGGTTTTAAAGAAACATCATGATTTCTTGGAATACTGCAAAATGTTTGAATATTTGAAGCTTCAAACGTGCTTGCAAATTCTTCGAAATACGAGAATTCGATATTCGAATATTCATTTTTATTCCAATAAACGATGTTTTTCAAGAGACATAATGCTTACTTGAAATACTGCAACATGAGTGATTATTTGAAGCTTCAAATATGCTTGCAATCTTTTCGAAATACGAAAAGTCTAGATTCGAATATTCATTTTTAATCCAATAAACGATGTTTTTAAAGAGACATAATGCCTACTTTTCGAATGCTGTAAGATCTATGAATATTTGAAATTACAAACATCCTTGCAATCTTTTCGAAATACGAGAAGTAGATATTCGAATATTGATAATTATTCCAATAAAAGTTGATTTCAAAGTGACATAATGCTTTTCTCGAATACTGCAAGATTAGTGATTATTTGAAGCTTCAAACGTGCTTGCAATTTTTTTCGAAATACGAAAAGTCAATATTCGAACATTCATAATTATTCCAATAAAGTCGGTTTTGAAGTATCTATGCTTACTTCGCAGTGCTTACTCGAATACTGCAAGATGTGTGATTATTTGAAGCTTCAAACGTACTTTGCAACTTTTTTTCGAAATAGGAAAAGTCGATATTCGACCAGAATTTTAGAAATATGCATATTATGAAGCTTGATTTGTTTTTGAACATTCGATTTGGAGTAACTTTTTTCGATAATCAAACAAAACACCATGTTCGAAACTTTCGAAATATTTTCTACATTCAATGGCAACATGTTGTAGTTGATAATAAGCTCTTGTTACCGCAGGTTGATAAGTTTTAAGATCTTAAATTATTAGATATGAATTTGATTCCAGTACTTCTGCTAATTTCTTTATCATAAGTATGTTCCGAACGTGCTCGTGCTATAGTGTGTCTCTTTGAATTTTCGAACGAACAGTTTCATATTTAACTAGGATTACAATTTTTATTTTCGAATACTAAATAATGTTGAGTCTTGTCATACTTTTTAGATTCGAACATGCAATTGAAGATTTTCGAAATTCGACAGGTTTATATATTCAATAATAAAATCTTCAGGCCTTTTCGCTTATCGTTAGTTTTGACAATAAAAATAACTGCCGTCAAACCGAATTACGTGGGATACGAAAAGTTTTAACTAATTTTCAGGTACACATATTTTAAAATGTTTTTGACGAACAATTAGCTCTGAAATCCGTTGTAACCCGATGCAATTTAAGTCTAAAGGTGATGACTTGTAGCAAAGAGTATAGAACAACATCACAGCTAAACATTTTGTAGCGGCTCCAGACGCGGGCAATAAGTGAGAAGGGGAAATTTCGTCGATCGTATGCGTCGGCTATGCTGTTGTACGATAATGGGGTAGCAATGTAAACACTGGGGTATGAATATCAGTACCCAACATAGAAAATTTCGTTATATGATGTGCACACTCTTTGTAGTTCAATACTCATTGCTTGTAGCTAATTCAATCAAAATAAATTTTCTCTATATTTTTCGAACATTAAAAATTTGAAACAAAATTTGTGAATATTTTTTTCGAACATCAGGTAGTTTTGGGGATCTAAATGAAATTGTTTGGGTTATATGAGATTATGAGATTGTTTTTGTTATAACGGGTGATTTTTTATGAGTTAAGTTTTTCAGGTTGTCAGCACTGGTTAGTAATGGCGTCTAAACGTCATCTGTCAAAGTGAAAAGTTAACATTATACTCTGCCATTTAATCATGAAAAGACTTACAAGCGGGCAACAATTGCAAATTGTTGAAATTTATTATCAAAATTCGTGCTCTGTGAAAATGTGCACCGTTTGTTACGACCATATTATGGCGAACGATATCGAGTTATGATACGCGACTTGTTTTTGCCCCAGTAGGCTGAGTTGAACTTGGTTGACATGTGGTTTCATCAAGACGGTGCCATTTTCCACACAGCTCGTGAAACAATAGAAATGTTGAAGGATGAATCTGGTGAGCAGCTTATCTTTCGAAATGGCCCTGTGAGTTGGCCGCAAAATGATGCGACTTAACGACTCTTGATTATTTCTTGCATAACCCCAGTAAAGTCGTTAGTCTATGTGGACAACGATTGAAGCCTTACAGGATAATATAATACACGTAATTCATGGAATACAGCCCGAAATACTCGAAAAAGTGGCGCAAAATTGGACCTTCCGAATGGACCATTTAAAACGGAGCCGCGGACAAAATTTACATAAAGTTGTCTCTGAACGTAAATGGCAAAGACCTATTTTTCGATTACAATAAAAATTTTGAATATTTGATGCAGATTTTAGTAATTTATTCGATTTAAAAAAAAAACCGACAAAAAATCGTTCGTTATCTACTTCAATCAAAATAATTTTTCTCTATTTTTTTCGAACATTACAAAGTTGATACAAAGTTGGTGAATACTTTTTTCGAACATCAAGTAGTTTTGGGGGTCTAAATGAGATTGTTTGGGTTATATGTGATAATGAGATTGTTTGGGTTATATCATCCGATTTGTGAATATTTTCAAAGAACTACTACAAGCTTTGCCAACAGTATTGTCATGCACTAGAATTGCGAGCGTGTTGATAAATTGAGAAAAAAAAACATTTAAAATTTTTTTTTAAGGAAAATTGTTTTTCAAAAATAATTAAGAATGAAAACTTTCCATGGTGGTCTGTCGAACATAATGAAATATGTTCAAAAATTGCTTGAGATTCTGTTCTGAATTTTCTTGGACTATGGGAATGATTTCAAGGGTCTATTACAACCATAAGGAATATTTTTGTCATCCCGAAAAATTGCGTTGGATTCGAAGAGCAGGTATTTATATAAAAACTTAGGCTGAATATTTTAACATTTTTTCTAGTATTACTTTTTTTTGCGTAGGATTCGAAGAGTTGGGATTAATTTAAAAACTTAGGCTGAACATTAAAACTTTTTTCTAGCATTATTGTTATTTTTTTGCGTAGGATTCGAAGAGCAGGTATTTATATAAAAACTTAGGCTGAATATTTTAACTTATTTCTAACATTTTTGTTTTTTTTATTCAAGGAAATTGTGACATTTGGCTGTTTTACGTCTTAAGTTATTCGAACATCGAAAAACGTCTGATTTTTGTTTTATAACTGAAAATTTCGAATAAAAAAATGATATGTTGTTGTAATTTCGATCATTCAAATGATAACTGATTACCTAAATTTTGCAATATATTTTGGAGTGAAGTTTTCTTATGTCTTTGGTGAAAATGTCCAAAACGTGCGTGGTTTTCAACATTATTATTTCCAAAGATAATAACCGCACTACATATTGCGGAAATAGCAGGAACTCTCGAAGGAAAGTTATCTGCCAAACATTCCATTACTTGTGATACAAAAATTGGTAGATGAGTCGCATACTTAGTTACAATACAAATAATAAAAGGGTTGTGGTTTTAATGAGTAAAAATCTCACACTACTTTGGGCACAAGCTCATCGTGTCTATAAAGATTTCCACCAGCCCACGGAAACAAAAATTATTTCCGAAGAGGCTCTAAATTCGCCGACTTTAAGATTTGATACCTGTCATAAAAAAAAAACAGATTACTAACATGCCAATAAAAATTGCAGAAAAGACTTAACATAGTCATGACGTTTGGGTTACATGCTTTGTGAAAGTATCTGTCATGGTGGTTTAGCAAATTTTCGATCAGGTGCAAACTTGCCTCGGATTTCTTCTATTAGACCGCTTTAAATGTGCTTTCATTCCATTCTTTTGGGCAAAATAATGACTAACAAATCACATTCACCCTATTGACCATAGAAACGAGATTAAATGCGAACAAAATCTCAACCTACCCCCCTTTGAAAATGATTTCCGATTCATGGTTGACGGATTACGCAATTCGTGCTTACGGAATAATGAACTTAAAACAAGGCAAAGAAATAAAATTAAAAAAAAAACAGAAAACCGCTCAGAAAGCGAAACTTCAGAGAATTCTAAAAGAAACTTCGCAGCGAATGTTTGTGTCTTTTTAGTTCGTTTTTCCGCTTTTATGGCCAACAATGCATTTCTGTGATCGCGTTGCATGCCGCATGAACGGTGGTATTTTCATTCCAATATTTTTTATTTATTTTTTGTTCGCTTTTCCTGATTTTCCCCATTCTATGTGTGACGCACTCTGTATTAAAAAAAAAACTGCTATCTAGCTAGTCTCAAAATGAGTACAAAAATGCAAGCGCACACAGTAAACATACAATACCTACTCTAACAAAACAAGCGCAACTTGACGAACCGATGTAAACATTCGAAAAGGTTAATCAAAATCATGCCACACAGAGGAGGACAACAGTTGCAGCAGCAGCGCGCCGGATACGGGTTACATGTGTATCTGCGTGTATCGCAATCGCGCTACGCACGAAAAATTATGACATGAACTGCTTTTTTTTTTTTTGAGTGCGGGTTTAATGTGATTCGACATGATGGACAGGTTATGAGCGGGTTTACAGAGGTTTGTTGTTTTTTTTTTTTTGTATTTTCTTAACGTCTACTTCAAGTCAAGATCTATCTGAATGTCAATGCTGGTCAGTGAGATGATGTATTCTTGAGTTGATGGTCCAATGAGATACGCGCAGCTGATGATGAAGACGATGATGACGACCTGAGAAGATATAGATGGATGATGACGTGCTTCATCATCTACTACTTGCGAGTAATTAAATGCGCTCAATAGATTTGAGATGCATCCAAAATGGACTGCTTAGATAGTTGGCATTGTTGTGATGACGAATGAGATGACAAGACTTGTCTGATGGTTTTGTTTTTGGGATAAGAGAAATACTCGAGATGGTTGACAGTTTTGAAAGTTTTTTTCAAGAGGTGTAGTCGAGATGTTGGAAGAGATTATTGGATGCCTGAGTAATTGAGGTATCTTACAAATTTGACAGTCCAAATGGGGCAATCTAGTGTAGTTGTGAGTGTTAATGGAGTGGACATGGAATGTTGGAAAATGATTTGAAAGTAGAAATAGACTTGTTGTAGTAAAATTTGATTTATTAGTGCCCTTTGGACAATGACATGTGATTTTTTTTATTATTGTATAACTTCCACGCGAATCATATATGGATCTCAATACGATATGAGGTCAAATTAGGTTCAACAAATTTGAGCAGTTTCCCTACCAACGCACGTAAACCATTAATCATCCTTAACTTGGTTGTGATACCTGAACAATGTTCTGTTGAGTGTAGTTTTGTTCATTGCCTTTCGTCGTCTTCATCTCATAAGCGCCCTGATCTACCTACCTGTATCTTTGAGTATTTCCCATCTCCGAGCACATCACACACTGCACCCAATTGATATCTAAACCCATTATCCTATCTTCACCGCCCTTAGAGCATGGGCTTACACAACCATAACCAATGAATCTTCATTAACACATCATTTGATCTTCGAACAAGCTACATACACAAGCAGATACACAATCCCATTGATGTGCTAACATCTATGTCCCAAGAGGGTTCTTCCAAGCTTTACCTCTTGACTGCTCTATGAAATCCCCAATCGAATACCAACGAAGCACGATGAAGAACAAATATATTGGAGTAACAAAAAGAAGAATCAATTGGATCTCTCGGATTAATAGATGATCCGTAAACTCACACTCTTCGATCTACTTGTAAGCAGATTGTATCTGCATCGTACTACTGAACAATCGACCGGCAACAATCGATGTAGCATTCCATATAGCTGAGGAAAAAGGTCTTCCGAGTATAAATACTATGGCGTACGAACGTGAACGATCACAGAACGGACACGTACTTAGGGCAGTTCAACTAGGAGTTTTTTTTTTTTAACCGATGCCTTGGTACTGGCACGATGCCCATGGTGCCAACTTACAAATTGTATATCTACACATCATAAAAGTTGACTGGGTGCGAATGAAAAACGCATTCGTGAACGTTTTGTTGGGAGATATTTCCGCAGATTGAAGTGAAGTCGGGATTGCGGGGTAGAAGTCGCACTTTTGCAGTTGAATGAAGTCAGGGAAATGCCGCTTTTTTTTTGCGATGATTCTTATATGGAAGGCCTTTTTTGCCTGGTGTGATGGATAGCTTTCGAATACCTGTCAGGCTATTGATCAAAGCCGCACAAATCAAATCGCAGATACCTACATGATTATGGATTTAGATGTGCGAAGTGTGATCGCTGTGGGCAGAGGTCTTTAAGTACCTCAGAATGGAATTTATGTGAAAAGGGAATAAATGATGTGTTTGCTGATTTCAAAAAAAATTTAAAGTCACCTAAACGCCCGTTCTATTATCTAAGTTTTTAAAAAATGGACTGACAAGAGTAAATTTTTTTTTATACAAGGTGGGCCAAGAAAAGTCATTCGATGTTGTTTGGCTCTCATTTTTTTTCTAAATGAAACGTTTCGCTTCTGTTTCCTGATTATGTTTATCTGAACCTTAAGAATTTTATTGGTCAGGTCGAGAAAATGATAACGCCAAACGGGCGCCGTGACAATTGATTGCCATTTGGGCTTGTTTTATGACATTTTTCATCACTTCGGCGAGAACTTCGGGCGAAAAATTCTCGCACTCGTGTCGAATGTTGTCCTGGAGGGCTTCTAGGGATCGAGCTTGTTCACGTAAACACCCCACACAAAAAAAACGGTTAAATCGGGCGATCTTGCGGGCCAGTGCAAATCGCCAAAGGAGACATGAGGCGACCCTTCAGAATATCGGTTGTGGCTCGCGCAGTGTGTGCCGTCGCTTTGTCTTGTTGGAACCACATGTCCTCCAATCCTAATTCATCCGATTGAAGTAGAAAAAACTCGGTTAACATGGCCCTATAGCACGCAAGTCCACCGTTGTCGTTTGACCAGCGGCGTTCTCGAATAAAAAAAGGTTGGTGACTCCTCCAGCGTGAACAGCGCACCATGCAGTAACTTTGAGCGAGTGTTATGGCTCCTCTTGCATTACTCGTGGCTTTTCAGTGCCCCAGAAGCGATAGTTTTGCTTGTTCACGTATCCGCTGAGGTGGAAATGAGCCTCATCGCTCATTATGATTTTGGTTGAAAAATCGTCCACTTCGTCCTCGGGTTTGAGGATGGCTTGGGCATAGGTTACACACGTTTGGCGATAGACAGGCAGCAGCTGTTGCACGGACTGTACTTTGGACGGGAACATGCGCAAGTTTTTGACCAAAATTCGCCTTAGGAACGACCGGCTGATGGCTAATTGCGAGGCTCGGCGTCTGGTCGATGTTTTCGGCGATAGTTTGACATCCTCGGCATCAGAGGAGATATTCTCGGCACAACGGGCGCTCCGGGGCCGGCCACTCTTGGCAACGTCTCGTGTGGTGGCCAAACGGCGTAGTGTTTGCGCAGTCGTTGTCGGACGGTCGGAGAATCGGCGACGGAATTCGCGCTGCGCCAATACTACAGACGAATTGTTAGGCAAAAAAATAGACACGATTATTCCGCGTTCGTGCATCGTTCCATGGCTTGTTCACCTTTATTCTACATCTGTCTAGTAGACAAATATCAAAACAAATTTGACATTGGCGGCCACTTGCAAAAATAACACCATCTCCCAATTGGGTGATCTGTTTTGGCCCACCTTGTATATACCTAGGTTGGCAAGTATTACGTTGAGGATAGGGCTTAAATCAGATGTGGTAAGTTGTTAAAAATATCATTTAAGTCGATGCGATTTACTCCAATCGACTTAAATAATCTTTTGAACGACTTACCACATCTTAATTTAAGACCTATCCTCACCAAAACACTTGCCAAACTATCTACGTAAAACAATTCCTTCGTTTGGTGAACAATAAAGGCCCAATAAATGCAAATTAATGCAATGGCAATGACAGCGGTAGCAACCTCTACCTCATTACAAACCCATTACAACAAGAAAAATCCATAAAATGGTTCTATGGTAATTTTTAGTTCGCATAATAAATTCGCCAAGCAAACTATGGCACCGAAAAAAAAAAAACAATCATACGTACTGTACAAACAAAACACACATTCACAAATGAACGCAGACAATCTCTTAAAAGACAACCTCAACAAAATATGCAAAAACGAAGATTTATTACCTTGGCCCAAACCGAGCAACTCGCAACTCGCAACTCGCAACTGCGATCAATGGGAATGAATGAATGAAAACGGCTCACGTCTACATAATACTCAACTGAATAGGTTACACATAGACAGAGTATCTACGAATGGAATACACTTGTTTGTAAAAGAATCTCAATTAGGAAATAGTTGCTTCTGTTCTATTCTTTGCACATACGTACGAGTATAGTCTTTGAAGCGAGGTATTGCTAGTTATGAATATGTTCCGAGTCGGGGCGTTCTTAAATTTAAGAATTCATAAATTTTGTATAACAATCACCATTAACTCGGAGAAGTGATAAAAGAAAAGCTCTCACTTCGAAGCCATTGGATTTTTTTTAACTGGCGCCCAATAAAGTATCTCTCATGTCTTTCTTGATGCTGTTTCATTCCTGTGGGTAATTTAGATGTCTTCATGAAAATGAAATACTCAACTTTACGATTTAACTAATCTATGGCTCATGTTGAGGTAAAAACCCATTCATAGATACAAAACAAAAATTATACTCTGCCATCATCACCGTCATTGCATACTCATACTACTGCCAGCATCTGCAGTTCCATTCAATGTAAATTAATAGCAAACACTCTTGTGGGTTTCTTGCTTTGTTCTGGCAATTGTTCAGTTTTTCATTTTGTGGACCTGGGCACTCCACCTCTGCGTCTGATCATTAGGCATTAGGTACACACGTTCACCTATTAGACTAGGCGCGCTGTTTTTTTTTGGTCTTTAAAGCCACCATTTATCGTTCAGATATATGTATGGAGGCTTGATGCTGAAATGGGCTATAAATTTGCACAACAGAAGAACAAGTTGAATGATATACAAAAAATGTTAACCGTTCGGTGTCGATATAAATCAAATTGAATCCAATCACATGTATGCATGTGTGTGTGTGTTTGGTTTTATTTGCGCGCGCACGATGTATACAATCTCTTTATGTTTGATAACAATGAATATTGAATGACGTTTATTATTTAAATGACAGCATACCCGAGTTAGCTATAATTCACACAAACACACAATGGACTGTGGTTTTAAGTTGAACTAATAAATATTATTTCGTCGGTTGGGTTTTCGCTGTGCAACAGGTGTTAGATACACTTGCGCCGATGGGGACAAGGTGTGAATATTGTCGGTATGTTAATTTTTTTTATTTTTTTTTTCTGTCAACGATAGTTGGTGACATTAGTTCATATTAAGTAGCAGTTTAGCAGGGAATTTCGGATGATTTGTGGGCTCGTTAATACGATCTAATGGGATGTCATTAATTAGGAAAGATAAGCTACTGGTTTGACCGGATGTGATTGAATGAGAATCGAGGTGAAGTTGTCGGCATGCTCACTTTGTTGTACATAAATCGGATATTTGAATTCTGTTCGACCAGTCGTTAATCTGTTTGCTTAAAATGTTAAGATTTTTGTTTTGCATATTCCTGCGGATGTGTTGTGTGTCATTGTATAGGTGGATTTGGAATTATATCATACAACGAATGCATCTTATAGATGATGGTCTTTGTGATGAAATTCACGAGTATACCCTTCACTTTTTGAGCCTCTGTACTGGCGGTCAATTCAGGAGAAGCACTCTAATGAAAGACATTTTTGTATGACTTGGAGGACCTATCAAAATCACGCTTTCCCTAGGAAAGCACTAAATGGCAAACTTAACCTTACTTATCCAAACAATAACTATGGGCCCACGTAGGCCTATCCGAGTTTGACTGGTAACCTGAGCTTTAACAGCCCATTAAACCTAACTTTACCTTACTGAAATGCTACACAAAATAATAGCCACAGACTCTGGGTAATATATTACAATATGAATAGAGTTGTAAGAATATTAATACACAAAATAACAGGGGTATTAGAACGAATTCCATTATTTTCCCCACATTTATATACCACTAGCTGACCCGGCAAACTTTGGTTTGCTATATACATGATTTATAGTGAATATTTTGGTTGCTACATAAAAATACATGAGAAGGCTTCAATCGTTGAATACCATACCCCATTTCATCATAAAATTAAAGAATTTTCAAAATTTGGGCGTGGCAAAAACCCAAATACAAAATGACATGGTCACCAAAATTTATTCAGACAGTTTATCAGCATCTTCAATGGCTCGACAACGCTTTTCTATTGCATATGCCTTGGGGTTGGATAAACAAATGGTTTTTGAAGGAGAACGCCCCCAAAAAGTAGGCGTAGGTTAAAATAAGCTAGGGATGAAAAGCTTAAACTATTTTTATTTATGTTTAATGCATCGAACGTTTTTTTTTCAAATTTTCTTAAAATTTTACCAAAAAACGCTTATTACAGAAAACGCCCAAAAAATATAGGCGTGGCAAAGGAACGTGTTGTTAAAATTAACTATAGAAAAAAAGTTTAAATTTCTTTTATTAATGTTTAATGCATCGAATGTTTTTTTTCTAATTTTCTTAAAATTTTATTGAAAACCGTTTTTTTTTTTACAGAAAACGCCAAAAAAATGTAGGCATGGCAAAAAAAACTTTGTGTGGACAAAGTATATAAATTGGGAATGTCCAAATAAGTTTTTCAGACACTTTTTCTGAATTCCCTACCATTTGGCCAAAAACAATGTTTTACTAAAAATTGGTCGTGGCTGTAGGTGGATTGTCTAAATATGTTTTTCAGGCACTTTTTCTAAATTCCCTACCATTTGGCCAAAAACAATGTTTTACGAAAAATTGGTCGTGGCTGTAGGTGGATTGTCTAAAAATGTTTTTCAGCCACTGTTTCAAAATTCACTGTCGTTTGGTCGAAATTTACTACCGTTTGGTCAAAAACAATGTTTCACTAAAAAGTGGGCATGGCTGTAGGTGGGTTTCGAAAATGTGGATGAACGTATGGACGGATGGATGGACAGACAGACATGGCTAGATCGACTCAGCTGGCAATTTTGCATATCAACGATTGTGCAGAAATCGATGGATGTTATCCAATCAGTATTTTATGGACAGAAACTTGTCCATCGCCGATATCTTATATTTGTTTCGAGAATGTTTCAGCGGATGGATTTTGTTGCATTATGACAAATACAAATACAAATTTTTGGAGCAACAGGCCGAGCTTCCTCAAAACCATTCATGTGTGCGTGTACAAGTGTACAAGTTTCACGATGGCGAGACCTCCTGTTTTATGCCGACTCTGAACGCGAATTCGGGATAAGCTTTTCTTGACAATTGATCATCACAAGAGGATGGCCATTGAAAATCATTTAGGTGTTGCTACAGCCGGGAATCCAGACAGATCTTCTGCGCGGCAGTTCACCGCACTAACCATCGCGCCACCGAGCTCGTCATTATGACGCTCATGTTTATTTTTAGCTGGACTTTTTCAACATCGTGGAATGTCGGATAGTGTTTGTCTAAAATCACCTGAGTACCGCCGAACAGTTTGTCGTTTTTTTTTGTATATCATTGAGTGTTCTGTTCAACGTCTCAAGAGAATGTTTGTGTGCCATATAGTGCATTCAACCCAGATTATAATTTTGCATTTCTCGGCAATTTGGCCCTCGGGAATGATTTTTGTTTAATGCTGCACACTTCATTTGGGTTACTTCGAATATTCTGAGTCAGCTAAAATATGGAATGAGCTGTTCTGGTTCCATCCAATAAAGTTGCTGCAATGATTTGATTTTTTGATGGTTTTTCAGCTGGAATTAGCGAAATGAGAAATATTTTTCCAGTTCCACCTGGTGGATCTAAAAAGATTCCACCATGTCCAGCCGAAACTGCCAGGACAATGTGGTCGCTTTTTTCTACGGAAAACGCCCTCAGAAAATGGGTGTGGGTTAAATGGCCTGTATTCTAAAAATATCTTCATCGAAAGTTAAATTTTCCGAAATTACTTAAAAATGTGTCGAAAACAGTTTCTTACATTATTCGCCAACAAAAATTGTGCGTGCCACACAAGTTTTTTCGTTGACAATATGTTTATATTCAGAACGTCAAAATATTTTTCTCTAACACTTTTTCAACATTCCTCAAAAATTTACCAAAGAAAAAAGGGCGTGGTAATTGGTGGATTTTGAAAAAAAATAGGGCCTTTATATTTCTCATTATTTTCTGATTATTTTAAAAGAAAAACAAATTGAATTGCTTGAAAATATAAACAAAAAAATTGTCATCCCAAAATGTACTGAAATTCATGTGTTTTTCACGTAGGCACACACATCCATTTCTGATTCCATCCAAACTTCACACAATCCACATATAGACCCATATCAAGGATGTGTAAAATTTTGACATAAATCGCTAAACGTGTAAAGGCGTGAATCGGCGACAAACATTTTAATGCTCAATCCTTATATAATTCGATACATTCCCGGAAAAATGTACTAAGCGACATTTTTCAAATTTTACAAGGACAAAAAGAAACCTCTTATGTAAATAATTATTTGTGAGTTTTGTAGTGTACTGTAAATTTTATTTTTCTTAGTAGAAACCTTTCTTATTGGTAGAAACCTCAAACCAAGACCAAAACGTGGCGCTCGCATAAATTGTAAGGGCAACTCAAAAAGTAATTTCCGGAAAAATGTCCGCTTAGAAAATTTTTTTCGGGAGGGTGTCGATGTTTAGATATAAATGTCATAAGGAGGATGATTGGATTTTGTACTTTCTTACAATTTTGTGATTGTTTGACTCAATTTTGTCGGAGAGCGCGTCTAAGATACCCACCAACAAAAAAAAAATACAAATTTTCAGGGCAACAGGCTTCTAATTACCCAGGGCCTGGCTTTTTCTCACAACCATTCATATTTGCTTCTGTAGTTCTTGCATGATGGCGTGAACTCCTGTTTTGTGCCGACTTCGAAGTGGCTTTACTGAGTTAAGCTTTTCTTGACAATTGATAATACTCGGATGACTTTTCAGATCATCACGAGAGGATGGCCAGTGAAAAATCTTTAAGTGCTACCGCTGGGAATCGAACCCAGACCTTCTGGACGGCAGTTCACCAGCTATCTTACCAGCTATCGCACCACTGATAGCCACCAGCAAACAGAAAATACGCCATATTTTGAAGGCTCAATATGAAAATAGTGTTTATGATTCTGATACTATCACCACTAACCACTTGCGGATTCGGTTTCGTCAATTCCGTTCAAGTAATTTCTATGACAAAGTTGCACCACGTTCTCGAAGACAAATTGTCGAAAATATTGATAAAATTTTGTGAGTCTTGGAAATAAAGAGTGCACAAACCCCCATTTGGAACCATTTATTCCGGTGTTAGTTAACTCTGAGTCAACTCAGATAATTAGCTTCACACTTTTCATAAAATAGAAACCAAATGAGTGGTTAAGTTCCTTGGAAGTGCAGAATGCAATTTTTTGTTCATAGAATATGTGTAACATGAAATATTTCTCCACCAATAGGTTAATAGTTTGACGAGGAATGGGACGGGTATATCCCATAATATTTTCAGACCGCCCGTGAACAGTATATCCCCAACTTAAAATTGGTTACATATGTCTAATAACTATTCTCGTAGCAGGAGTAACAATTTTTAAATTTTGCCAAAACTTTAGTCTTGAACTGTTGTGTTTTTGAGTTCACGCGATTTTTTTTTAATTTCCAGCGGAAAATTCTATTTCAAAGGGTTATGTGCTATGTGTAATTTTTTTTGCCATTTTCTCCTTCACCTCGGATGGTATCTATTAAACACAACTTTTCAATTTGACTTACAAAAAAAAACTACCCCCTCGGACTACAAAACGGATGTCAAATAATAAACTTGTGCGTTCATTGAAAAGGCATGCCAATTCATGTATCTATTCATAATTTTCTGTTTATCCGATCTACATGTCGTGTATCTTCATTTCTAAAGCTAAGCATTGAACCGATAAAAATATATACAAGCGACCCACCTGAGCATGTTTTCAAATATGCATCTAAGCATTACAAAAATCAACCATATCACAACAACAACACAAATCTAAACAACATTTAAACACGCTTAACCAAACATTAATCACTAAACATCTCTATTTAGATACAAAAAAAAATTCATACTCTTATTGTTACAATGAAAAGGCGCATAACCGTATAGTGTGTTTAACTGTCCATAAATTAAACATAAAAAAAAAACATCAAGTAAAGCTCTCTGCATATCCACACAGCACTCTCTTCCTTCGCACTGTTGAATCTAATGAAATGCTGTGACTTTTTGTCATAACCAATCTGCCATGCTCATGATAAAAACGCACATAACCAAAAAAAAAAAACAAAAAAATAAATTACGATCATTATTTCGATGCGGTAAATATAATTGCCCAATTTTGTTAGAAATTAAATGTAGTAGCAGTAAAAACCTCCAAAATCACATTAAACGAAAAAAAAAACGACTATGCTCCCCATAACCTTGTTGCAGATTCAAGCAACTGTGACAGATTTCCATTGTTAGATACATTTTGTCAACTCATTTCATTTCATATTTAGTGTTGGGGTAAGGTTTTTTTTTTTTTTTGTCAAACTCGATAGCCGAAAAAGGGTTCTCAGGTTTGACGAAAGAATGGACTCACTTGACCAAAGGAAATATTGTTAGATACAAAGATACGCAAATGCAAACTATAAAGAAAAAAAAAACAAACGTAGTCATCCGGAGAGGTTTTCGTATTTTTTTTTTTTTTTTTTGAAGGGTGAATACGAACAGTGATATCAAAGATATTCGTCTTCAAATAGGTTTGTGTTGGGAATGGCATAGAATGGAAAATGTAAAGAAAAACAATTGCGTGCAGTTCCGTGTGACAAGTGCGGAAAGTATTTTTTTTTTCGTAACTACATACAACAATGTTTTCATCGCATGATGATTTCAAGTTGATGATGATGTGACTTTGATGGAAAATCCATTTTATTGTTGTAGATATTGGGTGGAGGCGGTGGGAAGAGGACTGGCTTTTGGTTTTGTCGGTTGAATGAGAAAGCCAACAAAATTATTGTTATTATTTCACTTGTGTTGTTTTTTTTTTTTTTTCAACTGTCACAGAAAATACAACGAACATGAACACAGTAGCAGATGTAGTAGGTCTTCGTGTTGTTGAGCGATGTTTTGAAGTTAACAAAAAAAAATGTATATTCATACCCACATGGAGAGGGCGGTAAAGATATTTACGCGTGAGAACCTGAGAACGGATGCATGACGATGATGAGTATGTATGTCGTTTAACCTTTAAATAATATATGTATCCACAGACATACACGAAGAAAGGTTGATATAATCGACAATATGGCATTGATAAGTCTGTTGCTTATTTTTATTTTGTAAATAATTGAATAATATTCAATGTTGAATGATTTAACATTTTTAGGAATATATTGTCGCGTATTGGAATTTGTTTAATGAATTATAGGTTTGAATAATGAAAGGTTTTCCTAACACTTTTGTTGGCTACTCTCTCGAACTGAAAATTATTTTTGTGGCAGGTGATTATTCAAGGCATCTGTACTTAAGTTACAGCTTACGAGAACTCTCAGACAACTAAGTTGATGCATGAGATTTCTGTAAAAAAAAAAGTGCAACTGCCAGTTCTTAGAACAACTCTTTCATATGCAATAGACCTTTTTTTTGGTTTTTCAATAAATTGAGACGGATAAATGTTTTATAAAAAATAAAGATTGGAAGGATTCATAGCAGAATGAATGCAGCTTTTCTAAAATGTTACTGTACGGCATAGACATTTATTTCCTAAATTGTAATGGATGACCAAAGTACGAAATTTGGAAAATTAAACATAAAAAATTAAATGAAATCATTTTTTTTAAATATTTCCCACATAAATATTTCCCAATAGAATATTGTATCACTACTATGAATTATTGAATCACAATATAGGACATTTTTGAGTTCAACTTTTTGTACAGGAGCCTTTCTTGTATTTCGTTTCGAAGGTCATTTCCAATTGAAGGAGCTTTTCGTTTTCCTAATTCTGCCTGTGTAATCATTTTTAAATCCTACAACTCATATTATAACAGAAACGCTACAACAGGCCAAAGTTTATAAAGTCATACAGATGACGCACTGTATACAATAAAAATTGTTGGTCGTATTGGCACAGCCCGCCATATGTTTGAATCTCGTTTCTCATGTATGCACGCGCATATCGCCCGCTTGTACCATGAAGCGGGTGAGCAAAAGTTTCTGTTTTTTGTTCTCAATGCGTCATCTGTATGGCTTTATAATCTTTGAACAGACGAACAACATACGGTACATTCGCCTCTAAAGTGCTGTTTAGTTTTTTTTCTAGCAGCAGATCCTATTTGCAATAAGGGAACCATCCATATTCAGGGTGTGCCATCTAGTGGTTTCTTTTTAAATCAGGGGGTATTTTGACACTGCCAACTCTTTTCTGATCGAAATCTTGACAGAAATTCAGTACCACACTTCCGGGGAACGAAATTAGTGGCTTAACGCCTGAACAACGTTGGGAAACATTGAAAAATTCGAAAGTGAGTGCTGTGTAGCCCAAACAGTGCGTTACTTAAAAAGAAGTTTTGGCTGAAATGAAGCACCCACCGCGCCTGCTGATGGCATGTTTGTGCAAAAAGTTTGTGAGACCGGCATGCTAGAGGGCAATACTCAAGGTCCCCGTCATCGGACTGAGCGCAAATATGAGAATGTAGCTGCTGTAGCCAAGAGTTTGACACTTAATTCACAATTATCATCTCGTTATCGATCTAACCAGCTCAACATTTCACGCACTATCCTGAAGTGAATTCTGCACACAGATCTCGGATTAATCGCTTACAAGATCCAGTTGACTCAGCAATTGAAGGCGGACGACCGTACACTTAGTTATCGCTTCGCAGCTTAGGCCTTAGAGCAGCTTGAATTGGACAACGATTTTGTTCGAAAACCCGCCCGTTATTGTCGAGAAGCCGATGTATCCACAGAGAGTAACATTTTGGTGCGGATTGTGGAGTGACAGCATTGGATATTTTCTCTTCGAAAATGAGGCTGGGAACATCGTTTCGGTCTACGGTGGGCGTTTAAGAGCCATGGTAATCGACTTTTTTTTTACTGAAATTGAAGATATGAGTTTGGACGACCTCTGGTTCATGCACGTTGGTGAAATATGCAAGACAGCCCATGTCACAATCGGTGTTTTTCGCACCGAATTTCCAAATTGTTATCAACTGTCGTAGTTATGTCAATCGGCAGCCTCAGAGCTGCGATTTGACCCCTTTGGAATTTTTTGGTGGGAAACCGAGAAGGACCGATATTATGGCAACAATCCGGAAGAGATTTAAGCATTTAAGGCCAATATGATCCAAGTAGCATCAATTGTCAAGAAGAGCTTATCCCAAATTAGCTGTTCGCAGTCGGCATACAAATTAGGAGGTCAAGCCTTCGAGCAAGAAGTACACATGCATTTGGACGAGCTCTGTTTCATGCAGGATGGTGCACCATGCAACACAGCCTATGTCACAATCGGTGTTTTCGCACCGAGCTCCCAAATCGTGTTATCAACCGTCGTTGCGATGTCAATTGGCCGCCTCGGAGCTGCGATTTGACCCCTTTGGAATTTTTTTGTGGAAAATCATAAAGGATCGATGTTATGGCAACAACCCGAAAGCGATTTAAGCATTTAAGGCTAATACTATCCAAGTAGTATCTATTGTCAAGAACAGTTTATCTCAACTTAGCCGTTCGGCGATCAGCCGTCGTGCAAGAGGAACACGTACACTTGAGTGTGGCCATGGGTACTACCGAGCCTAACGAGCACCTTAAATTTTTTTTTTTTGCTATTCGAAGCGATCAACATGGAATGGCAAGGCTCTGATATTGCATGCCGGTGACTTCCATCAAACTTTGGTTGCCAAACGAAAATCTACACCAGTCAAGCTTTCTGTAGCTGTCTTTTTGCATAAATTTGCCGCCGCAAAATCAAAATAAACTTTGCTGTGGGGAATGGAAAACTTAAGATTATTCCTGAAACATATGAGACATTGATTCCACTATAGTTCTGTCTACTTTCATCATTAAGAGATCTAGAAAAAAGTGGTTAGGAAATACAAATCTATTCACATAGTAACCGAATTTATCATTTTCTTTAACTATGTCAATGGTTTTGTATTTCTTAAATATTTGTTCAAAATCTGCAATTGAAGACTGGCTGGCAATTATTCACTTAAATTCACAATTTATTGACTGCTACCAGGCAAATGCTGAAAGTGGGCACATCTCCTTCGAAATCTCAAGCCAAAGTTGTGCAACGTAATTAGATTTTCCGTAAAAAAACTAAAGTGATTTTTTTTAAATTAAAATTTTATGTTTGACTGCAATTTTTATGTTTTATAGCAACAATTATTAGCGGCATTGATTTACCCATCACTTTCTAAAAGTGTAAGATAAGTTTTGCGTTCTCGATAACAATAAAAAAAACTGAATCTTACAGTCTCTGGATTAAATTTAGAAAATCAATGTTTTTTGTATGTCAACCTATAGTTTTTCATCATTCTTTTTCCTCATTTTTAAAAAAAATGATATACAGGTTCTAGATATCATACAGAGCATCCATATTTGTATATGTAACGTCGTCTGTGTTCCGCTTGTAACATATAGTTTACGGAAGACACAAAATTCAGAAAAAAACGGTTGTCCCTGTTTCAATAAACGCAGATAGCAAATCAATGACTAAAATGACAGCTTTTGCCATAAGAAATAATCCCGCAAATGTCAAAAGTTAGTAGCTGATTAGCTCCTTAAAGTTTATTAATACGAGTTTTACGTTTTGTTGTAAATTAAATAATTTTTGAAAATATTCGCACTTTACCAATTTTTTTCTTAGTAAAATTTTACTCTGAATATAATGTTATTTATTAATTTTTTCTTAAAGTGGAAAATTTCTTCAAACATACCGCGACAATCAAACCATCAAAATACAAAGTCTATCCTAAAAAAAAGCTCTTTCAAGTGTTCAGAAAGCAAAAATTTCCATAGTCCACCACATCAATACAACCCAAACCCAATTTGCCTCACTACCCCAAACTATTTCCCAAAGTATCTACATCCACAAGTCAACTCTTTGTTTCAAAACGAACGTTACTACAGAATTTCCATCCAATCTCGAATTACAGAGCTTTTTTCTTTTTTGCGTATATGCGACAAAACTTTATTTATCAACATCGAATTTCCTTAAAGGATACACAAAGATTCCTTTTTCATCTGCGTGCATCTGCACACCATGGGTGGGTGTGTTTAAATTTGATCCTTTTTCTGTCCAATTAAAATTTATTTCGCTCTTAGTTGATGGAATTTTTTTCGACTGGAAATGGAGATGCAATGCAATTTGATTCTAGATGGTTTGCGCTATAATGGGGTTAAATGGGACCCAAGGATAGGGTTGTGGCTCTTGATAAATTTTGCGAATTGGTTTCTTTTTAAATGTCAAATGTTGATCGACATGTGAGTCGTTTATTAGGTAATTAACGATTCAGCAGAAATACAACCTAAAATTGGTGTCATCTTCAGGAGACACCTGTCTGTCTGATTCTATTTCAGTTCTAATGGCTTTAGTCTGGAGTTTAGTAGATGAGGTTAATTACTTTTGTTATAAGCTAATTGGGATATTTTATATAGGCAGGTGGTTGATTTATAGTTAGTTCAGTCCATCTGGGGGAAGTTTTTGTAGATCGAGAAATTTGTATTTAACGTTGCTAGAAACCAAGTAACATCTTTAGATACAAAAAGTTGGCTGATATCTAATGGCAGCTGGTTTGAGAGTAATAGGTGCATAAAGAGTCATTTAATTGAAAGCAGATACAATTATAATATTTATCCAAAGAATTTCTATGCCGGCCATTTATGACCGCAGAGAAGTGAAACTCTTTGGAAAGTTGTGGGTATATGAAGGGTCGGTACTTTGCCAACAAATACGATTTCGCTGAGCTGCAGATTTGATTATCCAAGAATGGCGACCCGTAAGCCTAAGGACATGCACTGAGCGCATAGCAGCAAAGAGACAAAAAGCTGAATGGAAAAATACATGAAATTGTATGATTGTGGTCACGTACTCGCTGACCGGCAAGCAATGTGTCTTAGCCTAACGCTCGTATGTCTTTCGGAATAACAACAGAATATTTCACCCAAAAATTTAAAAAAAATCAGTAAATCGATCGCAGTGTATATTTTGTTTAATGAAAACTAAAATGGAAATCAAATTATACAAGCGGGCACACGGCGATTCATTTCCATCGTCAGGATATGGGGATTTTCCCCTCTGCGGTTGATGATTGGTATTTTTTATAAGCAGCAATTTAACAAAGTAATTCCGGATTTTTTTAGGTAATTTTAGAGGTTTACGCAAGAATTCTTCAAATAACATTTGATGATCAGAATTATCTTCAACGTCTTGACTTCTAATCGCGTTTTGTCTGACATCCAAGTTTTATTTACTGCAGAAAGGACTCCCTCCACCGATTCTAAAGTTCCTGGCAAACATAAAATGTATTCCACGATTTTAGCCGTTTTTTTGTATTCACAATCGGCGTTATTGCAATAGTTGAACATTTCCACACAGTGAAACATGGCCATAGAGTACTTCCAGAACCTATCTGCTTCAAATTAAACTTCGTATAGATATGAGCGTTAGCCATGCCGGAAGCTTAGAACCTGAGAGACGCGACTATTAAATGCATCAAATGCTTCAAAGACATCCATTCGCTGAACAAAATTTGAAAATGTTTGACAATATCAGATTGAAAATTTAACTTCGTACTCAGAAACTTGAATTCTGGATCGTTAAAATAAAGAAACGTAACTTCCCAGCTAACAATTTTGCTTTGATGAAGCCCTACCGAAGCTATATTATATAAAACGTACAAAGAAAATGGAAAAATGTTTCAAGTGTTTTGTGCATTTGATGCGAATATACTGAGAAATGAGTATCTGAAATTTTTTGTAAATGAAAAAAAAAGGACAAGAAATCGAACCCAAACTACTTATGGTAGTCCATTGCAAAACAATATTAATAGTCACAGCTGATATAAGCCTTAAGTCACAAGCTCTATACGTATTTTGCTTCTTTTATTACTTCGGCAGAAGCTCTACTGAAACATCCTTTTAATTGACACACGTACACACTTCCCCGGAAGCCTTTTAAAAGCCTTATACCAATTAATTTTCTATAAAGCCTTGGCAAGAGTTATTATATATGCTGAACTTCTCTGCACAAGTACGAAAAAGCTTAATAGATGAAATTGCTTCTTGAAATTAGAAATTTATGCCTTATAGAAGAAAATTTGTTAGTTGGGGTGAGATAAAGGTAAGGAAAACAAAGTTCAATGTGTGTCGGAGATTATTGAATTTTTTGATTCACTTTCAGACCTTGCATAGCTCTACTTATTTTACATTTCATGCTTCTATTTACCGATTGATCTCACAAAACTCTGTAAGCTTCTCACATCTATTTCCCTTTAGTTTTAAATCTTCTTTGCATGCATGTCAACCATCACAGATACTTCATCTTCTAGATTAGAAAAATGAAAACAAATTTTCTAATCCAGTTTACAACTTTGACCGACTTTGGTGACAGAATTTTCTTGTTTTATTACATCTTCCCGTTTTGTGGTAGATTGCTCAGAGCCGCCAGAGAACATATTAAAATATAATCTCATCCATGGTCATATCCGGTTTGTGGAAAAAAAAAATTCAAAACAAGTCTTACAGGAAACTGTCGTTCTCGGTGTAGAGAAGCAACAAGCGCAATACAAAATCAGTTAAGAGACACACAACAAAATCCATTTCACAGCGATATCATGATGTTGACATGATTTGATGTTTCTTCCTTGTTGCCTGCCAGGTTTGCCCTGGTTTGTACAACGCACATGTATGTACCAAACCTCTTCGATCTTAATCATAACCACGACGACGTTGATGATGACTATGAAGAAACGCGTACGCGGGTATACTAATCAAAATGAACCAAGAAGATGGAACGTTCATTGTAAAGGTAACAACTTTATCTGCACCTTGAAGAAAATTGCATTTGCAACTCTTCTAAGAAAGGATACACTATAGAACTGTGAAGGGTTCATCCTACGCGTCAATGAGTCTTTGGATGCCTCTCTATACATGTCTAGATATTCGAATGTTTACTCATACCTAAACTGGTAGCCACATGTTAAGCACATTAAATGTTAAATTACTAAAAACCCTCCGCGAACACACAAAAGATACACCAATTCCCCACATCATCATCCTCCAGCCTCATATAGTTATCACAAGGTGGCGGTGGTAATAACAACTTTCCCGGGCCGCTCCTGGAACGCAGCTGAGGTTTCTCTGGGTGGCTGTGTACTGTACCTCGTGTATATATATATATATAGCTGCCCGCATATACGTATCTATGGCTCCGCGTGTTATTAACAAACTATTTAAACTTCATTTCTTTATCAGGGCCTCATCCCATGCTCAACGCGCGCAGGTTCGACTTGAAAGAGGAGGTTGGCTTTCTGTATACCTCATGGTCGTTCGGTAAAGAGATGCGAGATTTCTGTTACGCGATAATAACAATAATTATTATTTTATTATAAAAATACTCAACATCACCCCCTCCTCCTGATGGGACGATGTACAACAACAACAGCGATGACGAGAAGAAAAAAAATAAAATCCTTTGCACGCGGCATGGAATTTGTGGGCGAATCTTTGGAAACTCACATGAGGCCACCGCCGCACCGATATCATGTCCCTGATGGCATTCATTGTTATGCGCGTATCTATGTGTTCAGCAGAGGTACATGTCATGGGTGTCTGTAAAGAGCTGTATATGCCCACGGTTCTTCAGATATTCAAAAAACACATCTGTAACACCACTAGAACGCAGCTCGGCACAAGATCGATACGGTGCGGTAAAGCGTGCACCAGATTTTATAAAAAAAAAAAAAAAAAAAACAGAAAATTCGACGTAAACGTGAAGTGTAGGAAATCGCGAATTCATAAGTCTCATTCTTTGCCAAAAGAGGCGTGACGGAGACAGACCTAAGAAACCGAAAAGATCCTCGTAAGATCGAGCGCGAATTGTGAAGGTATCCCTTTACAGTAAAAAAAAAAAAAAACATATGAAAAAACCAGAGCACAGATACTTTTTCAATCAGATAAAGTCTGCAGACAATCGCGTTGACTGGTGTGTACTATAGGTGGATATTTTTTTAATTTGTGGGTTTTGTGTCAATAATACTCCAATAGAAGTGGTACACGACATGGACAGGTGGGAAATAATGAGTTTATGATCGAATTTGAATAAATGTCGCAATCGATTAACCAGTGAAATGAGTGCCTGCAAGTAGGCAGCAACTGACGAGTGGTCAGATGCATACGGATGAAGTATTAACGTGGCGCACATGTGGGGCGTGTATCTGTAATACTTTCGGTGAGGTTTATAGTTTTTTTTTTTTTCTTATATGTAGAGCTGAGTTTACAGTTGTTTTGTCAATGGTAACACGTGGTAAAACTGTTACCAATCGCACCGGGAATTGGAAAGTTTGAATGTGTGGTTAAAGCAGATATTTGAGGACTACCACCAAATGGAAACGATGTTTGACTTCAACAAAAAGGAAACAATGTTTGACTTTGAAGGCATTTGTAATTCGGTATATTTATCTCAATCAGGGGGTTCCCAAAGTGTGTGCCACGTCGCCGGCCGTGCCTTGGTGCGCCATAGAACGTAAAAAGGGGCACCGCCGCGCTGTGAGTAAGATAGAATAATTCAAAGAAGCATACAGGGTGGCAAAATGCTTCATACTGTTGAAGAAGAGCTTATTTTATCGTCTGCTTGAGCTTATTTTACCATCCGCTTTTGAAATGGTGAAAACAATCAAAGAGTCTAGAACTACATAGAGTGCGCATCTCCTACAACGAAAATTTTTTTATGTGGGGTACTGATATTGATACCCCCAGTGCTCACATTGGTACCCCACCATCATCAAACTCATAGCGATCGACGAAATTTCACCTTCGTCCTTCCCCCCCGCGTCTGAAACGGCAACAAATTTGTTAGCTCCGATGCGTACTCTATGTAGTTCTATACTCTTTGACATAATAGTGGGAAAATCGGTCGAAAAGGTTATTTCCAAGGTACCTTTCCCGAACAATACTATCATTCGAAGAATCCATGACATAGCTGAGGATCTCAACTACAACTGAACAGAAAAAATTTAAGCAAAAGATTTTGGTTTGCAACATTTTGGTTTGCAACATTTTGGTTTGCAACATTTTGGTTTGCAACATTTTGGTTTGAGATTTTGGTTTGAGACTACCGACAGTAATACTGATGCACGTGCTATATGCACATCTGCCCTAGCGAGGTATCGGTCGGAGCGGACAATTTTCCTTAACGCATTCTCCGTCGGAGGTTGAAATTCCATTCGAGGTATGTGTCATCGGAACAAAAATCGCTTCACTACAATTCGTAAATAATTTCCGCGAAGAATTTGTGTCGAAAGAAATCGGGGAGAGAATTACACTTAGCTGTCGAAAATTTCACGTAAAATGCACCTGAACGCACTTCAAGGCAATTCGCCGGGATGCGTTACAATATGTCGGAGAAATATTCGAAAAGATTTTCGGATGAATACCTCGAAGATAAAATCCTCCGAATCGTACAAAATCGGAGAATTTTCCGCTCCGACGGATACATCGCTAGGGCTGAATATTACTGTCGAAGAACTTTCGTTCTGCAAAAGCGTTACCGGCGAAGGGGCAGGACTTCTTTCACATTCTTGACAGGTTAATGGTAAGGAAAATGGTTTGGATTGGGAAAAGTGTATTGGTGCTCGATCTATGTCCGGCAAGTATGGAGGAATACAAGCACTTATTCGTAAAAAAAAAGGCTCCGAATGCTATGTGGACCCATTGCATCATTTATAAGCAACTCTGGAACGAACCAGCGCCTCAACCAACATGCCTCTCCAACTAGCCCGGTGCTTAGCTAACTACCTTCAGTTGCGCACTCCAAGTTGGTTGAAGTTGATTTCTACTTGTGCGTTCCACTTAAGGCGAGGTCTTCATTTGCTGCGTCCGACGTCTGGCTGGGAATCAAAGACTCTGCGAGCCGGAATATTGGTGTCCATTCGTGCTACATGTCCAAGCCATCCTTAACGTCTAATGCGAAGTTTTTTTTTTTTGATCAGGGGCATGTCTCTGTTTAGCTCGTATAGTTCTTGGTTGAATCTTCATCTTCATAGCCAGTCAACCCAAACGGGACCGAAGATTTTTCGAAGAATTTTCTCTCTCGAATCAATCAAGGATTTCCTAATCCGCTTTCATATGGACCATGCTTCATCGCCGTAGAGCAGGGCTGGGATGATCAGGGTCTTCTATAGGAACTCCTTAGTGGTTCGAGTAAGGGCTTTACTACTGAATTCCCATCTTAGCCCGAAGAAACAGCGGTTGGCAAGAGTAGTTTTCCGTTCAATTTCTGACGAGATGTTGTTGTCAGAGCTAATGGCGCAGCCGAGGTAGACAAAGTCCCATACAATCTCAAAGTTATATCTGTCCCAAGTCCACATTCTGTCCAATGCGTCGATGTTGTGTGCCCATTCGTGTTGACAGCATATACACCGTCTTACCCCATTTACTGCTTAACCCATTTTTGCCGCTTCCTTTTCTATACTAGCAAACGTGGCTATGACATCACGTTGGGTCCGACCTATGATGTCAATAGGCGAGTAGTTGTACCGATTTTTGGAAGATTGTGTCGCTGGTGTTGTCTGGGGAGTCTCGCAAAATCCTCTCAAGAATCAAATTAATGAATTCAAACGACAGCGCATCGCCTTTCCTAAATCTTTTGTTGGTATCGAATATGTCGGTGAGGTCTTCTTCACCCTACTGGAGCAGCGATAATTCTCTATCGTTATCCTGCACAGACGAACGAATTTGGGCGGTTTTCTTCTTTTTGAACAGCCGGTGTTCTCCCTTTCTTCTTTACCTATAGAGTTCAATAGCAGCTCTCGTCTTCACCTGCAGCTTAGCCTGTAGGCCTCGTTCTTGGCTGTGAGCATCTGTCGGCATTTCTCATCAAACCAGGAGTTTCTTGCTGGTCGGCGCGAGAAACCTAGCACTTCAGTTGCGGTTGATCTGATTGCAAGTTGGCGACATTCGATGTCGGTGGTATGGTGTTAATCGAGAGGTTAAGGGATACGCGTTGCGCGAAGGGCTTGGCGGTCTCTTGCGATTGCAGTCTTTCGTCATAAATTGTTTTAACAGTATTTGTGGATTGTTGTGGCGCGGTGGATATCTGCCTTTTTATCTTGGCTACAACAAGTTTGTGTTCCGAGTCGATTTTAGCTCCTCGGAATGTTCTGACATCCAAAATACTTAATGCGTGTCTCTTGTTGTAATTTGGTTGACCGTTTGTTAATCTGGAGACCGCCATGTACCCTTATAACGATGTCGAGATGAAGAAACCTGGCAGTTCGTTCCGTAGCGAATTCAGTTAGCCTCAGTCCATTACCAGACGAATTTTCGTGTAGGCTGTGTTCTCCGACAATACTTCTTAGAATGTTCTCTTTCTACCTTTGCTTTCAAATCTCCCATCATGATTTTAACATCCTACTTTGTCAAGAATCTCGTAGAAGTAATCTTCAACTATCTTTATCAGTATCCCTATCAGTATCTTAAGCCGATCTTATAGAAAAAAACACGTGTCCTTCGACAACTTCACACGTGAAAGGTATAATTCCGAACAATCACAACGCGACCCGACTAAAACATGCATAAACCAGCTAATCGATCATCATTCGACATTTACCGGACAGTAGTAGGTTTTCGATTTCACGTAATTGCGTGTATATCGCACTCAAATTATTGGAGAAACCTAAACGGTTATCAATCCACTTTTACCTAATAATTATAATCCGATCGATCTAGTGCACTGCGCTAGGGAAATCATTCAAATAAACACAAAAAAAAAACAGAAGCAAATCCAGTTCATTGTAATACAAACACTAAAAGATACAGATACAGTCAGATCTTGCATCAGGTGTATATTTTCCATTCAGTAAAATGTTCGTATCCCGCATTTAAGATTGTTCAACAAACAAACCATAAACTAGCCACCGTTAAATCATAAATTCACTCAGGGGTCATAGAGCCGACACAGTTTTCAACGACACCGTCAGAGATTATAAATCCTAAGAAAAAAGAAAATAAAACTGCAAACCTGCTTCCCATATATTTCAATCTCAATCCTTTTTTTTATGCAACGAAATCATAAGAGTGACGTAATAATTTTGATTTTGATTTGTGTTTCATCAGACCGATATCACGTTTTGATTCAGCAACTTTTATAGAGATAACCGACCAAACAGGTAAATTTTGTTTGTATCTAGTATTGCGCGCAAGTGCTCTCACTTAATTCGCGCACTACAACGATGAAGATACACAATCTCGCATAGCACATCGAAATGTGTGTGAAATCGCGCACTGAATCTCCTCTACATATCTTGAGCACATGCAAAATCGTCATATCCCGAAATGTATCTGCAACACTGTATCTATCCGTGTAGTCATATCTATTGGGGACTATTAATCGGCACCAATTTGAAAGTGCATCCGGTGAGTGTGTAAATACGTATACGCTGTGATATGCGTCAAATAAATTCATTAGATGACGTTAACAAGTGTAACTAACAAGTTCCACCGTGCGCACAACCACTAGAGTCTCCTGCTCCAAGATCATATTAGCAGCGGACCAGCTGACTCTCGACTATATAGAAGCGGATAATCGAGAGCAGTAGCAGTAGCACTATACCAGATCGTGTGTAGTTGCGCAGCAGCACAACCACCACCAGCATCAGCATACATGAGAATATACAAAAAATTCATCTTAATTCGGAGTTCCTGTGTGCGCGGCTGTAAAGTACTCGCACTAGTTGTCAGATTATTTTCAGTTTGATTGTTGAGATAGATTTTATTTTTCGAACGAAAAAAAAAAATTAAAAAAATTTTATTCATGCTGGTCTGACCCATAATTCCATTGACACATGCGGCTTACGTAAGTCACAAGTGAAGCCTCTTGTGTATATTATACGAGTCTGTGCAAATGAATAAATCCGAGCAATATAGGCAGGCTATACACTCACAAAAAAAAAAAAAAAAAAACACTCTCGCAGAAGGGGAAGAGATTGTAGATATAATTGGATTTAATTACCTTTAACCTCATGCAGATAATTGCAAGTTGCTTTGGATAAAACGTGGATAAGAAAAAGTAGAATTCTCTCAAGTTAAATCGGGGGGAAGAACAAAAAACGTTGAAACTACAAATGGTACTTAGCACAGAGGTATGGGTCAAGGGTGACTGAATGCGATTTTAGTTTCAGCAGCAAACCTAGGGCACAGGAAACCACATTAAGTCACCAAGTGATTAGTTATAATCTTCGAAAGTTGTTTGATGTCTAGCTTGATGGCGGCTTTCAAACGGGTTTGTAGCTTCACAATAACAATATTAAAAAAAAAATGCAAAATTAAAAAAAAAACAAGAGCAGGTTACATGGTTTTTTATAAGTTTGAGTATTAATTGGACAGTGGGCTCTGTACAAGGACTCGGGAGAATTTGTATCTACCCAGATAAGGTGTATCTGTTATAGTGTGACATATGAAAAGATGTGCCAGGAATCTCCAAACATCATCATAGATGTTGTAGGCAACGGATTGATGTTGGAATATGTCAAAATGTATGTGATATTAGGGAAAAATGGCGAGAAGTTTGTTGCAAGAAAAATATCTGGCAGTAAAGTCCCCTGGAACGGGTTTTTTTTTTTTTGAAATTTAAGTTGGCAACACTATTTCAATTGGCGGAGATTTTGTCAGCTGTCAAGTGATTTATTTTTAGTTTGGTTTGGCATTTCAACATGAATAGACTGACTTTTGAACAACGGTTTCGAATTGTGCAAATTTATTTTGAAAATCTTGGTTCTGTCCGAAATAAGTATCACGCAATACGTCTATTCTATGGTCAAAATAACTGTCGATCATGTATGGAACGTTTTCGCATCACGTTTACTCTTAATGATAACACGCATCCGCAGAGACGACGTACAGTGTGTACAGAAAAAGTCATTGCTGCTGTAGAGCGTAGCGTAGAGGAATACCCGAATAAGTCTATATCCGCCATCGTGAACAGGCATAAGATATGTGTCCATTCACTTTATGGACAATTTTGTGGAAAGATCTCGGTTTGCGTGCTTACAAAATCCAACTCGTGCAAGAATATTAATTGTCGATCATGTATGGAACGTTTTCGCATCACGTCTATCTACCCAAAATGATAATACGCATCCACAGAGACATCGTACAGTGTGTACAGAAAAATTCATTGCTGCTGTAGAGCGTAGCGTAGAGGAAGAACCCATGCTTCGGGTCGAAATACGTATCACGCACTACGTCCATCTTATGGTCAAAATAATTGTCGATCATGTATGGAACATTTTCGCATCACTTTTACTTTACAAGACGTCGTATGTACAGAAAAAAGTCATTGCTGCTGCAGAGCGTAGCGTAGAGGAAGACCCCTTGGTTCTGAATACGTATCAAGCACTACATCGTACAGTGTGTACAGAAGAAGTCATTGCTGCTGTAGAGCGTAGCGTAGAGGAAGACCTCTTGGTTCTGTTCGAAATACGTGTCACGCGTCCATTGTATGGTCAAAATAATTGTCGATCATGTATGGAACGTTTTCGCATCACGCATCCACAGAGACGTCGTACAGATTGTACATAAGAAGTCATTGCTGCTGTAGAGCGTATCGTAGAGGAAGACCCGAATCAGCCTTTATCCGCCATCGTGAACGGGAATGGGATACGTGTTCATTCACTTTATGGAATATTTTGCGGAAAGATCTCGTGTAAGAATTGAAGCCACAGGATCACCTTACAAGGGCGGAGATTAGGAGAACAGACTCAAAACAAGACAAGCCGTTGATCCCAATTTTCATAGGCAATTTTTTTTAGCGATGAAGCTCACTTTTGGATGAATGGATACGCCAATGAACCAAGCTGCCGTATTGGGAGTGATGGTAATCCTCAATTGTATGTTGAGACACTGTACATCCAAAAAAATTGACTGTTTGGTGTGCTTTAGGGTTGGTGGAATAGTTGGTCCGTACTTCATAAAAATACAATGCTGGCCGTAACATTACAGTCAATGGTGACCGCTACAGAGCCATGCTTTCTGGCTTTTTCGTTCATCGATTGAACAACCATGATGTGCAGGAGGTGTGGTTTCAACAAAACGGTGCAAAATGTCACACAACTCGTGACACTAATCATTTGATGAAGGAAACGTTTGGTCATTTTTGGTTCGGTGAGCGCAAAATTCGCGGTTTGGTCCTGTGAATCGGCCTTCAAGACCTTGACTATATTCTGTGGGGATATGCGAAATCGGTAGTCTACGCCGATAAGCCTGAAACGATTGACCACTTGGAAAACAACATTCGCAGCGTGATTTAACGCCGTTTGACTATTTTCTATGGGGATATGTGAAATCGGTAGTCTACGCCGATAAGCGCGAAATGGTTGACCACTTGGTGGACGAAATTCGCCGCGTTGAATATTTTCTGTGGGGATATGTGAATTCGGTAGTCTATGCCGAAAATCCCGAAACGATTGACCACTTGGAAAACAACATTCGCAGCATAAGCCACAAATGTTGGAAAAAGTCATCGATTTGGTTCCAAGATCGTGTGATTTAACGCCGTTTGACTATTTTCTATGGGGATATGTGAAATCGGTAGTCTACGCCGATAAGCGCGAAATGATTGACCACTTGGTGGACGAAATTCGCCGCGTTATTCCCAATATGCGGCCATAAATGTTGGAAAAAGTCATCGAATTGGTTCCAAGATCGTGCTATTCAACGTCGCTTGAATATTTTCTGTGGGGATATGTGAATTCGGTAGTCTACGCCGAAAATCCCGAAACGATTGACCTTTTGGAAAACAACATTCGCAGCGTTATCGCCGATATACGGTCACATTTGTTGCAAAAAGTTATCGAAAATTGGACCTCCATTAGACTATGTCCGAGCCAGCCATGGCAGTCATAGGCCAGAAATCATTATAATGCCAGAAGATATCTTTCGATTTAAGCGATTTTCATGTCAATTTAAAAAATCAAACCTCTGAAAAAACACGCTTTAGTACATCAAACTTATATACTCCGGTGTTTGAGAAGTTTTATTTCTCTCACAAAGAATTTGACCGCCTGATTTAATTAAAAAAAAAAACTTTAATAAAAAATTTCTATCGAAAGCTAATGGTAATCAGAAAAGTCCTTAATTTTCTTCAACTCCCCTTCTATGATTCGTAGAATGGTGTCTGATAGTCTGACATTTTAATTAAAATTCTAGATGAGAACTGAAAAGATACCGATCTATCTGTATCCATATCCTAGACAAGCAAACCGCGAAAAAAACACCAACCTCCAAAGGTTCTAGATGGAATTTCTCACATCATTTAGATACAAAGAATCCCTCTGTTCATATTTTGTTGTTTTTTTTTTTAGTTTAATATTTCAATTTCCCTCCTATGCACTGATAACCGAACTAAAACGTCTGGCGTAACGCCTCAAACCGTTCGCTCTGTCTGTTCTTGTTGGGGGGATTTCATCATCAACATCAGCGTGCGGCATCATCATCATCTCGTGAAGTTTAAGATGTGTGTGTTCGTTTTTCATAAAGTTGAAGTTTATCGCGAAATTCCCACCTGAAGACCTGTTATGTGTTTTTTTTTTTTTGGATTTTATTATTTATTTATATTTTTGGCCTGTGCCCTTAATTTTTTGTTGTTGTTGTTTTTGTTGTAGATATGTTCTGTTTTAGTTGTTCTTAATGTTGAAACCTTCACAAGTCCATGACCTTACCATACGTCAAACTTCTGGCAAGATCGGTGGTGGATATGTTCCAACAAATGTAGGGGTCTTATGAAATCGACTGAGCGCCGCTAACTAAAAATATAAACAAATAAAAAAAAAAACAAGAAACACAGGATAGCCAACATTTTTAAAGAGAATTTCGACTGGGTTGCAACCCACTTTTTTGGTAGATTCTTCGCATGCATTTCACATTTTACATGTGCGGCGTATGATGCTTTTTTGTGACCCAATGCCGACGTTCTTATGCTTGGTCAGAGATATCGACTTGAGCTCTCTGCTCGAAGGGCAGATAAAGTTCACGAATACAGTCTACTCCTCCACAGTATCTCCTCTTTCATATGGTTGTGCAAAACTCATAAACACTTGAAATTTATATTTTACGCTCAGTCGAGTGGGTTATTCACACGAAACCCTGTGAGTTTCGTCGGTTGGTGTATCTGGATGGACTCTTGTCAGCAATCCGTTGACTTTGAAGTTGTTTTGTGAAAGAAACTGTAATTATTCAATTAGGAAGCTGGTCTAATTGATGGCAATGCCATATAATTGATGAGAAGATATATTTGGGGGGAAAGAGTGTGCCTGACATGAGACCAATGTGAAGGATATCGACGAATGCAGGTTAGAGGGTGGTGATCTATGGTTTTATGTGGTTGGAAAAGTGTTGATTGTTATGGAATAATTATGCAGGCGTGTGTGTGTTCATTATTGAGCAATAGATACAAGCATTTCAATTGGGTATCAAGGTACTAACATCTGAATTGGTTTTCTAAGTTTTGTATTCACGAGACGGAGACTAAGAAGCCGATAGCTAAGGTTTAATGAACAAATCGAACGGTTGGCAATCGCATGATTTTGGTGGCTAATTGACGTCGACAAAACGTGAAGTTACGCGACCAGAAATCTTCTCACAAAGTAAAGCCATAATAGGTCATGTTGTGTGGATTGCTGTCCCGTCTTGTTGAAACCACATATCGTTCATGTCATGAACTCTAACCGCCGGCCAAAAATCGGTTACCATTTGACCATATTGCTCCAAATTGACTGTAACCGTCTGCTGATTGGCATCTTCGAAGAAATACGTGAATGCCATCGTAACATTTAGTAACACAGCAGGGCCGGATGTTCAGCTCTTTCATCAGTGCAAAGTTTTTTGAAAAGTCTGGACTTTAGCGGCGTAGTATTTACGTAGCTTATTGGACCAACGACACATTCTGGTTCTTGGTTCAATTCACAGCTTGTTGACAAGAGCTTCATAACGCAAGAGACCGCCAAGGCCTTCGCAGATCGTCGTGTCAATTTACCTCTTGATTAACACCATACAACCAGCATCGAATGTCGAAGAACAATGGCAACGATGCCAACAGGCCATTAGATCTGCCGCAACTGGTGCGCTAGGTTCTTCGCGCCCACCAGCAAGAAACCCTTGGTTTGATAAGAATTGCCGACAGATGTTCGCAGTCAATAACGAGGTTTACCAGGCTAAGCTAGAGGTGTAGAAGGGAGCTGCCATGGAGCTCTGTAGGCAGAGACGAATATGTGCTAGGTTCTTCGCGCCCACCAGCAAGAAACCCTTGGTTTGATGAGAAATGCCGGCAGATGCTCGCAGCCAAGAACGAGACCTACAAGGCTAAGCTGCCGGTGAAGACGAGATCTGCTTTGGAGCTTTATAGGCAAAGAAGAAGGGAAGAACACCGGCTTTTCAGAAAGAAGAAAAAAGAGCAAGAAAAGCGCGTGATCGATGATATAGAAAGGTACGACTCCAGGAACGATGTTCGCAAGTTTTACAAAAGTGTAAAACGTCAAAGCCCAGGATATAAGGCTCGGCCACAATCCTGTCGAGATAAACAAGGAAATATCGTAGTTGAGACACAGTCGATGCTGAGTTTATGGAAGAACAGCTAAACGGCGATGGCGAACAACATTCCGTTGCCAGGCAGAATGGAAGATTCAATATTATCGACGACAGCGAAAACTGCCAACCAACTGACCTAAGTGAAGTCAGGATAGCAATATCTAGACTCAAGCTTAATAAGGCTGCCGGAAATGACGGCCTTCCCGCTGAGTTTTATAAGGCCGGTGGAGATAACTTGCTAAGTAACCTCACAAGCCAAATCTGGTCGGATGAATGTTTGGCTGAAGAATGGAGCCTCAGAATTGGTTGCACCGATCTACACAAAAGGACACAATCTGAACTGTACCAACGGCAGAGGCCTAAGTCCCTTCAACATCCCCTACATCCCCTACATCCCCTACATCCCCTACATCCCCTGGTGTAATAATATGTGAACGCTTGAAATTGCTACTCGGCCCTGACCAGGGTGGTTTTTAGGTCAGTAAAGTCCACGACCGATCAAATTTTGACACTTCGTCAGATCCCTAAAAAAACCCAAGAAGTCCAAATCGATACCCGCCACCTATTAATTTCAAACCCGCATACGACAGCATTTATAGAGACGAACTATACAGAGGCATCTCTAGGTTTGGTAAGCCGCCCAAATTCATCCGTTTGCGTAGGATGACGATGGAGAATTTTCGCTGCTTCATAAGGGTCGGAATCGAACTCACCGACACATTCGATACCACAAAAGATTTAGGCACGGCTATGCGCTGTCATGTGACTTTTTAATTTTATTCTTGAGATGATTGTGCAAAACTCCCGAGCCACCACCAGAGGCACAATTTTCCATAAATCGGTGCAACTACTAGCACACGCCGAGGATATTGGCATCATTGGTCAGACACAACGTGATGTCATAGCCACGTTTGCTAGTATAGAGAACGAATACCAATACTCCGGCTCGCAGAACCTTCGATTCCCAGCCAGAAGTCGGACGCAACAGAGGAAGACCTTGCCTCAGTAGCAAACGAGAGTAGAAACCGACCTCGACCAACTTGGATTGCGCAACTGAAGGCAGTAAGCTAAGGACAGGGCTAGTTGTAGAGGATTGCAGGTTGAGGGCCAGGTTCATTCCGGACTGTAGCGCCACTTAAGTTAGTAAGAAAATAAGTCTGGGGGCTTCTTATATAGAACGTTTCAGTCACAATATAGAGAAGATTTGGGATTGGAAAGCAGGTTCGAAATATTCTCACAATTGAGAAGAACACTGGGGACCGTGTAATATATTGTTTACGGGCCTTAGCGTGACCACGTTAATTAATTATTTGTCGGCGTAGATTTAAAAGACCTCAGACATATGAGAAACTAATAAATAAAATTTCATATTCCTGACTGATATTCCGGATGGACTGGTTATTCATCCGAAAGCTCCGATTTTACTTTGGAAAATGACACTAAAGCGTCATTATTGTGGTTAATTGCTCCTTTGAGGATTGACATTTTCAAAATTGACACACTTTCAGATAGTGTCCTGGCGGAGTATTTATTCCCAACCTTTTGATCTTTTGTCCAATCAATGTATTCTTATGATAGATACCCTTACAGGCTGAATCTTTTATACATTCGATAACCTTTTTAACCTTCCAGCTAATATCTACCAACTTGACTCTTATCTCGGAGTATTTTTAGACACTTCAACTGACCCTCCCTATAATATGCCCCCATCTACATCGATTCAGTCGTTTGTTCATTAAACAAAAACCAAAAATTTGTCGGCAGCACGTGTGTTTACCAGAGACCTACCCTTTAAATTAACATTTACAACCCTCCTCGTTAAAGACAAAAGCGGTCGTTCTTACGTCCGAGTTGCTTTCCTTCCGCAGACGTAATAAATAAAATCGCAATGAATCATTTCGATTGAGATACTTATTCGCTTTAGCTACCCATTTCCCAAACCAAGGGGTAAATTTCAACTCTTTTGCAACTCACCTAGAACAGAGACATTGAGTCGCAACAACATTAACACCACACTCGGGAATAGAGTCCACGACGCATTAGCTCACCAGAACTGGATACACTTAAGCAAACAATATAACCAGAGGAATATACAGAACACGAGAATAAAAAAAAAAAAAAAACAAATTGTAAGCCCACAAGACATTGTACTATATAGATACAGGCCGCTTGGAGTATGGCATAATTCAATTAGGAAACCCACGCCCACTATCAATAAATTTCAGAAACAAGACTTGTGACTCTCATTCGGAAGAAAACATGAAAAACTGCAACCGATACTCTGGTAGTGGTATACTCGCATACACACTCCTCCGAATTGGCATTGCGCCACTATTAACTATCCCGCACGGACTACGGACATAAGCTGTGCGAGAGAGGAGCCCCAGCGACATCGACGACGACGACGACCATGTGGATGGATTGGATGTCGTGCGGTGGCGTTGATGGTTTCATGGTTGCAATTCGCTGCGGAGGCTTAAGTTCGAACATTATTGGATATGGATTTGGAGGTTGTGATGAGTTATTACAGACGCGGAGGGGTCTTGCTAAGGCCAGATACTTAGATGAGATACTTGAGCGTTTAATGTCTTCGGTGAGTGATTTAGGTATCTTTTATGGGAAAAAGTAAATAGAGATGTGAATGGTTTTTAAAAATTATTTGCAGAATGTTGGTCAGATGATTGAATCATAAATTGATGTAACTTTGACGGATTTTATGTAGGTTGCAGTTGAAAATATGAGACAGTTAAATGCGAACTCTTTTGAGTCAATTTTACATTACCAAGGCTTACGGGGCAATGAGACAAGTATCTGTAGACCAAAACTCACCATAGAATTAATTTATTTGCAAAATATTTTGCGAGTGAATGTTTGTATTGAGAAAGAGTGGTGATTATTTGGATTTACTGTGTCAAAGCATATTGTTGCCTAACCATGCAAAAGGGATTTTAACTCGGTAGCCCTTTTTTATAATTGGCACGCGCTAAGGGGATCATGAATATCATAATAGTGATCGAGCACAGAAAATTGTGGAGAAGAAAAGAGGAGATACCGATGTGCGTTGGTTTGGAATTTCTGTAAATTGCAATGGAGAGGAAAAACTGAGTTTGGTAAAGCATTCAACATTCGTAATGCTCGGTTTAGCAATGAACCTCTATATTTCATAGTAAGTCCGAAGATAGGCCGGTAGCCATTTTTTTTACAATTGGGACGCGCTAAACCAAAAACTGAGTTTGGTAAAGCATTCCACATTTGTGTTGCTCGGTTTAGCAATGAATCTCTATATTTCATAGTACGGCCGAAGATAGGCCGGTATTCCGTTTTTATAATTGGCACACGCTAAAGGGATTACGAATACGTTTATAGTGATCGAGCTCAGCACGGACATTAAGAAAATTCGGGAGAAGAAAAGAGGAGATACCGATGTGCGTAGGTTTTGAATTTCAGTAAAAAGTAATGGAGACGAAAAACTGAGTTTGGTAAAGCATTCCACATTTGTGTTGCTCGGTTTAGCAATGAATCTCTATATTTCATAGTACGGCCGAAGATAGGCCGGTATTCCCTTTTTATAATTAGCACATGCTAAAGTGATTACGAATACGTTTATAGTGATCGAGCACACCACGGACATTAAGAAAATTCGGGAGAAGAAAAGAGGAGATACCGACGTGCGTTGGTTTTGAATTTCAGTAAAAAGTAATGGAGAGGAAAAACTGAGTTTGGTAGAGCATTCCACATTTGTGTTGCTCGGTTTAGCAATGAATCTCTATATTTCATAGTACGGCCGAAGATAGGCCGGTATTCCGTTTTTATAATTGGCACACGCTAAAGGGATTACGAATACGTTTATAGTGATCGAGCACAGCACGGACATTAAGAAAATTCGGGAGAAGAAAAGAGGAGATACCGATGTACGTAGGTTTTGAATTTCAGTAAAAAGTAATGGAGAGGAAAAACTGAGTTTGGTAAAGCATTCACATTCGGGTTGTGTTCGGTTTTAGCATGAAACTCTATATTTCATAGTAAGTCCGAAGATAGGGTTGAGGGTGAACTAATTAGAATTCATGGCACGGCGAGTATTACGGTTGAATTGTTGAAGGGGAGTGCATCTGGCTATTTCGTAAGAGCATTTGTTATTTTATGCGGCTAAGGAATGTAAGGCTGGAGACCTTTCGACGATGTTCCAGGGAAGCTATGGAGTTCGCTATGGTTGGATCTCCTATCAGTCGTCGTGCCCAACAAATGCACCTCTCACGCTTGCTGTTGATGAACATTGTACATAAAGACTTGCATTTAGTCGCTTACAAGGTGCATCTGACTCAAGAACTAAAGCCTCTTGACAATTTTCAGCGTCGTCAATGGTCAGAATGGTGGCAAGAAATGGCAACAGTGGACGATCGATCGATCGATGAGGCACATTTTCACCTCAGTGAATTCGTCATTAAGCAGAATTGCCGAATTGGGCGAATGATAATCCAAGAGTGATTGTTGAAAAACCAATGAACCCACAAAGAGTGACTGTTTGGTGCGGTTTATAGGCTGGCGGCATCATCTGGCCGTATTTTTTCCAAAATACGGCCGGTCAGGCAGTTACTGTGAATGGTGTTCGCTATCATGAGATGATAACGAACATTTTCTGGCCCGAATTGGAAGATATGGATGAAGACGATATGTGGTCTCAACAGGACGGTGCCACTTGCCACACAGCTAACGAAACAATTGCTCTTTTCAATGGCTGTGTTATTGGCCGCCAAGATCATGTGATTTGACACCGTTCGACTTCTTTCTTTGGGATTATTTGAAAGAAAAGGTGTACGTCGATAAGCCAGCATGAATTCAAGAGCTGAAGTATGAGATAATTCAGCGAATTAACGGCATTGAATCTCAATTATGCCTCAGCGTCATCGTAAATTTGGACCATCAGAGGGAGGTGTGCCGCCGAGGCCGCGGCAGCCATTTGGCCGATATTTTGTCCCATACCAATATTATCATAATAAAAATAAATGACAATAATTTTCTAAATAATTTGTGTTTTATTCAAAATCAACATCGACCCTTAAAAATTAACCACACTTTATGTTGAGGCTTGATCAGAAGAATACCTGTGACCTAACAAATGTGCACGGTATAACGAATCTATGCATGTAGATCGGTCGATCCTTAACTGATTCACTGATCACTGATATAAGAAGGAATATCTACGAATATTTTATTAGCCTAGTTAATCTTTAACGATCAGTGGCAGTGATATATATATTCATAGCGACTTTTTCAACATCTAATTCAATCATTGGTCAATGATCGCTATACAAATTTTGTTATAAACTATCAATTTACCAATCGATCGATACATTTTTTTAATGAATCCCTCGGTAAAATTGATTTTTCGGACATTTTGAATTATCGTGTGATCGACTACCAATTGTTTTTTTTCTTGAATCCTATAACGAATCCTTACTTACAACATTTATAGCGGCAGATCAGATATTAAAAAACTTTTTAAACAATCAACCGATCAAGTGGCTATTCACCTACCAACATTTTATTCACCTACATCACTACAACGAATCCTCTGATATACCATTTCCAACGATATGATAGTAAATCTTGGACTGAATAAGCAATCAAACCTTAAATGGCTAGACCACAACTCCGTTATATTTAGCACTCTTTTCAAAAACCAAAACTAATTTAGTTAAAGAATTCTTAACCCAATTTTCCCAATTAAATTCAATCTAAATCCCAACCCAATAAAAATAGAAAAAAAAAATCTCAACTTACTTGTGTTTGCGTTAATCCTAAACTAGCCGCTAATTCTGCACGCTCGGGCAGTGCTAAATATTGTGTCCGTTGAAACCGTCGATTTAATTGTTGCAACTGCAGCGAACTGTATATTGTTCTAGGTTTTCGCATTTTCTTTCCTTTGCCATTCACCCGTAATCCTGTGTCTTCACATTTATCTGTAACAAAATAAAAACCAAACAAAAACACAATTAGTTACATTCATGATCATCCATCTGAGTTAAGTTGTACACATGTCGCTCTTTAGTCGTGAGTTTCAAATTTAATTTTTCGCAATAAAACTGATGTGTGATCGCACAAAAATGTGGAGCACAATAGAAAAAAAAAACGCCATCACAAATCAGATTGAAGACAAAAAATAAAAAACTTCCATAATGAATGCTAAGCACTTATAGAGGAAACTAGAATTATTCCCAGGAAACAATAAAAAAAATTACCCACATGGGCGTAGATACATGCTATAAATTCACCGGGCATTAATAGATACAAAACTTTATGCGGTTAATTGGAAATAAATTTGCGATACAAAGTGCATTTAATATTGTTGATGTTGGTTCAATGTGACAACGATAGTATCTTATAGTAGTATCTTTTATATTTTTAGTATCTTTAGTCAGAGTTTTTGTTGTTAATCCATTAACGCGCATATGGGATAGATAAATAAAATTGTTGGGCTCTCCACTCAAACGGAAAGGGTAAAAATTGGCTTCGTTTGTGTGGTTAAAGTTGAAGGTATTTTTTCCCCCTCCGGCTAGACTAAAGTATCTGCAGCTGGTTTCAAAGTCATTGATGACACCTTAACAATAGAAAATCGTTTTTTTTTTAATGGTGGTTGATTGTATTTTTATTAGACTGCCACAGTGGAATAAAGAGCCGTTTTGTGAAATGCATTTTATAGCAACTTTTATACATTTTTCGAGGACGTGGATTTAACTTTTAAATTTTTATATACCTATGGAAGCAAAGTGATTCATAAGAGCGCTTATTTATAGAGCAATAATTGAACAGAAGTCGAATCTCTGCAGTCAATCTCACAGCAAAGTATAGTAGAGGCTTGAAAATCTTCATTAAATAGCATGCCAACTGTCACATTTATGTATTCAATTTAAAATCGACAGACTAGGGCCACCGTTAATATTTTCATTGTAACAGAAAAGCATGGTTCAATGATAAATTACATTTCGTTACACCTTTCGTTAAGTCACCCATCTTAGGTACTTTCGTCAAAAATTAGTAATTTTGTATAAGAGACATTCTATGACCATCAGCTTAGAATTGATCTTGGCAGATCCTCGGAAGTTTTACAAATCGATCACTTGCTTCATATCATCGAACCTTACTTCAGTTTCGCTACGGTCCTCAATTAGACTTGGCCGCATCCAACTAGCCTCTCAAATTAGCCCCCGATCCTTCGCAAACTTCCTCCAGTTGCGCACTCCAAGTTGGTTGAGCTCGGTTTCTATTTGTGCGCGCCATTTAAGCCGAGGTATTCCTCTACTGCGTCATCCGTTCGGCTGAAAATCAAAGACTCTGAGAGCCAAATACTCCGGCTCGCAGAGTCTTTGATTTTCAGCCAAACGGATGACGCAGTTCTACATGTCCTAGCCATCTTAAACGTCCATTGCGGATTTTTTTGACCTAAGGCATGTCGCTGTACAGCTCATATAGATCTTAGTTGAATCTTCGTCTCCATATTTCTTCAACGCCAACGGGACAGAATTTTTTTCGAAGAATTTTCCTCTCGAATTAACAAGGATTTCGTCATCCGCTTTTGAGTCGGTCCATGCTTCTGCGCAGTAGATCAGCACTGGGATGATCAAGGTCTTATATAGTACGTCCTTGGTAGTTCGAGATGTTGGTGTCAGAGTTAATAGCCGAGCCGAGGTAGAATCAGGCCCGTACTACCTCAAAGTTATATCTGTCCATAGTCCACGTTCTGTCAAATTCGTCGATGTTGTGTGTCATTAAGCGTTGACAGCATGTACTTAGTCTTAACCACATATACCGCTAAACCCATTTCGGCCGCATCCTTCTCTATATTAGCAAACGTGGCTATGATATCACGTTGTGTCTGACCAATGATGCCAATATCCTCTAGCAGTTGTACCGATTTTTGGAAGATTGCACCTCTGGTGTTGGCTCGGGAGTTTTGCACAATCCTCTCAAGAATCAGATCAAAGAAGTCACACGACAGCGAATCGCCTTGCCTAAATCCATTTTTGGTATCGAATGTGTCGCTGAGGTCGTTTTCGTCCCTGATGGAGCAACGAGAATTTTCCATCGTCATCCTACACAAACGGACGAGTTTGGGCGGTATTCCAAAACTAGACATGGCTCTGTATAGTTCGTCTCTATGGATGCTCTCGTATGCGGCTTTGAAATCGATGAATCGGTGGTGTATATCGATTTGAACTTCTTGGGTTTTTTTTTAGGATCTGCCGAAGTGTGAAAATTTGATCGGTTGTGGACTTTCCTGGCCTAAAACCATGGTGTTAATCGAGAAATTAAGGGATACGCGTTGCGCGAAGGCTTTTCAATTACAAATTTTTGACGTAACACGCTCGTTAGTATCCAGGGCCTAGCTTTCCCACAACCATTCATGTGTGCTTGTGTACTTCCTGTTTTATCCGACTCTGAACCGCGAAGTTGAGATAAGCTATTCTTGACAATTGATACTACTCGGCTGATTTGGTGTTACTACGGTTGGAAATCAAACCCACACCTTCTGATCGGCAGTTCATTTCATTAACCATCGCTCCACTGAACCCGGTGAAGGCTTTGGCGCGCTCAGTATTTCGTTGTGGCGTTATGGATATCCGCATTTTTTCCCACTCTGCAACAAGGTAGGTAATGATGTTAGCGCCTCGGAATGTTCGGACATCGAAAATACTTCATGCCTGCCTCTTGTCTGCTTCTTGTCTGTTGCAATGTTCTCGATTTGGTTGAATGTTCGTTGATCTGAAGACCGCCATGTCGCCTTATGGATATCGTGGTGAGGAAACCGTGTGCTGGATATACTGGCATTTCGTTCCGTGACGAAGTCAAGTAGTCTAAGTCCGTTGCCACAAGTGTTGTCGTGTAGGCTGTGTTTTCCGGCAACACTGCTGCCGATGTCTCGTCGTCATACCTTTGCGACAAAGTCTTCCAGCACGATTTCAACGTCGTACTTCGGTGGTCGGCCATAGGTTTTTTCAAGGAGCTCGTTGAAGCAATCTTTAGGTATTTCGTCTTTTTTCTCCGTCGAGCGCATATAAGGCTTATGTTGGCGAAATTGTTGCGATTTGTTTCAATGCGTTCGCTAATGCCTTGGAAACAGAAGACTTCTTGCCTAAGTCTGGTACTTATAACAAAACCGCATCCGAAGGGCCGATGTTTATGCTCACTATAACATGGTCCGTAGTAGATGTCACAGTTTTTTATTTATTTAAAACTAAGCTGAGGTAGCATTCTGAAATCTCTGATGGATCCAAATGTGGAACTCGCCTATTATGTCAAACTTGCACCCAAGAGGAAGAAAGGCATACAAGCAATTGTTGAAAGACAAACATTTTGTTGCGTAGATACAACTCTTAGTCTTGACAATATTCAAGGACTTGACAGGTAAAACATTCAGACTAGCTGAGGTAGCATTCTGAAATCTCTGATGGATCCAAATGTGGAACTCGCCTATTATGTCAAACCTGCATCCAAGAGGAAGAAAGGCATACAAGCAATTGTTGAAAGACAAACATTTTGTTGCGTAGATACAAATCTTAGTCTTGATAAAATTCAAGGACTAAGGGTTATTTATTTCTTAAAATATTATTCACTTAGCTATCCAGATACGAATTCGCAGTTGATCTTCATGTGATCGTGCTTGGCAAATTTTGTAACAAAAATTGTTTCGCCGTTGTTTGCCGTCACCCATTCCAATTCTTCTTTTTTTACAAAAGTGCGTCAAATTGTGGAATACATTTATTTACTTTTTAAAGACTATGAATGTCGTATCTATTATGAGTGCGATCACGATCAAGAAAACATATACCATTGGGAAAGTCCACGGAAACTCCACTTTGTCAAAATATTTGAAATAGTCACACCATCCTGCCCGGCCTTAAACTTCAAAGGAAATAAAAATTCACCAGCCAGTAGATGGTTGGGGTAACACTTCTCCCATTCGAGAGTCAATGTACTGTCTGCTCCCCATGCTCCTCGCCGGGGTCTACTTCTTATTTTTTTATTATTGAAACCGGCGACGAGTGCAAAACCTTTTTCGCATCAGTAGCTAGTAAATAATTAATTACACCAAACGAAAGTGTAATTACCGTAATAATAATTACACAGTAGCAATAAACTTTGCATCCAAGTTTTAGAGTGTGTGTGTGCTGCAGCACTCTTTTGTGAACAAACTTTGGCGCGAAAACGTGAATACTATCGTAAAAGTTGGATGCGTCGTCTCCGATGGTAAACCATTGAATGTTTTTTTTTTTATTTTATTTTATTATTGCGTACACAGTACAGGATATACTTGCATGTATATCCCCCCACTAGAGCATACACAAACATGTGGACCACCTTGAGCGCGGTGCATGCGCGCTGTACCCCATTCGATACACTTTATCGACTATTTTCATACCCTACGGATGCTTTTGGAGCACCAACAGTCAAGAGACGGGGGATCAGTGGTTATCATCTCTTTCTAACAACATGAAATACAAAATCGAATGCAATAAATTTTTTTGTTAATTATTATCGCACCCGCGCACACTGCCAGTTGGCAATCATCACCGCGTGCTGTTTGACTGCTTGTGTACATGAGTTAAATGTATCTATTGGATGGCAGACGAGTGTGTGGGTGTGTGTCTGCATAAAGGAGAAGGGGGTGTAACTAAACAACTTTAAATTGTTATAATTCTGATATAAATGAGGTGCTAATCATATGTTGTATTATTCGGTCTGTCTGCGGAACTACAAACAGTAAAGGAATTGAAAATTGGCCTGTGGATACATAAAAAAGTGGAGTCATCACAATCGTGACAATATGGCATTTGTCAAAAAAAGCTAACATTTGTATGGTATGAAAGTGTTTGTCAGTTTGTTGCACAGAAACAGGATGTGGCTTAGATAATGGCATTGGATTTTGAATGGCGACAGATGGTTGTCGATGGATTGGAGGTTGGTATTTTGGATCAATGTTTTGAATAGGAAGTGGGTTAAGGTTAATGACAGATATGAGTTGTTGCAGGGAAAACTAATAGCAAAACAATTATCAACTTGAATATGTGCACACAAAAATTGCTTTCACAAAACCATTGCTTTCCTCGATAAGTCATTTTTCATTTCACTTTCTTTAGAAATGCATGGTTAGGCAACCGATTTTGTGGATTTTTTCGGTGTCATATATCAGGAGTGATTTTTGTAGATTATATTGCGTTGACCAAAAAAAATTCGTTGTTCTAGAAAATGCAACTATCACAGCACTTCCATTTTCGTAATCACTCTGAATAACGAATTTGCATTTCTGTTGGGACATCCTCTATGTTTATCCATTTTTTTGGGATTTCTCCTTCATGAGGGTGGTGGTTTTCATTCTCATGTTTTAAGTCGCTTATAAATCACACGTATACTGGGAAATTATGAATGGATTCAATGCAACTATCACAGCACTTCCATTTTCGTTACCACTTTGATCAACAAAAATGCATTTCTGTGTCTAAAAATTTGCTAAAGTTGTACTTCACATCCATCACAAGAATCAGCTTTGATATATATGGCAAATATCATTTAGTCACAACCTTATTATCTGTTACCTGACCCCTTAGCTATTGCTCGCCAAATAACTTTTCATTTTCGTGTCCATCGGTCACTGCAAATCAAAACGAACGGAAACGAAATTCAAGTGGATCTATTGTACCCAAAAAGGGTCCGTTTTTCCCTATTGGCCACACTGTCAACTGATAATATTCGATTGTGTAACTGGTAATCGTTTAGCAACCTTAAAGTACCACGCTCATCAGTTTGCTATACAACTCTTTTATATTTGTTTGATAATATTTTTACAAAATCGATTTCTGAGGTTTATTTGTGATATTTCAAGACACAAATGACCAAGCAATATCCGCCTTCATTAAAAAAAAAATCAGTCAGCACTTTGAAGACCCCCTCAATGAATTTGATCCCCAATGCTTTTATATACTCGCGCAAACCCAATTTTCACTTTTTGTTTTCGATTTATATATCAAAAATTTCCATAAATAAAAACCACCAGCCACACATCGAGATAATACCCTAAAACAACAAGCAGGTGATCTTTACTATCATATCCTACGGCTATTCCATATCGATGATCCATCCAACAAGACGCAAAACATATGCAAATTTAAAAATGTATGGGTGACAACGAAAACTTCGAATACATTCTACATGGTGAAAGTGAGTTGTCATCTGTCAAAAAAGTTCTCTTCACATCGATCTCTGCCTCATTTTACTGTGTCAACAGGGTTGAGCCGTTGATGGATTAAGATAATCTTTGACAGTTGGGAATTGTCATTATTAATTGGACACGACAAATATGCAAATAAGTTCATCTCCGAGAAAACAAACATACAGTAGTAATGTTGTAGGCTTTGGCCCTGAGGGTGGCCGATGTGGGATCGATGAGGTGAGGTTTTGCCACTGTTTTCAGAGAAATTTTTTTTTTTTTTTGGATTTTGGGGAGTTTTTTTGTTTTGTACAATTTGATTTGTAGACCAAATACGTATACATATTGAATAGTTGAAGCTTATGTATCGCTAGTGAACAGAACCGGTAGGAAAGTAGTTTCATTCTGTTGAAATGGTCCGTCTTGGGAAATATTTGTGGAGACTTAACATTTACTGAGTATTTGTTAAAATTCACAAAAGTAGAGAAATTTTGCAATCGTTTGCAAAGATTTAACATTTATCATACGCTTAACATTACCTCTAAGGACAAAAAAATTGTTCTTCCAAACATTGCATTTTGAAATTATTTTCAGGAATCAATGACGAAGTCAACTAAAAATTTCCCCTCTATAAAGTTCATGCTTCCAATTTCAATAAGCAATTACTTGTGTTGAGCTTGTTTTGTATCTGTTGGGAGAGGTTCAGCCTGTTAAACAACTCTTTCAGGAAGCAAACACTTGTATTGAACTTATTTTGTACTGACTATTTTGGCTGAACCTGTTTAAAGAAATCTTTTAAGAAGGAATTACCTGCATTGAGCTTCTGTTGTACTTGTGAGGAGAAGTTCAGCCTGGATAATAACTCTTTCAAGAAGCAATTTCTTGTATAGAGCTCATTTTGTACTTATGGGGAGAAGTTCAGCCTGCTTAAAAACTCTTTCAGGAAGATATTGCATGCATTGAGCTTCAGTTGTAATTGTGAGGAGAAGTTCAGCCTGTTTAATAACTCTTTCAGGAAGGAATTGCCTGCATTGAGCTTCTGTTGTACTTGTGAGGAGAAGTTCAGCCTGTTTAATAACGCTTTCGGGAAGGAATTGCCTGCATTGAGCTTCTGTTGTACTTGTGAGGAGAAGTTCAGCCTGTTTAATAACTCTTCCAGGAAGGAATTGCCTGCATTGAGCTTCTGTTGTACTTATGGGGAGAAGTTCAGCCTGTTTAATAACTCCTTCAGGAAGGAATTGCCTGCATTGAGCTTCTGTTGTAATTGTGAGGAGAAGTTCAGCCTGTTTAATAACTCTTTCAGGAAGGAATTGCCTGCATTGAGCTTCTGTTGTACTTGTGAGGAGAAGTTCAGCCTGTTTAATAACGCTTTCAGGAAGGAATTGCCTGCATTGAGCTTCTGTTGTACTTGTGAGGAGAAGTTCAGCCTGTTTAATAACTCTTTCAGGAAGGAATTGCCTGCATTCAGCTTCTGTAGTACTTGTGAGGAGAAGTTCAGCCTGTTTAATAACTCTTTCAGGAAGGAATTGCCTGCATTGAGCTTCTGTTCTACTTGTGAGGAGAAGTTCAGCCTTTTTAAAAACTCTTTCAGGAAGGAATTGCCTGCATTGAGCTTCTGTTGTACTTATTGGGAGAAGTTCAGCCTGTTTAATAACTCTTTCAGGAAGGAATTGCCTGCATTAAGCTTCTGTTCTACATGTGAGGAGAAGTTCAGCCTGGATAATAACTCTTTCAGGAAGGGATTACCTGCATTGAGCTTGTGATTAATAACTCTTTCAGGAAGCAGCTACTTACAAAATCGGAGAATTTTCCGACGGATACCTCGCTAAGGCTGAATATTGCTAGAGGGGAAATATCTTCGATAGTGCTTTATCGAAGCGAAATTATTAGTTGGGCTTAGCTGAATGCTCTGACTACATGCTTCCTAACCCTGCCTTTCAAAGACCATTCTTCTGTTTTTTTTTTTCAGGAAGTGTGGAGAGAAGAGGAATGAACTGGTCTTTGAAACCATATCCACCAACACTAATTCAAAATGAACGTAGGCGTTGGAGCTGGAGAGTTTTCATTTTGCTGAACACAGCCTTGTCTTTCGGGCTGAGATATTGGCATCAGCAGAGGCAGCCAAAGTGACCTCAATCCTGGCGAAATCACCATCTTCATTGACAATAAGGCTGCAATAAAATCAATCTCTACTGTCAAAGTAAAATCTAAGCTTGTGAAGTGTTGTCGTAAGAGCTAAAGGTTATTGGCGTGCAACATTATATAGGTTAAGCTACGCTAGGTCACGTGACGCAACCTGTTCGTTAGTACCCAGGACCTAGCTTTCTCGCAACGATTCATGTGTGGGGGTGTACTTCTTGCACGATGGCGGGACCTTCTATTTTATGTCGAATCTGAACTGCTAAGTTCGGCTTTTCTTGGCAATTGATATTGCACGAATGATTTGTCAGATCATCACAAGAGGAGGGACAGTGAAAAATCATTTAGGTGTTGCTACGGCTGCGAATCGAACACTGACTTTCTGCGCGGCTGTTCATCGCACTTACCACCGCGCCACCGAGGCCGTCGTAGGCTCACTAAAATATTAAAATTGCACTATTTGATGGTCGTAGTTATATTATAAAGCAACACAGTATTTGTTTGTATTTTTGTCAGTTGGCTAAATGCTTATGCTTATTCGTTGAATGCCTAACTTATGCTAATCCCATGAAATAAGTGGCAAGTATTTGTGTCCATTAAGCAAATCGAACCCAAACCTTTTGCATGGTAGCTCATCGCAAGGCAAAGTTAGTAGTCACAGTTGATATAAGCGTTAAGTCACAAAAGATTTAGTTGGGAACTTCTCTGTATATACAACTTTTTGGAGTATCTATTGCTTTAGATTTTTCAAACATCATTAACAATGTTAAGTCTACAAACATTTGCTGGATATCTATAGTATCCCAAGAACTGACAATCACTTGCGCCCTCTTAATATTTATTCAACAAAAATCACCAACCACTCAAGAACACGTGCTGCAATTTGCACCTAACGGATATATTGCAAATTTCCAAATGCCATTTCCCATACAATTTGTATCTTTCACCTTTTTTTACAGCATCAACACCCCAAGGTTAATTGTGTCTCAATAGGAGGAAGAGAAGACTCACTCCACAGCGACAGTCTCAAGCTTGCTTATGCTATAGCAGCACATACGGAACCTCAAAGAGATAGAAAAATCCCATACTCGTACAACAAGAAAAAAAAAACTCAAAGGCACTTCCGTCATATCTTCAAATCGTGTTCAACGTTTTTTTTTTTTTTCTAACGCATAAAATTCATAATGCCATGATAAGTTGTTGTTGTTTTGTGTATTGCAAGTACCCACTTGTACATAACTTAACAACATGTTCTTCAATCCGCACAAGTCAAGATACAATATGCACACAAAGCCCAGTACATCCCAAGAGAAGTATTTTCATTCATCTTGAAGTACAGTAAATTTGGCAATAGACATCAGCAAGTGCTTATGGCAAACGCTTAAGAGCTACTAGGGCACACACTCGTAGATATACGTCCACGAAGTCAAGGTATTTTTTTTTTTTTTCAAAAATAAATTTTTTTGTATCAATTTCATGTTCACTTACCATCTTTTGGCGGACTCGCACAGGGTGGCGCATAGCTGCCTAAGTGATAGCCTGTCGCATATGAATTTTGATGCATGGGCGGGAATGGATAACCTAAAGCACTGCGAGGACTTGGAAAACCAGAATCTTGTCCACCTTGGGGTCCAAAGTGTTGATAACCACTTCGAATAGCACCATATCTGAAATGAGAATTACCAAAGAAATGATTAATTAAATGTATATAGATACCAATCGATAAAGATACAGATACTATGGTAATGGTTTATTTAAAAAAAAATTAAATTAATCAATTTTTTTGTTGAAAGGCTAAATAAATTGAGATTTATAAATAATTTAATGTATTACGCTTAAAATGCATGCATGGGTAAAATTGTATCTACGCTCTACTGGCCAGCAGCTAGAAATTGATTGGCTCTGCTTAAGGCAGTTTTGGCCAGGGGAATTTCGCAAAGGCGTGAATTTATTGCCATTAGGTGATAAATTGTCAATATCTTAAGTTTTTTGTTTCAGTAATAAGATGGATGAACTTGCAGTCTATTATGAAATCGGTATTTCAAATTGCTTTTGTATTACTGCGGATACAAAAATCATTAATTGAAATGCATTTTGTAGGTGATGAACCACAGTTCTTGCATCACTGGAAAAGTCTTAATTAGTTGACAAACAATTAAGATACAAAAAAAGAAACTCTCCCACGATCAAAGATATTGAAGTCATACAGATGACGCATTGAGAACAAAAAACAGAAACTTTTGCTCACCAGCTTCATGGTACGGGCGGCGGTGTATAGGTGCACACATGATAAACGAGATCCAAACATATATGTGCACGAGCTATGCCAGCACGACCTGTCATAGAACAATTTTTCTTCTATGCAGTGCGTCATCTGTATGACTTTATTATCTTTGGCACGATCTATTTTTCCATTTGTTCAGCTTTGCATACGAAAGCTCAGCACATCAACAGGACAGGGCAGAGAAAGAAGCTCCAAAGGTACTCCTTTAGTTCAATGAAAGATGTTTAGTAACAAAAAGCTTGTTCTCGTGAGATTTCGCTACCAAGTGAAGTAAGATTTCACACGGAGTACAAAAACAACAAATTACTGGATATAACTTTACCATTTTATGCAAAGAAAGATTGAGTTGGGATACATGGTACACCTACCCAACATCAGGGGACACTGAAAACAATTTTATGAATTTCTGGGTTTTGCACCCCTACCATAGATTGACATTTCTTGTGTTTCTTTGGAAGAAAATGGGCCGCCACATTGGGCCAAATTTTGAAAATTGAGTACCCCTACCATAGATTGACAATTATTGTGTTTCTTTGAAAGAAAATGGACGGCCACAGTGGGCCAACTTTTGGAAATTGAGTACCCCTACCACAGATTGACATTTCTTGTGTTTCTTTGTAAGAAAATGGATGGCCGCAGTGGGCCAACTTTTGAAAATTTAGTACCCCTACCATAGATTGACAATTCTTGTGTTTCTTTGGAAGAAAATGGACGGCCACAGTGGGCCAACTTTTGGAAATTGAGTACCCCTACCACAGATTGACATTTCTTGCGTTTCTTTGGAAGAAAATGCACCGCCACATTGGGCCAACCTTTGAAAATTTAGTACCCCTACCATAGATTGACATTTCTTGTGTTTCTTTGGAAGAAAATGGATGGCCGCAGTGGGCCAACTTTTGAAAATTTAGTACCCCTACCATAGATTGACAATTCTTGTGTTTCTTTGGAAGAAAATGGACGGCCACAGTGGGCCAACTTTTGGAAATTGAGTACCCCTACCACAGATTGACATTTCTTGCGTTTCTTTGGAAGAAAATGGACCGCCACATTGGGCCAACCTTTGAAAATTTAGTACCCCTACCATAGATTGACATTTCTTGTGTTTCTTTGGAAGTAAATGGACCACCACATTGGGCCAACTTTTGAAAATTTAGTACCCCTACCACAGAATGACATTGCTTGTGTTTCTTTGAAAGATATGGACTGCCCTTGTGGGCCAACATTTTGGCCTGGGTTGCCTGGGTAATTGACACGTTGCGCCGTTTATTTATCTGCGGTTTGCTTTCTTGATCGCATCCAGTTTGAACTTCTTTTTTTTTTTTATATAATTTACACGTACTCAAGGGGTTATGAATACCCTTTATATGTTACCATAGTACGAGCGTTAGAGAAGGGGAAGAAAGAGAGGATAGGAAGTTCGGGGTTCCTCCAGCGTGAACAGCGCACCATGCAGTAATTTTGAGCGGGTGTAATGGCTCCCGGTGCATTACTCGTGGATTTTCGGTGCTGCAGAAAGATAGTTTTGCTTGTTCACGTACCCGCTGAGGTGGAAATAAGCCCCATGGCTCATTATGATTTTAGTCGTAAAATCGTCCACTTCGTCCTCGAGATTGAGGATGACTTGGGCGTAGGTTACACGAGTTTAGCAGTCAACACGCAGCAGCTGCATGAACTGGACTTTGTACGGGAAGATGCGCAGGTCTTTGACCAAAATTCGCCTTAGGGACGACCGCCTGATGGCTAATTGAGAGGCACGGCGTCTGGTCGGTGTTTCCGGCGACAGCTCGACATCCTCGGTAACAGCGGCGATATTCTTGGCACAACGGGCACTCCGGGGCCGGCCACTCTTGGCAAAGTCTCATGTGGACCCATCCCCTTCAAGGTTGGTGGCCAAACGGCGCGGTGTTTGCGCAGTCGGTGTCTGATGACCGGAAAGACAGACGAATTGTTATGCAAAAAAATAGACACGATTATTTCGCGTTCTTAGGGACTGTATCGCTCCATGGCTTGTTTACTTGTATTCTACATCTGTCTAGTCCACAAAAGTCAAAACAGATTTGACATTAGCGGCTATTTGCAAAAATAATTGGCCCACCAACATATTTTGAGGTCAAAACTTAATGGCATATGAAATCAGTAAAAGATTTTAATTTGCTAAAGTTGGAATACTATTTTTGTTTTGAAAAGAAATGGAGTCTTGAGAACTTCCAAACCATTAAATTTTTTTTTTTTTTTTGAATTTTGATTCTAATCTTGAAGCGATCTGTATTTTCCACATATCCTGCGATATAACTTTTTAAATTTTTACTACGCGTTGTCAACGATACAGTGAAAATGTTTTCATAAAATGGCTACATTCTCAAAATATGGTTCCTTTCTTTTTCAAATAAAAGAGTTCAACTCCGAACCGACTTGGCTTATGAAATTTGTAAAGTTGTTTACAGACATAATATCAGACAGTGCCTACAAGTACAAAAAATGACTGATAACATGTTTAAGAGCAGATTAAAATCAGTTCACAAAAAAAATGTACAATTGTTGTACAATCACGCGAATCAAACAGCATGTGTGTTTCATCATTTCATGTTTGATGTTCTATGGGCAAAACAATTTTGTATCTAAAATATCTATACGACCTAAATTGAAGTAGATTTCATGTGACTCGAATTTCTGAAGCAATTTCTTTCATTTTGTAGACTTCTGTTTTAAAGCAGATGTACAAAAACGTTGAAAACTGACGTCAACAGCATTTGAAAACATTTCCTATCACACAAAATTATTGCAGTGACTCGTCCTATGCACACACCGACACGTTTGTCCTTTCCATCGTATCATATTATTATGATGAACCCACCTGTCAAAGAATCCTCTATCTATACATATTTTTGTGCATGCATTACTCCCATGTGAGGGTATCTTAGGGTTAGGGATATTGAGAATGCAGTATGCATATAATATACCCCACCATATCAAGATATACCAAACTATATTTTTCAATTGAAAAGAACTCCCTCCACATATACATGATACAATACAAAAAATCCTCTTAGCAGATAGGGACATCTACCACACCCACATTTGGTGAAATTTTATTTGTCACCAAATGTAAACGCTCCACACTGCGGCTGACGGTATCACCAATAAAAGTTTTCTCGTTCGTGTTTCACTATATCCCACCGATGGACATAGTGGATAAAAAAGGACACCGTTGGTCAATGATTGCGTGTCGTTGTCATCGTCACCACTACTGTGGACACTATACAACTCCGAAGGGAAACATGCTAGGTTAACACTTTGAACGGTGCCGCAGATAGATATAAAACACACGAGACGAAGCTGAAAGCTGTTGGTTGGCGGTGTTTTTTTTTTATAACTTTATTTAGTATTTCAAGAAAAAAAATCGATGAACAAAGGAAGGAAACATCAGCTCACACCACGAAAGCCACAGCGTGAGTCGTCGAGTCCTTTACGAATAAATCTTTATATAAACTACCGGCCGATAGGTACTATGTCCGGTCATTGGCGACCCTCCTTTCTATAGTCCACTGCAATATTTATACATCTGTGTGTGTGTGTGTGCATCGAGTATACCCAGGACATGTACCGAGCTTATAACTTATTTCACTTGTCCAGTTGGGTTAATAAATTATTTTCACTTTTAAAATGTTCCTTTTTAGGTTAGGATGTGGAGAGACAAGTCAGGAAGAGGAGTATATTTCTGCTGTGGCTAGTGCTATAGCGGTCTGGTTCTTTGCATTCTCAGAATGTGCCCTTCTTCACATGCACAAACATGGAGGGAACTTCTTTTTTTTTTGGTTTGTTGTTGCTTGCGGGGCTGATGGAAGGATATTTGTAGAGAGAAGTATGTTGCAAGGATTTTTCCCTATAAACGCTTATCGTGCGCTGTCTGACGAATAGACTGGAAGAGGAGGAGAAAATACGCTGCGTGGTAAACACGAAAATGTCAGGGTTTTCCGTATCTTTATTCCATTTTTATCAGGACAACATAAAAAGGAACAAAAAAATTCAAAGCTCGATTGAATTATAATAGGTCAGGCTGGAAGGGGAATTTTCGTTTGGAGTCCTATTGGCGGAAGCGAACTTTTTATATTGCGTTGCTTTACAATGGATGATATTTGTAGTATGAAGAAATAAAGCGTGTATTTAACTGTTTTTTTCAAAAGAATATTTGCAGTTAGCTACTATCCTCATTTCAAGGCTTTTATCTTTCACCTAAAGCGACGCTTATTCTAATGGATACTTTGAGACGATATTAGATACAAGAAGACAATGATATTCCCTCTATTTTTTAAAACCTTGATCATTCGTATGGATGTTTAAGGACATTCGTGAGGATTCGAGAGGAAAATTCTTGGAAAAATCGTTGATGCCGTTTGTATTGACGGGCTATAGAGACGAAGATTCAACCAAGATCTATATGAGAGCTGTACAGCGAACTGCCGAAATGTCAACAAAAAAACTCTGCATTGGACGTTTATGATGGCTAGGACATGTAGGACGAATGGACATCAATAGTACGGCTCGCAGAATCTTCGATTCCCAGTCAGACGTCGGACGCACTAGAGGAGGAGCCTTAAGTGGCGCGCACGAGTAGAAACCGATCTCAACCAACATTGACTTGGAGTGCGCAACTAAAGGCAGTTACCTAAGAATCGGGCTGATTGGTGAGGCATGTTGGTTGAGGCCCAAGTTCATTACGGACTGTAGCGCCACTTAAGCATGTAAGAATTTCGTCAGTTAATGTGATTCGTCGACACAAATTTTTATACGCATCTTTCAACTAATTCGTTGGTTTTTTTAATGGATACTTCCATGCTATTGTGCGAACTAGAAGATACTCAATATGCATTTACTGCTTTAGTAAGACAAATCAATATTTACATCCAATCGCCTAACTAACAATTTCGCTTCGATAAAGCGCTATCGAAACTATTTATTTCCCCTCCAGTAATATTGACTGTATGAAGTCTTATGGAAACAATTTGCCGCACTCTACGTTATAAGGCTTCCTTACCCGGGGTCTCTACGAGCAATAATTCATAGAATGCAATATTGCTCGTGGAGAATTCAAATGGTATTCTACGAAAAATTTCTTTCTATGTATTGCTCAGTCCATTGCTTTCTATGGATTGTTTGACATTTGTGTTTTTTTTACGTACTACGTTTACCTCCTCAAGGAATTTCAACGAATGAGATAGTTAGCAATGGGAATGCCCACCCGACATTTCATAGCATTCTATCAATATTTCTTTCTATGAAGTTTCACGCTCCTGCCGCGTCACCACAAAAGTGACAAATAGTAAGCTATCAAATATTGCTAGTGGAGACGCGGTGTTACCGAAGCCTTACTGAAACTCACAAATAACGAAAATAAGTACAAACAAATGTTGAATTAATTTTAAATTTTTCTATACTCTCACTTGGTTGAGTATCCTTTGCACGCCAGTCCACCACGCATTTTTTTTTTTTGTGCCATTACGGCTTTTTCCCTACTCTAACTTAAACCTTAAATCATCGAACTATGTAAGTCGGCCATACATTTTCAAAAGTCAACTATTAACATCTATAACCACCACAATAGGTTCTCCTGTTGTCATCTACTCCGACGGTCCCAATCGGACACACTCATACTGAACCGCAGGACACATTCCTCCGCCTTGAGCGACGACGTTGCTGGCTAATAGGAGCCGCCTGTTCACTTTTGTCGGAAGACGTGGTAGATAAGCGGAACCGCCGATATATCCTGCATAAGCCCTTGACTATCCAATTATAGGAAAACTTCAGGCGGAATGAAGCCGCTTAAACGCTTAACTTAACCATCAGAGAGCGATGCCAGACGTTAAAAAAACGTTTTACAACATTAAGTTGCATTCGGTCAACAACGTCTAACGTCTGGCGTTATTTGAAGGAGAGTGCCAGAATAACATTTTGCAGGTAGATGGATGGATGGGCTTTAACTTTTATCTTTGGGGTAGAATTCCCCAAAGATGAGACTATTGCTCGAGGCCATCGCTCTTGCCGCGTGAAACCGAATGAGTTTCACCAGAAAATTGTCGATCCTGTTTATTTTGGCCCTGTTATATAGGGCCTGGTTGGAATAATATTTTTTTTGTACTCAGAGTCTGGTGTTTTGTGCAGTCCATGGCAGCATCTCAAACAAAGTTGTTGATCCTGTTTATTTTCGTCCTGTTATATAGGACCTGGTTGGAATAATACTTCATGTAGGCAGATTCTGGTGTTTTGTGCAGCCCGAAGCAGCTTCTCAAACGCTGCCCCTCAAACAACCGTATCTTTTCCATTTGATGTGGGGCAACGTTGAACCACACCAGACACCCATAGCCAATCATCGGCCTGATGAGGGCCATGTAGCAAATTACCTTCGCTCTTCTGTCAAAGACGACTGCTATAAAACAATCGTCTTGTTGGGGTAAACGCTATCCTAGCTCTCGCCAGTCCACCACGCTATTCACTACAATTTTTGCATATGATGCGATTATACTAAGAAATGAGTGCCTGAATATTTTTGGAAAGGAAAAAAAAAAACAACTGGGAATCGAACCCAAACCTTTATCGCAAAACAAAATTATTATTCACATCCGATATAAGTTTTTAGTCACAAGCTCTATACATATTATGCTTCTATATTACTTCGGTAGAAGCTCTACCGAAACATCATTTGTCACATGAACACATAACCCCGGAAACTTTTCAGAGGCCCTATACCATTTCGATTTCCATGAAGTCTTTGCATTTATCTAAATGAGTTGTTGAACATGCTGAACTTCTCCGCACAAGTACAAAAAAGCTTAATAGAAGAAATTGAATTGAAATTTTAAATTTATGCCTTATGGAAGAAAAATTATTAGTTGAGCATTGAACTTAAACCAAAGTGAAATATTACAAATATGGGCATATAATCTGAAAAAAAAATCCCCGGAAACCTTTTAGAAGCCTTATGCCAATTATTCTTCTATAAAGTCTCTGCATTTACCTTAAAGTTTTATAAAACATGCTGAACCTGTCGGCTTAAGTACACAAAACCTCAACAGAAAAAAATTGCTTCTTGAAACTGGAAATTTATGCCTTATAGAAGATAAATTGTTAGTTGGGCATTGAACTTGTACGAAAGTCATATATTACAAATACGGGCATATGATCTGAATAAAAATCCCCGGAAACCTTTTAGGAGCCTTATGCCAATTATTCTTCTATAAAGTCTCTGCATTTACCTTAAAGTTTTATAAAACATGCTGAACCTGTCGGCTTAAGTACACAAAACCTCAACAGAAAAAAATTGCTTCTTGAAACTGGAAATTTATGCCTTATAGAAGATAAATTGTTAGTTGGGCATTGAACTTGTACGAAAGTCATATATTACAAATACGGGCATATGATCTGAATAAAAATCCCCGGAAACCTTTTAGGAGCCTTATGCCAATTATTTTTCTATAAAGTATGGATATTTATCTTAAAGAGTTATTAAACAAGCTCTACACAAGTACAAAAATGGTCGATAGAAGAAATTGCTGCTTGAAATTGGAAATTTATGCTTTATAGGGCCTCTTACGAGTATATACTTTTTTCTGATATAAGGTGGTGATCATTTAAATCGTCATCATAAGCAATAATAGAGAACTCGTCATTTTTGCATTCCTAGGTATTTCAAAAGGATTCCTTGGGGAAATCATAGTGTCCTTATCATTATAAAAGATGGACACTTTAATTAATACTGTACGACTATCGTAAATGATAGTAGATGTCTATATATCATCCATAGGTAAAGTCATTAATGTGTACCAGGATTATTCCACATACAAGTAAGTAAGTTTTGCCAGAGTCAGTTGATCCATCAAATAATAAATTTATAGCCAATGTACAGTCAAAGTGCTTATACGGAAATAAATTCTGTACCACCAAATCGCAATGACAAATCGAAACCATTCTTCATAATCGAACAGCAAAAACTCAAGTCCACCATTCATCCTGCATAGCATTGTAAAATTTATGTTACACTGGTGACCATAAATGGAAGAATAAAATATTTTAATAGACTTTTTATTATTTTTTTAACATTCCAACAGATGATTTATCTTTTCTTTCTGTTTTTTGTTCGAATTTAGAGAACATTGTAAGTTTTTAATTACTTTGCAAACAATTATTTTACACATGTAATAAAAGCAACACCAGAAGCCACTGATTATATTGGTAATTTAAGACCTTAAATACAGTGATTACTTAGATAGGTATGTAGCTGTCAATTAGGAATAAATTAATTGAAATGTAAAGATAATTTATTGTTGCACTGGTTGTTAAATGATTGAGCATCGAATGCTTATGAAGAAATGTCAAATGGATTTCAATTGCATATCTAAGGTAGTCCCCCCCTTAGATGATGGATTATGGTCTTAAAAATCATTTCAATGAAAGTGCATGGACGGTGAAGGTTTGTCGTCAATGATGCTATGGAGAAAGGGATGGATGAATCCATTTTTATTTTTAAACTTTAAATCAAATTCTATCATTGCTACAGCGTTTTTCAATAAGAGCTCTACAAAAGTTTTTTTTTTAAATAAAACAAAAACGGTTTTGGATATCCATGAAATTGTTTATTCCTGTGAAAGTATGTTCGATGACATTATGTATGGAACTCGATTTCTTTTGCATGGCCACCACGGGCACGCTTGCAGAAGTCCAGACGCTGAACCAATTTTCGACGGTTTTCAAGCATAAATCGGCCGATACTGCTGCAATTTGACGTTCGATATTCGTACGAAGTTCATCAATCGTCGCTGGCTTGTTAGCATTGACCATAGACTTGACGTAGCCCCACAGAAAATAGTCTAACGGCGCTAAATCGCACGACCGAGGCTGCCAAGCGACTGGACCATTTCGTGAGATAACACGTTCTCCAAATTTGGTTTCCAATAAATTGATTGTGGCATTCGCTGTGTGGCTTGTGGCGCCGTCCTGTTGGAACCACATGTCCTCCAAGTCCATGTCAACTAATTGGGGCCAAAAATATTCGGTTATCATTAAACGGTAGCGATTCCCATTCACAGTAACGTGCCGGTCTTGATCATCACGGAAGAAGTACGGCCACATGACGCCGCCGACCCATAAACCACACCAAACCGTAATTTTTTCTGGATGCAATGATGACTCATGGAGTACGTGTGGATTGCTGCCTGACCAATACCGCATATTTTGCTTATTGACGAAGCCTCCTCTATAGGCAGAGAAGAAGGGAAGAACACCGGCTTTTCAGAAAAAAGAACAAAGAGCAGGAAAAGCGCGTGATTTAGGATACGTAGAGGTCCCAATCCAGGAACGATGTTCGCTAGTTTTACGAAAGTCTAAGACATGAAATCAAAGATACAAGGCTCAAACAGACTTCTGTCCAGATGAACAAGGAAATATCGTAGTTGTGACACAGTCGATGCTGAAGATATGGTAGAACCACTTCTTCAGACTGTTCAACGGCGATGACAAACAACAATCCGCTGTTAAGCGGAACGAACCACAACAACGAAAACTACTAGCATACGCCAACGATATTGACATCATTGGTAGAACACAACGTGGTGTCATAGCCACGTCTTCTAGTATTGAGAAGAATTACTCTTGCCAACCACTGTTTCTTCGGGCTAAGAACGCAATTTAGTAGTAAAGCCCTCACTCGAACTAGTAATGAGATCTTATGTAAGACCCTGATCATCACAGTCCTACTCTACATCGCTGAAGCATGAACCGTTTCAACAGCGGATGAAGAAATCCTTGGTCGATTCGACAGGAGAATTCTCCAAAAAAATTGTCATTCCCGTTTGCGTTGATAGGCTTTGGAAATGAAGATTCAACCAAGAACTAAACGAGCTGTACAGTGAAATGCCCCTGATCAAGAAACTCCGCATTGGACGTTTTAGATGACTAGGACATGTAGAACGAATTAACACCAATACTCCGGCTCGCAGAAAATTCGATTCCCAGCCAGACGGTGAACGCAATAGAGGAAGACTTCGCCTTAAGTGGCTCGCACATGTAGAAACCAACCTTAACGCACTTAGAGTGCACAAGTGGAGGCAGTTAGAAAAGGACCGGGCTAATTGGAGAGGTATGTTGGTTGAGATCCAGTCTCATTCCATACTGTAGCGCTACTTAAGTAAATAAGTGAAGACTCTGACAAGCATCCAAGACTATATCAAACCGCATCCGCTGACACGTCTGCTGGTATCGATAATGGAATTCGGAGTTTTTTGCAGGTAAGACAAACCTAAATATAACTTTCAAACAGCGCCCCAAAATGCCTGCAGATGTCTCTTAACACTGCACTTGAATTCTTAGAGATTGACTAGAGAAATTAGCTTGATAGCTTGATGATATCGGCTTTTTCAACAGGGACGCTACAAAAGTTGAGCGACAGGTACAGCAAACGACGCCATATTTCTTGCCGCTCTTTTGACATTTCTCTTCAGTAAGGTTTGCCATTTCATGATGGAAAGCTATACGATCCAACAACGTGTCGAAATTATTAAAATTTACAACCGAAATTCGGAGTCCTGCTTTAAAAACAAAAAAGAGCAAGAGCGCAACTAGAAATACAAGCTGAACCAAAAGAGATCATTGGAAGATGCTCCTATTTTTGCAAATGGCCGCCAATATCAAATCTGTTTTGACATTTGTGGACTAGACAGAAGTAGACTACAAGTGAACAAGCCATGGAGCGATACATTCCCCAATTAAAATTAAAATTTACAACCGAAATTCGGAGTCAGTGGCCTCAACGTTAAGAGCGCTACGTCCAATTTATGGTCGTCATAATCGTCCTAGCAGATCAACAATTGAGCGTCTAGTGGAAAAATTTGAGTCCACAGGTACAGTACAAAATGTTTCCGTGCCAGTGAGACAAAGAAGTGCCCGTAGTGTCGAGAATATTGCTGCCGCTGAGGCTTCAGTTGAAGAAAGCCCAAATGTGTCTCTCACACGTCGTTCTCAAGCGTTGGGCATCTCAGTGACGTCGTTGTGGCGAATTTTGCGAAAAGATCTTGGCCTACATCCTTACAAGATTAAATTGACGCAAGAATTGAAGCCGCTTGACTACCAGATGCGTCGTATGTTCGTGAATTGGGCTGAGCAACAACTTGAAAATGATTCGGATTTTCATCGAAAAATCATCTTCAGCGTTGAGGCTCATTTCTGACTGAATGGCTTCGTCAGTAAACAAAATAAGCGGTATTGGTCAGGCAGCAATCCACACGTACTCCATGAGTCATCATTGCATCCCGAAGAAAATACGGTTTGGTGTGGTTTATGGGCCGGCGGCGTCATGTGGCCGTACTTCTTCCGTGATGATCAAGACCGGCACGTTACTGTGAATGGGAATCGCTACCGTTCAATGATAACCGAATATTTTTGGCCCCAATTGGATGATATGGACTTGGAGGACATGTGGTTCCAACAGGACGGCGCCACAAGCCACACAGCGAATGCCACAATCAATTTATTGGAAACCAAATTTGGAGAACGTGTTATCTCACGAAATGGTCCAGTCGCTTGGCCGCCTCGGTCGTGCGATTTCTCGCCGTTAGACTATTATCTGTGGGACTACGTCAAGTCTATGGTCGATGCCAATAAGCCAGAGACGATTGATGAACTTCGTACGAATATCGAACGTGAAATTGCAGCAGTATCGGCCGATTTATGCGTGCCCGTTTTCGTTTTATTTAAAAAAAAAAAAACGTTTGTAGCTCTCTTATTGAAAAACCCTTTAGATAGATCCAATATGGACTTTTAATTCATGAAATTTTTTTATTCCCTCACCGAACACGGATATATTATGCAGCGTTTTAATTTTTTTTTATAGAAAATTAAACTTGAAATTTTTATCATTTTAATTTTCAAAATTTAATTGCATATATCTGCTCAACAAAAGGCAAATGAAAAGGATGCGACGAAAAACAAAAGAATTTTTTTATAAACACCATTGTAGTGCTTATCAAAATACGTTTAATGGGTCTATAAAAATTTGTGCAATAAGTTTTAATTGTTTTTTTTTTTGTTTTTTTTTTTCAAAAGTATTAAGGAATCTAAAATTCGACAATTATGCATTTGGATCGTAGACTGTGACTCAGTTCGTCATTAGCAAATCAAATTTATGATTCGAGCAAATATAATCATTCTGGATGAGAACTCGACAACCTTGAGGTTGTTTTGCATTTTAAGTTGAAAATATTATTGCGCTTCAAATTCGAAGTTCTATTTAATGGTTAATGTGAATCGATTTTTTTTTGGAAATTGGAAGTCTTGACATTGCAGTCAATTTCGAGAAGTTGATGCATACACAGAGGGTGAAAGTATGGTGAGGATTGTGTAGTGGTAGCACCATTGGACCTTTTTTTCGAAAATGAGGCTAAAAACAACGTTTCGGAAATTAATTTCATGAATTTGGAGCCAAATGCATAGTTTCTCGAAAAAAAAAAGAAAAACGGGAGGCATTAATCAAAAAATATATTATATGGGGTGCACAGCTAAATATGACGGGTGACGGGCTCATTGCCGCGATGGTTAGTACGTTGAACTGCCGCGCAGAAGGTCTGGGTTCGATACCCAGCCGTAGCAACACCTAAAATGATTTTTCACTGGCCCTTCTCTCGTGATGATCTGACAAATCATCCGAGTAGTATCAATTGTCATGAATAGCTTATCTGAACTTAGCCGTTCGGATTCGGCATAAAACAGGAGGTCCCGCCATCGTGCAAAGAAGTACACACGCACACATGAATGGTTGTGAGAAAAAAGCTAGGCCCTGGGTACTACCGAGCCTGTTGCGCCGTAAATAAATTTTTTTTTTTTACAGCTAAATACCCAAACTGTACAAACTCGTGATTATTTTGATAATACTGTGTGCATGTTGTGTTGCCCAGGTCACTCGTTTGAACTTGTGCATTCAGAAAAATGACTTAAGCAACGCGTGTACCGCACGCACAAGCCATCCTTAATCTCGAGGACGAAGCGAACTATTTTTCGACCAAAATCATAATAAGCGATGACGCTCATATCCACCTCAGCGGGTACGTGAACAAGCAATACTATCGCTTCTGGGGCACCGAAAATCTACGAGTAATGCACGGGGAGCCATTACACCCGCTCAAAGTTACCACATGGTGCGCTGTTCACGCTGTAGGAGTCATCGGTCCATTTTTTTTTTTTCGAAACTCCGCTGATCAAACGACAACAGTGGACGGTGACATGACATATAGGGACATATAGGGACATGTTAACCCAGTTTTTTTGCCGCACCATGTTCAACAATGCACTAAATAATGCACATTATCCAGCGCACTGGAAAACGGCGGTAGTACATCCTATCCACAAAAAGGACAAGAACAAAACAAACCCTGCAAATCTTCGGTAGATAAGCCATCTGCCGAATGTAAGCAAGCTCTGCTCTGCTTAAGTAGGTCGAGGAAAACAAAATTATTCCGGAAAATCAGTTTGGTTTTCGAGCAAGGCTCGACACTATTCATGCAGCGTCGAAACTAGTGTCCGACATCCAATGGAATAAATCCAAAGGACAATGCAAAGGGGCCTGTATGGTTGACTTTGAGATGGCCTTCGACACCGTATGGTTAGAGGGGCTTTTCTACAAGCTGACCAGATTGGGCATGCGGAAACCCATGCTATATATGATTTATGAAATGCTTATGGGGAAGAAGTTCGTTGTCAAATGTGGCAACGTAACTTCGAGTAAAGTCTTTGAAATTAAAAACGGTTTACAACAGGGGGCGGTGAACTCCCCGAAATTGTTTAACATTTATACAAGTGATCCTGTAGGTTCTCTCATACACGCTATAGCGTATGCAGATGATCTAGTGGCGTACAGATCAGGTCCGAAAATCGGAGTCATCAACACACTTTTGCAACGTGACTTCGACCGCATTGAGGGATATTGCGATGATTGGAAATTGAAGATCAATTTCCAAAAAACCGAAACGATTCTGTTTAGGACCCCATTGCATAGGGCTTCTAGCGATACCAGAAAAAAATGAAAAAATTGTGTATCATTGGACAGCATGGACGGCCGTTGGCGGTGAGAAGTGAAGTCAAATACCTGTGCATCTGGCTTGACAAGTTTCTGTATTCTAACAAAAATTTAGATGCTTATCTGGCCAGGGGTAGGGGGGCTTATGCTCTGACAAGAAGATTGTTTCATAGCAGTCAACTTGATTCAAGGGTGAAAGTCATTTGCTACACGGCCCTCATAAGGCCGATCATCGCTTACGGTTGTCCCGTGTGGTTCAATGTTTCACCTGCCTATTTGGAAAAGATACGGCTGTTTGAGAGGCGGTGTCTCCGATCCTGCTTAGGATTGTACTGAACGCCGGACTCCGAGTACATAAAATATTATCGCAACAAGGTTCTATACAATGGGACTCAGTTGAATGGAATTGACAATTTCCTGATTAAGGTGACGCGAAGGCACGCTGCAAGGGCGATGGCTAGCGACAACATCCTGATCTTTGGGGCTTATTACCCCAATGACTTATACATGGAGAGCACGCTCATGTCGGGCTTTATTCCACCAGAGGCATTTATTTACATCGATTCGTTAGGGTTAGTACAAGACAGGAACGGTTTTATACCACCGCTACCGTGACGCGCGGGACAAACGGCTAATCAGTGACGGATACATCGACAATGCTCCGGAGCTCCTCCGCCTTAGCATTGCGGTATCAGATCGCGATAGGATCGATGCTGATGCTGGGTTAGTACAAGACAGGAACGGTATCCCGGTTTTATACCACCGCTACCGTGACGCGCGGGACAAACGGCTAATCAGTGACGGATACGTCGACAATGCTCCGGAGCTCCTCCGCCTTAGCATTGCGGTATCAGATCGCGATATGACCGATGCTGAAAAGCAGCACGCCGAATATTGGTGGCTACATGAGGAAAAAGATTCTGAACTTTCTCAGGACTTTGCGGACGGACTTTTAGTCCAACGCCTTAGTACTTAAGAAAATTAAATTTAAGTACAAAGTCGGGGGGTCTTGTTCACCATATTGGCGGACAATAAGGTCTGACACAGGATGGCCCAAAGACTCAATCTGGATGGCGACTCCTCGGAGCATATGCAACGAGTGCTATCTATCCATGATACACGGAAAGAAATCTGTCGTAAAAGATAGAGAATACTCGACAGCTGAAGTTTTTAATGTCACTAATGGTCTTCTGCAAGGAACAGTAATTGCTCCACAGCTTTTTATTATACAAATTTCTGATATACTTAGTTGTAAGGTTTCTGCTCTGAATGGAAACTTAAAATCAACCATACGCAATGCGAAACCATACTGTTCCGCACCACAATAAGACGTGGTATTTCAGATTTGAGACGCAACTGGAGAAATCTAAAAATAACGCGTTCAAATGATCAGATCGAGTCAAAGACCGTTGTGAAATATTTAGGTGTTCATTTGGACAAATTTTTGTATTAAAATGAGGACCTAAATATTCAATTAGAGAAGGCAAGAGCGGCTTAAAAGACTTTTTCATTCCAACTATCTAAGATCCGATGTGAAGATTATTTTCTACCAAGCATTCGTTCGTCCAATTCTGACTTATACGAGTCATGTGTGGTGGAACATTAACCCATCCTATATGGAAAAGCTCCGAGTTTTTTTTTTTTTTTTTTAAATTCATTTTTTTTTTTGAAAAGCTCCGAGTATTCGACCGCAAATGTCTCAGAGCCTGCATATAGATGTATAGGAGAGCCAATTCCGATTTTAGACACTACATCGCAAACAAAAGACTTTTGATGGATTCCGGTGGTGTCTAGAATTGACAATGTCATACTGGTCCTTGTAAGGAATCACTTTGCTTGTTTGGTAAATTTTAAATTTAAGCGAAAATGAATTAATCTCTGGATTATTCTATCCTAATCCTGGGTACTTCAGAAATGCTTTAGAAAGTGGACACATTCCTACAGAGGCATTTCTGTTTCTCGATGCGTATGGCTACTTATCAGACTCAACGAACGTCCCAATCATATAAAGGGTGGTTTTTTTAGAGGTTGGGTTTTCGAATAGAGATAAATCTGACATTTTGTTCGTTTGTTCAGTTTGGTTTGCAATTTCATCATGAACAGGTTGACAAATGAACAACGCTTGCAAATCGTGCAAATTTATTTCAAAAATGTTGGTTCAGCCCGCGAAGTTTATCTATTTTATGGTCGACATAATCGTACATCAGAGCAATTAATTCGTTTAACCATGGATGGTTTTCGCACTACGTTTATTCCATGTGATAATAAGCATTCGCAGAGACGTCAAACAGTGCCCACCGAAGAAACAATTGTCGCTGTAGAGCAAAGTGTTGAAGAGGACCCGAATGAATCGATTCGCCACCGTGCACAGCAATCGGAGCTTTGTCCAGCAACTTTATGGAAGATTTCGCGCAAAGATCTTAACTCACGACCCTACAAGATCCAGCTTGTGCAAGAATTAAAGCCGCGAGTCCATGCAATGCGTCTTGATTTTGGTGTATGGGCCGATTTTGTTCAGTGATGAGGCTCATTTTTTTGTTGATGGGCTACGTCAACCAACAAAATTGCCGCATTTGGAATGAAGATACTTCACATGAGACCCTTGAGACGCCATTGCATCCACAGAAACTGACTGTTTGGTGTGCACTATGGGCTGGTGGAGTCATTGGGTCATAATTCTTGCGAAATTATGCTGGATAGTCAGTTACCGTGAATGGAGACCGATATAGAGCAATGGTAACCGACTATTTTGTTCCCGAATTGGATGGCATGAATGTGGATGAGATGTGGTTCCAACAAGACGGCACTACATGCAACACAGCGCAAATTTTAGGACAGTTGAAGCCAACATTCGTGGCTTTATTGCCGACATACGGCCCCAGATTCTCGAAAAGGTGGTTGAAAATTCGACCTCTGGACATCTTTATTCGAACCAGCCGCGGCGGCTACATGCACAAAATCATTTTCAAACATTAATGGCATAAAATTATCCATCGAATAGAGCCAAATTGATGGACATTGAGACGATTTCCTTGTATTTTATTTCAATTCAAAGCTCTATACCTCTAAAAAAATCCTTAAGCTAAATTCTTTTTCTGTGGTACAAGCTATGTATCAATACTAATATACCCTAATGGTATAGGGTATAATTAACATCGTATGTATGTCTATTAAATTTTTTTATGTGATTTATCAATAATATATGCAAACAAAATAAATTTTTGGAGTGAAGATTTTTTTAAATTTTATTGATAAAACATCAATTTTCAGCATAGTAACTCAATAAATCGTTCTTAATAGGAGTCAAAACTCATTTTTAAAACGCAAGAGTTTAATTTTAACTAAAATAAAGTTTTGTCCACATTTTTAGGTAAAATACTCCTCTGTGTGACCGACGGTTTAATGCGTTAACTCAACAATTTTTAACAGCTACGCGTTGAAGTTCTTCGGAAGTTCTCCGACGAAAAATTATTGCGGAATTCATACAAAAATGTAAACCACCCCAAAACTGTGAGTAAAATAATAATTAAATTTTTTTTTGGTATAACTACAAGGTCGTGCTTTAAAAAAAAAAAAGAAGAGCAAGAGCGCAACTAGAAATACAAGCTGGACCAAAAGAAATCATTGGAAGATGCTCCTCTTTTTGCAAATGGCCGTCAATATCAAATCTGTTTTGACATTTGTGGACTAGAGAAGTAGACTACAAGTGAACAAGCCATGGAGCGATACATTCCCCAAGAACGCGGAATAATCGAAGTAAACCAACGTCATAATGAGCGATGAGGCTCATTTCCACCTCAGCGGGTACGTGAACAAGCAAAACTTACGCTTCTGGGGCACCGAAAATCGACGAGTAATGTAAGAGGAGCCGCAATTAGACGAATTAGGACTGGAAGACATGTGGTTCCAACAGGACGGAACAACGGCACACACTGCTCGACCCATAACCGATATTCTGAAGGCCAAACAACAGCGGATGACTTCTTTTGGCGCACCTACTTCTAAAAAATCAAATAAATAGTTCTTCACTCCTTTTTCACATTTTATAAAATTACACAGCTGACAGATTTTCAAACGCGAATGTATGCTTCATTTATTCTGTTCCGCATCTGACACTTCGATGGTAAACTGAGTGCCGATCGGAACTGACTTTCGTTTCGGAAATTATCTGAACTGATACTTCGATAGGGCTGTATATCTAGGCGCAGAAACCACTTGAAATGAAAACTTTCTTGATATCGAATAACCAAAAACTTGTTTAAATTTATTAAAACCAACAATAGATAGGGGTTCAGTGGTGCGATGTTTAGTGCTATGAACAGCCGCGCAGAAGGTCTGGGTTCGATACTCCTCTCGTGATGATCTGACAAGTAGTATCAATTGTCAAGAAAAGCTTATCTCGAATTCGCCGTTCAGAGTCGGCATAAAACAGAATGTCCTGCCATCGTGCTAAAAGTACACAAGCAAACATAAATGGTTGTGAGAAAGCTCGGCCCTGGGTACTGACGAGCCTGTTGCGCCAAAAATTTGTATTCGCGACAAAAGATACATAATTTCAATTTTTTTTTTTTTAAATTAAATCGTAAGAAACCAAAAATATTTGAATAATAATTTGAAAGGCTGCTCTAATTATAAACACGTAAATAATATTAACATTCGTACTATAGAAAACCCAGCCGACACATTTAACATTCAAAAACGGTTTCGCAAATGTGGATGCGAGATCGGGAGTTGACAAAATTCGAGATCACCGGTGTCGAAAAAGGAAGATTAATCAAAATAATATATCGAACGCATACAAAAAAAAAACAAATAAAAAGAGCAGTGGAAAATTATTTAAGATACAAAATTTAGCATTGAGGCTAATACCGGCCATCAAACCAATGAATCCGTAAGTCATTTGTGTATTCCAAGATTTATTTTTGGCACAAAAAATGGAACCGAGTTTCGTATTGATCCACAGATCCCGATTGTTCCTCTTTCTTATAATCGGAATCTGTGGATCATTACAAAACTAGGATCCAAAACTAGGAATTTTTGAAAGAGGAATTTCGGAAAGAGGACTTTCGCATCTGAAAGCTGTTTGCAAAATATAATATCTCATGAAATAGATCCGATACTCCACTGAGATACTAATTTTAAAAGTATTTGGGGTTGTATTGCGAGTGGGTGAGACTTCGAAACGTCATTTTAATTCAATGAAAGAGGAATTTCGCAACTAAAAGCTGACTGTAAATTGGAAATTATTTAAGTATCTTTAAGAACAAGACCCGATTCTCTATTCAGATACCAATTTTAAGAATGTGGCAAGTATTTGAGGTTGTATTGCGTTTTGGTGATTCTACGAAACGTCATTTCAATTCAATGAAAGAGGCGTTTCGCATCTGAAAGCTGACTGTAAATTTTGAATTTAATTTACGTAACTTTAAGAATAATGTCCCATCAAATAGACCCGATCCTCCATTGAGATAACAATTTTAAGAGTGTCGCAAGCATTTGGGATTGTATTGCGCTGGTTGTATCGCGCGTTGGTGATACTTCAAAACGTGTCGTTTCAATTCAAATAATTCCACTGATTTCAGAACTCTATTGTCTCTTGTGAAAGAGAAAAAAAAAAGAATTCAGAACCATCTGACGCTCATATTTAAATCAGTTAGGAGGAGCAATACATTTTAGAAATTGTCGTTTTGGATTCATCGGGATTCATTTGGATGAAGAAGTGGTGGATGCCTAATCCATGGAATGGTAAAATTGTTTGAAATGAGAATTTAAAAAAAACGACATAGAAAACGCATTTGAAGAGAAATTTCCCTTATTCCACATAAAAGCACGACAAGTACTCTCAGAAATGCTTTCATTCGAATAACCAATGGTTAGGTCAACTATTCCGGCATTTTCTGGTGGATTTCGCACCACAGATAAGCATTTGTTTGTTGGATTCTGCACATGCCGCTTAATGAATCTTCTTCACAAATAAATTAGTTGGCCCTTAGCTGCTAATTATGATAGGAATCGTAATTTATTTTCAGGTTCAGGATTTCGCACAGATAGGCATTGGATTGTTGAATAAATGCGTTTATGCGCCGCCGCTTACTGAATCTTCTTCACAAATAAATTAGTGGGCCCTTAGCTGCTATCCATGATAGGAATCGTCATTTATTTTCAGGTTCAGGATTTCGCACAGATAGGCATTGGTTTGTTGAATTAATGCGTTTATGCACACGTCGCTTACTGAATCTTCTTCACAAATAAATTAGTTGGCCCTTAGCTGCTAATTATGATAGGAATCGTAATTTATTTTCAGGTTCAGGATTTCGCACAGAAAGGCATTTGTCTGTTGAATAAATGCGTTTATTCACACGCCGCTTACTGAATCTTCTTCACAAATAAATTAGTTGGCCCTTAGCTGCTATCCATGATAGGAATCGTCATTTATTTTCAGGTTCAGGATTTCGTACAGATATTCATTGGTTTGTTGAATTAATGCGTTTATGCACACGCCGCTTACTCAATCTTCTTCACAGAAATAAATTGGTTGACCCTTAAATTATATTTATGATAGGAATTGTCATTTAACTTCAGGTTCAGGATTTCAATCTGCTTGCTATCTGTCAGCTAAAGATGGAACTGCTATACATATAGACTATTGGAACACTGTTACTCCTCCAGAGATCTGGAATCCGCTATGATTCAATTTGAACACTTGCTTCAGAATGTTATAAGCCCTTGGGTTAGCTTGAATTGTATCCAATAATTACAGAGGTGAAATTTCTAAAATGTTCTCAAACTCCAAAATCACTAAGATAGCCCAAGTGATTTTACTTTTAATAAAACTTCATAAAGATACGAAAATCTTTAAGGCTTGAGGTATAGAATTCGACAGCTTAATGTCGCTTCGTAAGGTGTAAGCCTACTAGGCAAATAATTTTCGGAAGTCTTATTCTTTAACACTTTTGGCATGTAACTGTAAAATCAAAATATGTAAACTTGTATGCGCTGAGCAGGTCAGCGATTTCATAAAAAAAAAGTCTTTCATACGTTAACCGACTTCCGCAAACGAATTGAAGGGTTTGACAAAAACCACAACCAAATCATTCGCTGGCTTAGAGCTTATATGAGGCATACTATCATATTCCAATTGCGGGATCTCTATAGATACTATTTGAATTTTGTTCTTCTATTTTTCTTCTTTTTTACCCGCAAGGTTTTGGACAAGCAAATCGCAACCCATTTGGTGGCTTGCATATGAAAAAAAATATTGCTTCGCAATTTATCTACATGGGATGGGAACCTACAATTTTAAATCTCCAAACCATACTTTTGAATTGACAATTCGGGATATTCGTACAATTAGTTCAAGATGCAAGCCGTGGCCAACGACAGCTTAGGCTTTGGACAAGCAAATCGCAACCCATTTGGTGGCTTGCATATGGAAAAAAAAATTGCTTCGCAATTTATCTACTTGGGATGGGAACCTACAATTTTAGCAGCAACTGTCTAAATCTCCAAACCATACTATTGGACAAGCAAATCGCAACCCATTTGGTGGCTTGTATATGGAAAAAAAAAATTGCTTCGCAATTTATCTACATGGGATGGGAACCTACAATTTTAGCAGCAACAGTCTAAATCTCCAAACCATACTTTTGAATTGACAATTAAGGATATTCGTACAATTAGTTCAAGATGCAAGCCATGGCCAACGACAGCTTAGGCTTTGGACAAGCAAATCGCAACCCATTTGGTGGCTTGCACATGGAAATGTGTGCGATTGCTTCGGGATTTATCTACATGGGATAGGAGCCTAAACTTTTTCAAGCAAGCCAACTGTCTAAATCTCAAAACCACACTTTTGAATCGACCATAAGGGATATCGGTACAATTATTTCAAGAAGCAAGCCGTGGCTGAATAAAGCCTCACATCAGCAAGCCACATAAACCAAAAATGGGAAGGAGGTCTTGCAAACTGATGGACAAATTGGTTGCGGCAAGCAACGCTTAAATTTATTACGAATGTGCCTACTATCTTCTAATCACTTAAAATATGCGGAAACGGATAGATTCCATCTCACATGCTCTATCACCAATTAATCAAAACCGTCATACATAGCGGCAGGATTTTAAAAATTCCTTTTAAGCCTTTTCGTGGAATCACGATACATGCACAACACTTTTATCAAAAAAAAAAATTTTTTTTTTCACTCACAAAATGTAACTTACCCATGCTGTTGTAGCTCAACGAACGCCGATTTGCCGGGTATGTTGGCCGTTGTTGTGCCCCCGTCCATATATTTTGGGGTATGTGGCGCGTCGGGTGCATCCATACCCGATTGAGGTGTGCTAGGGGGGCCCTCGTAGGGGCTCCCCAAATCCGTGAAGTTAAGCGTGTTGGCGCCTATTGAGGCCACTTTATCTAAAATTTTGACGGCTGTTTATTAATCCAAGGAGGATCCCGAAAAATTCAAGCCACACAGTAGATATATATCGCAGATAGAAGCTTTTGATAATTTTTTTTTTGTATATACAATATCACAAAATCTTTATAATTTTTTTTTATTTTTTTTTTAAATTTAACACAAAAAATGTAAGCAAAATCACATAAATTTTTGTCAAAACTTTCACTAGTCGAGTTTATAATTTTTTTTTAATTTTTATCCAACAGAGATACACAAATTTATCAACTGTAATCCTTAATTATGGCAAGACACAGCAAATATCAGGGGGTGGAGAAGCGAGGGTGGCGATATTAATTGGATGTTTTGGGGCAGGTTTGACAACAAAAGATTCAGAAAAAAAAAAAAAAAAAAGATTGAGCACATGCACTCAGCTTTAAAAAAAAAATGTAAAGAAGAAGAAACACTGTGCAACGATTTATCGCGACGGTAATATTCAATTAACCGATGTATCTGCTGCAATTAATTATTAACTGTGCGGCACATTCAAAATAGTGACGATGTCAAGTGTATCGCGATTGCATGGCCGACGAGTGTCACAGTATCTGTGTTCAAATAATGGGTCCAAATTGAGGGCTGCGCCAAAATAATTGCTATTAGTGAATTTTCGAATCTATAATGATGATAATTTCGCCGATAGATAGTGCTGGACCCGTACGACAGCGACGACAAGTGAACGTGTGCAGAGGCGACGGATACAGATAGAATATTCGTGTGTAGGTTGTGTTATTATTATTTTTTTTTTTTTTTTTTCCTCGAACGTGAAACGACGGCGAAACAACGACGAAAAACGCTGCGCGACCAACCACGAACAAAGTGCGTGAACGACTAGGTACGAGGTGATTATGGGATCGTTTGCCGATTCGAAAATTGGCGGCTTGGAAAACAAGATGTTTGTTGCATACAGTTACGGGGAAATACCAGTTAGACGGGTACACACACGAGCGTGGAATTGTATCTAGATACATTCGGGTGCAGCCCACTGGCGGTGGTTAGAGGAGAATGACTAGGAAGCGAGATGGCGATGGTTGGTAGTGTGGTTGTGTTTGTTTTTGTTTCTTTGACTGCGAATAGGTAGAGAAACCGGTTTTCCAGTGAACGAAGTACCTAATGCGGACGAAAGAGATGGTTGATATAGCCTGGGGTGCTGCGATGGCGCATGCTTTGGTAAGTTTTACAGGGTTGATATTGACGGTGAGAATAGTGCAGAGCAGATTTTGAGTCAAGGGTTTGTGATGATTGGTTGTTTGAGATTGTTAGAGGAGTGGCGTGCTGAATGGTGGAGAAAATGCACCTTGGAAGTAATCCAGTGGCGTCGGCAGTAGAGGATTTTTTGGAATTGTCGGGAAATCATGTGAAGTGCTGGGGATTTTTTTCGATTGTGTAAAATATTTTGCTTTGATTAACAATTTACAGTCCTGAATGGATTTTTATTATATTTTTCTATGATAATTTTTTTGATATATAAGTCAATTACATTGTGAATAGTAAGAATATAGCACTAGCTAACAGGGCTTTTGGCTGGTTTGACATAACTGATTAATTTTAAACGCTAATTATAGCTTACAGTGCATGAAGATACGAAAAAAGAACACCATGTCAGGGGATTCATTGAACTTTAATCTATAAATACAAATCTCAATGTACAAATGTTCGTATAAAAGTTAGTAACGTCGAAAGCACCAAAATATTAAGCGCATGTTGATTTAGCCATTTTTCAGTATTGACCTGAAAGTCTTTCATTGAATTTCGGTCGTATTCGGTACCTACGAAAACTTTTTATAAGAAAAGTGTCGGAAAGCTTAAGACAGGATTTATTGTTACAACATTCAAAATCTTCTCATAAGAGAACTTATCGTTTAGAGGTTACCTATGTCTTTCATAAACCCGATTACTAATATTTTAAAAGTTAGCATACGGGATTGGTTATGAAAAACTTTCTGAATGAATTCCAAGTTGGATTTCGTAAGTAATATTCCAGGGTTGATAATACACTTACTCACGTAAGAGTATACAAATGAGCATCGAATCAAAATTGCTAAATATTTTAAAAAAACACGTTATGAATTAAACAAGTCCCCGGTTTGGAGCAGTATCCAGTATATAACAAGAATTCCTCTAGAGCCAATATAGAAGCTTACAAACAACTACATCATGACCTAGGCTTTGGAGGTCAGTGATGACCTCATCGTGCTAAATTGCTATTAAAGTGTAGAAGTGCACTCTCTAAATGTCAGAGAAGACTTATTATGCAAAATTGTTGACAGTACTCGTCGCCCTAGTGACACAAGAACGTTACTACATTTGTTGACGATTTTGGGCTGGGTTTGCGTTTGCGTAACCACGCAAACGCAAACGCCACACAAACAGGTTCAATGGCAAAAGTGAAGACGATCTCTTTCCGCCCAACGTTGGAGCAGCGGAGGAGCAGCAGATGCGTGGGGCGGACAGCTCACAAGACACCCCTCCAACAAAGCTGCAACGTTTAAAGTCAGGATCGATGGCCAAGAGAGAATGATCTCTTTCCCCCACCGGTTGAGCAACGGAGGGGAAAGTGAGATGTTTAGGCGGACGGCCAGACATAAACACCCTTTCCACAACACATAAAACACGAAAATTCGAAACATCACCAGGCAACACATAAGACACATGTTGATGTCTAAAACACGTAACGAACATGTCCACACCTGGGACTCGTCGAAAAGTCGGTAACAGCAAACAAGACCTTCCCTGGTCCAAAGCGAGAATTTTTTCGGTCGCGTGAGTCATTGCAAATATTAAAGTAGAGCCACAAAAAATACGTCAACCAAATATTGGCATTCGGGGCACATGTTCAATTGACACAAAGAGTTGTCCACGATTGACACCGAATGTCCTACAACACTGAAAAATGTCCAACAGGCCGGATCGGATAGTCCGACTCAGGAGTGATGGAAAACGCTAGTTAGACTTGACAAAACTAATAGATAGAATGAGTGTGGTGGGGCAGATGGCGATAGCACGAAATTACCTGACGGCGATGCGTAGGAAATCGTTAAGTCACGTGTGAACGGGGGAACACACTAGTAAGCGCGAAACACACGCTCCAGCTGGAAAGCGAAAAGTAGTTAGAGTTCGCAGTAAGGCTTACTGGTGCTGAATTCCAAGAGCGAATGTGAGAGCGAATAAACGGGATCAATCCTGGAAAAAAGATCGGCTTCTCGACTTCTTGGTTATCTTGGTTATCTTTGAGCGATAGACGTGTTTTTTGAAATTTTTGGTTTTGTTTTTTTTTTTTAACTTGGAAAGATATGCTTTTCAGTTGAACTCAAAATAAGTTTAAAGAGTTCTTGGAGGACAAGGAGAGGACATAATAGCAAGAAGGAGGAGTAAGTAGTAGCAATAGGAGGACAGCAGAGCGGAGGAAAAAGACGAGTCGGCAGATTAAAGGAAAAAGATAAGAAGAGTTCACTTAGAACAAGGAAAAATTTTAGAATTGGTTGTTTCGAGACCGAAAAATTTCCCAAGAGAAGACGGGAGAGAATCCATTCGGGGGCCATTCTAGTGGTCCGCCAAGAATAAAATCAATTCGGCAATCCACCGGCTTTTTTTTTAAAAGGTAAAATTTCGTTTGTCTTATTGTACTTCAATCACCACTCGCTTGGTGCAATTTTACTTTTTTTTTTTTGAATTTCAGATCGTCAAAAAGGGTTTCGTAATTCAACCCGTGAAAAATGATGTGGAGTCCAAAGAACCATCTGAGCAAACCATTTTCTCGTAGCCACCTACGGGAAAGTCTACATTCCTTCAACGCTTATGATATTGGGTTTCGACATATTCACAACGCGGGAAAAGTTGGTAGCAACTTCACAAAAGTATTCATGAAACTCATAAAAATTAAAAAATGGTAAAAAAATGACAAAAGAAATCGAAAAATTATCAAATATTGACAAACCCACGTGTTTGTGTGACGGATTAATATCTGAATATAGTAACATATGCAAGTTTTGCCGAGCTTGAACGGGAAATACAGAAACCAAAGATTAAAAAGGCTGCAGGTTATGCCTTGATTACAGGAGAACTTCTCAAAATATTGCCTTGGAAAGCATTAGCTAAGCTTCTCTTCCCATAATTGATAACAAACGTCTTTTACCTGACCATCAATTTGGGTTCAGAAGTAAACATTCGACTGTGGACCAATGCTTTCGAAGAAAAGAAAATTTGCTCAGTCGTATTTTTTGAAGTTTCGCAAGATTTTGACAAGGTGTGCCATAAAGGCCTGAATTATAAACTAAGTCAAGTTCTGCCTGAATAATTATATAAAATCCTCGTATCGTATCCTTGAGCATAGACTCTTCCGTGTGAAACTTGGACACGAATAATCGAATTTCAAAGAAATAATGGCAGGTGTACCGCAGGGAAGCATCCTTGGACCGCTCTTGTACCTCCTTTTCACTCGTGATATCCCACAAACAAACGACTAAATAGTTGCCACGTTTGCTGACAATCCTGCTATACTTGCAATTGGCACAACAATAGAGGAAACAAGTACGAAATTACAAAACGTTCTCAACGAGGCAAATGAATGGACAAAATCCTGACGGATTGCACTTAGCGATACCAAATCGATTCATGTAGATTTTTCGTATAAGCGGACAAACAATTTGCCTGTTTTTTTCAGTACGGTTCGAGTACCCTTTGCAAATGTAGCGAAATATCTCGGAATGACACTCGATGCAAAATTAAAATAAAAGTCGCATGTAAAAAAGAAATGCGAAGTTCTTAAATATAAATACAGAGAACTGTACTGGTTACTCGGAAAATATTCGAAGCTTAACCTTGATAACAAGCTGCTATTATACAAGCAAATGCTACAGCCGGTCTGGACATATGGTATGCAACTATGGGGTTGTACCAGTGAAAGGAATATAAATATTCGAAAAACTTTTGAAAACGAAATGTTAAGATCATTCGTCAATGCGCCGTGGTATATAAGGAATGAAGATCTGCGCAGAGATCTTGGTATTCCCGCGGTTAAAGGTGAAACGAACAATTTTGCACGAAAACATGGAAAAAAAGTTAGTCAGGACATGTCAACACAACTGTCCTCCAAATTCTTGACGAAACAAATATATTGCGGCGTCTTCAAAGGACTTTGAGTTGACGGGCTATGCAGACGAAGATTTAACCAACAACTATATGAGCTGTACAGCGACATGCCCGTGGTCGAAAAACTTCGCATTGGACGTTTAAGATGGGTAGGACGTGTAGAACGAATGGACACCAATACTCCGGCTCGCAGAGTCATCGATTCCCAGCCAGACATGGGACGCAGTAGAGTAGAAACCAATCTCAACCAACTTGGAGTGCGCAACTGGAGGCAGTTAGCTAAGGACCGGGCTAATTGGAGAGGCATGTTTGTTGAGGCACCGGTTCATTCCGGACTTTAGCGCCACTTAAGTAAGTAAGTAAGTCTTCAAAGAACTAAGGACCCTTGAATTTAGCCCGATAATCACAAACCGCGACATAAATTGCGGACAGAGCAGGAGCTCTCAAGGGAAAGTTAGCTGCCAAATATTTATATATACTCGTGATAAATAATTTGCTAGATAAGTCGCAAACTTAGTTGCAATACAAATAAAAAAAAAAGGTGGTGGTTTTTGTGAGTAAGTATCCCACACTTCTCTGGGCACGTGCTCGTCGTGTCTGTAAAGATTTCCACCAGCAAATAGAAAACCACTATTCACCCATAACCTGAATCAATTGAGGGAGCATAATCTTATTACCCGCCTGATAATTTAGAAATTTCGTTGTTTTATTAGGAATTTTGTTCCAAAAATTTGTGCAACTGGTTACTAGCAAACGCTATCAATATTGACATCGACTGCGCCAGTAAGGAGATGGAAGCTGTTAAATGGTCCATCTCGTCTCCAAATACATCTCGTTGATTTCGTCTTGATAAGTATTGATAAGTTGCAAAAGTAGAAATCGACCTTAACTAACTCGAAGTGGGAAACTGGTGACATGATCGAGTTAAAGACCCAAAGAATCAATAGGTAGAACGAGATTGAAAAGAATTCACCGAGACATCGACCAAGTGTACCCCGAATGGGCACTAAAATGGGGTTTAACTGACCTGAGGAACTACAAACATCGAATGACAAAAGATTTGGGCCATTTTCTGCATTTCAGTTTATTATGAAAAATTCAAGTAGGGTTACACACGGATTCGAAAACTGAGTTTTCGGCAAAAAAAGTTTTCGAAAACCACTTGTAATTTAATTTTTCCAGATTTATAGTGTTTGCACACCGATTCGAAAACTGAGTTTTCGACAAAAAAAAGTTTTCGAAAACCACTTGTGCTTTCAGACCGAACTCTGACCAGATTTCGTTTGACATTTCAATCAGCTGTGATACCAGCTGCAAGATGTGTGTGTGAAATTATTTTAACTGAATAAACTGAATTCAAATATGTTGAAATTAATATCAGCATTTGAAACTGTAAGGGAAACAAATACAAATTGTTTGACAACAATTTTCGACTCTCAAGCCCGCCGCTACAAAAAATAACGCAAACTTGCCCATAGCTCCATCAGGTACTCCTGTTCTTCCACACACCAACTCTTCTTTAATTTTTTTCTATTTTCTTGCAATTTCCAACATAATATAGTTTTACAAGCCAGAGCCACAGTTCAAGTGAAATGAAAAAAATTAGTTGTTTTGACAACTAGCCCATCAGCTGTTTTGTGGGACGAGTGGAACACATGTAGAACGTATGAGAAGGTGTGCTCGGTTCAAAAAACTTCAACGAGATGACGTCTGCGATGTGTTTTTTTGAGACGGTTACGGGTTAACCTACTCGTTTTTGAAAACTGCAAATGTATGGAAAAACTCTGGTTGCCGATGAAGTTTTCAAGTATTTTTGCGAAAACTCAGTTTTTCATTTGGTGCGAAAGCACTATTATAGATTTCCACTTATCAGAATAATTATTCAGAATTAGGAATCACCCTTATCGGGTAATTTTACTGAAATCGAAAACATCTTCAAGGCATGTTTAAGAAATATCAGCTGTTTCACTGATATCTGAAGTCCCATGAGTAAATTTTCGACTCGTTTCGTCAGTCGTTTCCTTTCAAATATCACGTGACTAAAATCTTCAAGGCATGTTTAAGAAATATCAGCTGTTTCACTGATATCTGAAGTCCCATGAGTAAATTTTCGACTCGTTTCGTCAGTCATTTCCTTTCAAATATCATGTGACTGAAATGGTCGATCGACCAAAGAGGGCAATGCACCGGCAAAGGTGACGTGGTAAAACTGAAATCCGGAACGCACCAATTCTTTGTCTGAAAGTGATGTGATGGCAGAGCTAGAGTTTGAAAAGTGGATTTTTTGACAGCAATGTTGTTCTTTTTTTAATCAGTTCATGTTAGGAATTCTGAATACGGACTAGTTTCGGTATTTTTGATCATTTGGTTACCAAACATTTTGGAGGGGACCATTTGACAAGTTTTGAAATATCATTGCTGCTCACTACGGGCGACAAGAGGATACCTACCGTTCTTAACGTTACAGAAACGTATACTACGATATTTTAGAAATCGAAAAGTATGCACACATAGTTCAAAAGTAATTATTTCTAACAAAAGTACAAAAAATGACTTACTTTGGTAATGTCCTCCGAAAAACACTTACAGGCATGACGTACTACCTGCTTCGTTGATATTCCCACCACGAAATCATTGAAAACACTTGTTGCTCGATAAACACAGATTTGGTCATTAACCTCGACCATAACCAAAAAAAAAAACAACAAACACATAATTAACTCACTTGTATAAGACAACCGACTTCTATTGACATTTTATTGACAAGAACTTTCCCAATTTTTTTAATTTTTTTACAACACACCCTCTAGGAACGATCTTTGACTTGACGCGGTGGATTAGTATTGGCAAAGGAATATGAAAACGCGATAGAAATTTATATTTAATGGAACACTTGACATTCTTTTCAGAGCTTTTGCTATAAATCCGCACGTGCCACCACACTCTAGTGTGAGAATTTCAGTGGCGAAAACTTCACTTTTGGACAACATATCTACATATCTCCAAATATGCAACCGTAGTAAACAACTAAATACCGAAATATGTGCAAATAAAAAAAAATTGAAATGCACATCTGCCTCGAAACACCGACATTCACTTTATTTGTGTACACCCTCCCGCACTAAGACTTAATTTCGTTCGCCATCAGGACAACCTAGTTTCCATTTGATGAAAAAAACTTTTTTATATATATTCTCGGCTCAAAATATATATCTAAGCTTATGTCCTTCAGAATATTTTACAAAAAACACCGGCATTTACTTTCGCGCACTCAACAAATTTCTCACTTCACAACAATTAATCGCCAAGATGACAGTGACAGTGACATCTGCTTTTGGCAACACGTGCCAGGGAGGTCATGCGATTTTTTCGTGTGGTAGGTAGGTTATGGTTGGTGGCAAATAAATTTGTTGAATTTTAGAAGTGGGGTCAATGGGTTTTAAGAGAAAGCTATTGTTTAGGTAAATTCTCGTAGAAAAATAAACGCGTTAAGGACTTGAGCAAATTGGTGTTAATAACAATTTACTAAATAAAAGAAGATTCGACATAATTAGGCGATGCTTAAATTTTCTTTAAATAAAATTTGTTTGGCTTTTTTTTTTATAGAAAAAGTTCGTAAAAAATCGACGTGCCTCGAAATATATGTATGTATAAAAATTGAGTCTAAGGCCGTCAATTGCGTTAACATTTTAGCCAGTGGATAATTGGTGAATGGTGAACAGAGACTTTATCCATCTCAAAAGCTCGCTAAAATTTATCCAGCGGCTAAGTTTTGACATTTGGTACACCTACTGAGGAGTGACAGAGATGGAAAACACGTTCATGGATTATTTCTCGTTAAAAGTGTTTACATGTGGCGGGAATATGGTATATCATTCAATTATTAAATAAAAAGCAAATAACATGTTTTTTATATCAGAAAATATAATGAAAGTTGTAAAATAAATAAAAATGGGATTTTTTAAAAATATTATAATAAAAGTTGTTTCGCTTTGTGTGAAATATGTTTAACATGAACAAGGTAGGGCGGATATCTCTAATAATGAGTACAATGTCTACAACAATAATTCTCTTCCTGACAATATTTAATAATTAAGGAATTTTTGAGGAACTTTCTGAAATCTATTCGTTTTTTTACAAGAAATTATAAAAAAAGGAATTTTGTTCCATTTTTTTGGGAAATTATGGAAAATAGTATGCAAATATGTAATATTCCAATTAATCCAATTGGCACAGCAAAACGTTTTGCAGAAATGTTAAAAATTATTCCAGTGGAAAACCTTTTTTTTTTTATTAAACCGTAAGGAATTTTGAGAACGTGTCTGAGCAAGATATTTACACGTTCTGAATATCTATATTTCGTTAACACAAAGTTTATTGCCACGCCCACTTTTTGAGCGTGTTGTTTTTGTAAAAAAAAAAAAACAGTTTTCCGTACAAAATCACTCGCTTTAAATATAAATAAATATATTTTCATGGTGGTTAGGACGTCATGACTGTAAGTGTTTTTCGGAGGACATAGGCAAAGTAATTGCGTTTTCCATTTCCAAAATCAATCGATCACAGATTGAGCTCAGAATTCCGTTTGGAGCCATAGTTTCAAAGATTAGGCCAATTAATTCCATTTGGAGCGTTGGCTTCAAAGATTTGGCCATTTAAAGTTTTAAAGGTCAAAATTTCGATTTTTGACCAAGAATATCAAAAAAATTGTATTTATCATGGTGATTACGGGCTTAGCTCCAAATTCCATTTGGAGCCTTATTTTCAAAGAGTTGCCCATTTAAGGTTTCGGAGATGAAAACATTTATTTTTGACCGAAAATATCAAAAAATCTAATTTTCCTTGGTTGATCACGGCCTAAGCTCCGAATTCCATTTGGGGCCTTTGTTTCAAAGATTTGGCCATTGAAAGTTTTGAAGGTCAAAAAATCGATTTTTGTCCAAAAATATCAAAAAACTTTATTTTTCATGGTGATCACGGCCTTAGCTCCAAATTTCATTGGAGCCTTATTTTCAAAGATTTGGCCATTTCAAGTTTCGGAGATGACCAACTCCGAACTCCATTTGGGGCCTTGGTTTCAAAGACATAGCCAATTAAAGTCTGGAGGTGAAAAAATCGATTTCTGACTAAAAAAAAACAAAAAATCTAATTTTCCATTGTGGACACCGCCCTTGGATTCAAAGGTTTGGCCATTTGAAGTTTTGAAGGTCAAAAAATCGGTTTTTGACCAAAAATATCACAAAATCTAATATTCCACGGGTGATCACGGTCTTAGCTCCGAATTCAATTTGGAGCCTTTGTTTCAAAGATTTGGCCATGAAAGTTTTGAAGGTCAAAAAATCGATTTTTGACCAAAAATATCAAAAAAACTTTATTTTTCATGGTGATCACGGCCTTAGCTCCAAATTGCATTTGGAGCCTTATTTTCAATGATTTGGCCATTTCAAGTTTCGGAGATGACGAACTCCGAACTCCATTTGGGGCCTTGGTTTCAAAGACATGGCCAATTAAAGTCTGGAGGTGAAAAAATCGATTTCTGACTAAAAAAACAAAAAATCTAATTTTTCATGGTGATCACGGCTTTAGCTCCAAATTCCATTTGGAGCCTTGGCTTCAAAGGTTTGGCCATTTAAAGTTTTAAAAGTCAAAAAATCGATTTTTGACCAAAAATATCAAAAAATCTAATTTTTCATGGTGATCACGGCCTTAACTCCGAATCCCATGTGGTGCCTTATTTTCAAAGAGTGGGCCATTTAAGGTTTTGAATGTGAAAAAATCGATTTTTTTACCAAAAATTTCAAAAAATCTAATTTTCCATGGGTGATCGCGGTCTTAGCACCAAATAAAATTTGGTGCCTTATATGGCAATTTAAAGGATCAAAGGAATAATCAGAGAGTAAATGTAAGCAATTGATCTTTGGTGATTCGAAAAATTGAATCATGGATTACTTAGTTTTCCTTCGGAATTTCTTATTTTAGGATGACAGACACATAAACTTTGCTCTGAAGTTGTTAGTTTTTAATTAAATAAAAGTGCAAATAAATAGACTCACCCACGACGAAACTGGTCATCATCACTGAATATCTTCAGTTGCTGGTTAATGTACACAACCCAATTGTTTCCTAATCTCCATTTTTGAAACATTATATGTCCTTGTTTTATTCGCTAAAAAACCCAATACTGAAGAATGCCCACTTTCACAGCGCCTCTTTTTAAACGATAGCTTTTCGCAAGAGACAGACTCAGTGGCGCGATGGTTAAGGCGATGAACTGCCACGCAGAAGGTCTGGGTTCGATTGCCAGCCTTAGCAACACCTTAATGATTTTGCACGGGACCTCATTAGTAATGATTTCGCAAATCATCCGAGTATTATCAATTGTCAGGAAAAGCATATCTCAACTTCTCAACGGATTTTTCGTAAGACAGGTGTTCTGGTCACACGCTCACATGAATAGTTGTGAGAAACTCGGCCCTGTATTTTGATTTTTTGCTTTTCGCAAAAATATCGACTCTTGTACTACTTTCGACACACACGTACACTTTAGGAAATTTCGAGTATTTATAAACAATTTCACGCGAAACAATACAAATATTGAAAGATATTTCATCGAACACTGTACATTGTTCCCCGAGCTTTCGCTTAAAAAAAAGCCACTTGCAAGCTCTATTTTGTATGAAACTTTACTCAAAGGACTTAATTTTTAGACGACATACCTAGCTGCAAAATTTCCAATCGGAATTGATAATAGAGCCTACATAGGATCTACAAACAAAAAAACTTTAAATGCATTTTTGCACAAAAACACCGACATTGGCTTTTTTTGCATGTACTTCCACCCGCAATAAAACCAAAACCACATCGATTGCGATAACTTGACTTAAATGTTGAAATATTGCGAATTCTTACTAATCACAGGTCAAAACACAAAAAAACGAAATTATTTCCTATAATATTCACTTAAAAGGCCAGAATTCACTTTCGCGCGATTACCAAATGTCACACATATGTATGAAATGCCTGAGATGACAGCCAGATTAAATGGCAGCAGACAACAATAAGCTCATGAATGGCAGGGTGGTCATGAGGTATTTTTGTGGTAGGGTGTGGTCGGTTGTGATTTATGGTGAATAAACTTTTGTGAAAGAGTTTTAAATTTAAAAAAATTTCAAGTGAACTATTGTAGAAAAATAAACAAATTTACATTACAACAAAAGAGTTGAAAATAAGAATCTTAAGGGTGATCCATTTCGAGGTTCCCTACTTTTTTAAAGAAAAAAAAAACACAGAAAATTAAAATTTAATGGAGAATGTATATTATCATTTGAAAGAACATTCTTTGGCATTTATTTTTTGAAGATTATGTCTATCAAATGTTGGCCGTTGCTACGTCGCAGATGGTCCATCCGTTGAGTCCAATTTTCGATCACTCGTTCGAACATTTCGACTGGTAACTGTTGACCATAAGTTGAGCGAAGTGCACGAAACACATTCCTCACAGAACGTGAATTTTCATAATAAAGTTGAACAACTTGTTAACGTTGTTCACGCGTAAGTCTTTCCATTATGAAATGCCAAACAATACTAAACAAAAACAACATGACAGCATGACACGACTCACGCGTGATCTGTCAAAAAAGGCTATTGAAACAAATTTCACTACTTGGATCACCCGTTACTTATGTTTTGTACCATTTGTTTGAAAATTGATGTAAACATTTTCTTGACATTGTACACATAGGGAAATAATAGTTATAATTCGCTCGATCGATATAATTTAAAAAAAAAAGTAAAACAATACGAAATGAATGACAAAATGTGATTTTCATCGCAAAGTTGGGTATGTAATGTACGATCATTCACGAATGTCACTGCCGGCGTTTTTTGTCTTGTTTTTATTAAAGAATTTATTTAATATTTCATTCGATGAGTGCCACTTTTTCGTTATCATTTTGCATTAAACTGTCAACTTGCACGGACTGCTCGAAAAAACCGAAACAAAACGCTTCATTAATTTCAAACACAGTTAACAAGTTATCTTGAGAACCTGCTATCTCCACTGTTAAAGAAAAACCGAGGAATGAGAGAAGTAGTTTCACAAAATTTTCGGTGGAGTTAAAAAAAAAGTGAAAATATTTCCCACTCGAGGTGAAATTATTTCCCATGTGAAGTTATTGCCTGTCAAGTTATTTCCCTGCACTTTTGAAAATGTTCACCCAATGAAGTAAAACGGGATGCCCTTTCATAAAACAACACTTTTGTATTGTTGTTTGAATCTTCTTTTAAGAGAGCAATAAACACCTCAGTAAGAATATTTTATGGTGATGGATAATAATTATCAAGCACACAGCCTATGACACACTGGTGGTATAAATACCCAACTAACAATTTATCTTCTATAAGACATACATTTTCAATTTCAAGAAGCAATTTCTTCTATTGAGCTTTTTTGTACTTGTGCGGAGAAGTTCAGCATGGTTAAGAACTCTTTAAGGTAAATGCAAAGACTTTAGGAAGTTAAACTGGTTTAAGGCTTCTATAAAGTTTTCGGTGATGTGTGCATAAGTGACAAATGAAAGGTGTGGCAAGACAGCTGTCAACCTGTACTCGAAGTCTAGCCCAACAATTGAACATCGCTGATGTGAATTTTAAATAAAGATTTAAATTTATACGCTTACATGGTTCAACTGACTCAAGAGGTGAAGACGAAAGTGTTAGTCGTGGGTAACTCTTTTTGACGTTTTCTTTTCTCTTGCTTCGTTTTATCATTATTTTGCTTCACATAATTGCTTGGAGAGTCGGTTTCGCTACGTAGTCTTGTTCGGTTGCTCGTGTATGTGAAAAAATCGCAGTGTGTCAAGCTGAATAACAGAGGAATGTCAAATTAGAGTCACGAGAAAAAGTCGCGATACTCACGAAAGAAAATTAACAAAGAGAGAAAATCGTGATTCAAGGTCAAGATTCAACGTGTAAAAGCAGACTACATCTTCAGACTCTCCCAAAACTGCATTTCTCCACTTTGTTGACAAAACTTTTGTTTTTTTTTTAAGTTAAAATTGTTTTGGGACGGTGTGAATCGGATTTTATGAAACATAAAAACATCACGATGGATTTGGCCCAATAATAATAAACCGCGCTACAAATTGCGAGAAAAGCAGTAACTCTCAAGGAACTGTCAAAGTTGTTCATTTGTCGTGATAAAAAAAAAGTCATAGATAAGTCGCATAATTAAAATTTCACACTACTTTGGGCGCGTGCTCATGAAGATTTCTACCAGCCCCCCCCAAAAAAAAAAAAAAAACACCATGTCGAGGGTGTTGTTGTAATCCGGTCATCCATCCAAGTCCTAACCCCAAACGATGCTGCTTGATGTCGGTGACCGCGGTTTTTTGGTTAAATTCTGTTTCGGAGGCCTGTGTTGCGGCTGCTAGATCGTACGTACGTGTTGCCATGTTGTTTGGAGAAAGGACGTTGGGGCACCGGTATGCGAGCAAAATCAAATTTTGAAACTCATCGCTAAATCCAGAAAAACAATTTTGAAATGACAGCTGATCGATGGTACTGGCTTTCTTTTGGTGTGATAAATGTGTCTTAGCGGAGGTGTGTGCCTATCACTGGAGTCCTGTAATAATTGAAGCTTTTATCCAAACAGTTAGATTTGATTGGGTTTTCGATGTGTACGGGATTAGTAATAATGAAGGTGTATTTTTGGAATTAGAGTGAAAGGCAGTGTTTTTCAGGAAAGGCAGTGTTTTTCATATGACGACGTTTTTAAAACGAAATGCTAGACATCACGAATGCATCTAACGTTTTTGGGTGTAAATACAAATTTTGATTCTTTGAAAAGGACAGATTGGACGAGAGAGCCTGCAAGTTGAAAATGAAAATTGGTATCTGGTCTGAATCCATTTTTGGCGCCAAACTTATCGTACTCTTGCCACACGTTATGAATTCGATTTTATGAAACGAAAAAGTGTAACGAAAAAGAGATCAAACGAAATATTGTCGTCTGATCACTGAAACCAAGGTCGCGGTTAGTACTTAGTTATGGGAATGCTTGGGAACACCGCGTGTTTGTGGTTATTGGAAGGGAATGCCATAAAACCGTTTTTATAGGCTTGGGAACTGAGGTTCGGGTAAGAAATAATTGAAATATTCTTCAACATAGTTTGTGCGGTAGAACAAGGTTAAAAATTAAAGAAAAAAGAAAACTATATTCAATTCGAACAGTCAACATCAATTTAGCTGCATACAACTAAAAATTATAAAGCCATACAGATGACGCATTAAGAACAAAATAAAAACAGAAACTTTTGCTCACCAGCTTCAAGGTACGGACGTGCATACATGAGAAACTAGATCCAAATATATGGCGGGCTGTGCCAGTACAATCCGCCATAGAACAATTTTTCTTGTAATCAGTGCGTCATCCGTATGGCTTTATAATCTTTGATATGACTCTCACGTAACCCCAAGAGCTTCCTAATTGTCAAAAAGTAGGTACCCAAGGCAAGTGTCAATTCGTCAGTTCAACTCATCTCGAATGAAATGAATACACCATGCCACTGTTGATGTGGTTAACAGAGAAATTGACTGAGATAGGAAAATTGAGCAAAATACAGTTTCCTTTCTACCGCGTGTGAACTCAAAATCGCTTTGTATACTCTATTCCATAGGGGAATATTAGTTTTGACATTAAGTTTGTAACAAATAGAAATAATTTCGCTAGATATACCTCATGATTCACACCACATATGAGTCAACTCAGAATTGTTAGCTGAGTCGATCTAGCCAAGTCTGTCTGTCCGTCCGTCCTTCCGTCCGGCTGTTAGTCACCGATTTTTGGACCTTATATGTTGAGTTAGAGTTCGGTATATAGCCTCTCTATCCGACAAAGCAAAACAAGTGTAAACATTTTTGAAATACGCCCACTGCCACGCCTACTTTTGCGAAAAACGATCTTTTTGGCAAAATGTTAAAGAATTTTGAAAGATATTTAGACAATACTAATAACTAGATATATTTCACCCATACGCATATTTTTGTTATGCCCACTTTTTTGGGGCGTTTTCAGTAAAAAAAAAACGTTTTTAAGTCAAATTTTTAAATATACGATCAAACTTTTGACGCCAAATCATTGATTTTGAGAATATCAACATTTCGCCTGCATATCATTTTAACCCGTGCCCACTTTTTGGAGGCGTTTTTCTACAAAAAAAAGCATTTGTATACCCAACGCCATACCATATGCAGGAGAAAAACGTCGTTTTTTGTCGAACCATACAAGATTTTGATAAACTGCCTCAACAATATGTTGTGACAAAATTGGCAAGAGTACTATAAGTTTGGCGGCAAAAATTGATAGCGGTTCTTAGGGGTTGAAAACAAGCATTTTTGACTATGGGAAATGTGGTCTATCTCAATTTGTTCAATAACTAAAAAAACATAAAACGATTCGGTTGATTGTGTTCGATTTAGAATTGATGTAAGCATTGACCACATGAAGCCAATTAGGCACATCATTTCACAATTTTGAAAAAAAAAATTGGTCTCAACTTTTTTTTTAATTTTTATATCATAATTTTGAGTTTGCATGCAAATTTTTCAAAAACTATTGACATAAATAATTAAATTTAAACTGAGGCTTTCAAAAACGGGAAAATAATTCTTTGTAAGTGTTGCCGTTGTTTATTTTTTTAGTATTTTTTTTTTTCATTTCAAGTCATTTGCTCCTAAAACTGCCCCTACCTCCTAAACGGGGTGAGATAGACTCCCCATCCATGGTAAAAAAAAATGCTTGTTGACTCCTCTACTAAAAACAGGTATAAATTTTTGCCGCCAAACTTATCGTACTCTCCCCAATTAAAACTGTTAACACCCTGTTTTCGCAAATCTTCTTTAAATATTCATTCATTAGAATTCTTAATTCCAAGATAAAATAGAATTTGCCCCTTCGTTATACCATCATATTCATTCACCTCCACCACTGACAGGTGGCACACACAACTCTTGGGGCGTCCTCTTCGAATGAACCACCCATCCGTTGGAACGATATTGCGCACCGCAACACCTTGCGATGGCCCTTTCAACCGGTTTCATACCAATCACAGAGTTACCACAACTACCAACGCAATCACATCTAGATACTTTTCCCTCGTAGTCGCATTCCCTTTCACACTTCTTGCTCCTTTCATGAGTCGTATAGGCCGACAAAAATGGCGCCCTCTACTTGAAGCAAGGTGTGAGAACACACCGGCCGCACAATGTACTCCAACTCTCAGTGGCGCTCTTGTGTTTAATTTTGAATTGAAAATTCTCTACAAAATAAATTGAAAAAAAAAAAAACCGAAATCCTTCGCAAAAGATGCTCCGTCTACCAGCGACTATACAAAACGGACATCAAAGGACTTGAAAAGGTTTTAGAGTTCCCATTTCGTTTTTTTTTTTTTTTTGGTTTTTTGTTCGTGCGCTCGTCTTGTTATTGTTAGCGCTAAATGTTTGCCTCATTCCATTCCGTGTTCCAGTACCAGCACTTAAAGTTGAAATTAAAGTTGCATTTGTCGGTGACGGTGACAGCTACGTCAATTGGAACGCATACCAGAGCGAGCAAGCGGGATTCGTTTTCGTGTGATTATTGGAAAATTAAAAAAAAAATAGTTTTGCGCAAATATTGTGTTTATTTGTTAATGAAATTGCGTAGTAATTGTGGGAAATTATTCTCATTAAATATTAACGACAATTATAACTGTTGCGGTACCTACTCCAGTGATTTTCCTATCGTTGAATGGATCTAAATAAATTTTTTTTTTATTATCAAAGAATTAGTTGCAATTTTGCTTCTAATTGAAAAGGGATAGATAAATTGATTCTGATTGATAGATAAAGTGGTTGCTTGACGAAGGGAATTTTTTGGAAATTAAGACATTTCGGCTGGTAGTAGGTATCACTTATGCCAGAATGTTTATAGATAAAAAGTGGAATGTGAGGGTTTACTTAAATGTCTTACTTGGAATGTTATCCCGCAAAAAGATTAAGAAAATCTTTTAAGAAAATTATTTCAAATTTAATTTTAAGTGCTTCGCTTGATTTTTAAGCTGCAAATTTTGTAATGCACAGGTTTTTATGGTATAACACCCGTCTATAACTGTGTACATAGTCGTGTGAAAACACAAATTTGACATCTTAAAACACACGTTGTAAACGTTAGACTTGTAAAACTTCCATGAAAGTGCAATAAGAATGTGTCTACATCGCGCGTGTAAAAAGAACTGCATATGTACCCGCTTCTGCAAAAGCCAATATTGGTGCAATATTACCGATAAAACTATTAGAATTCAATATTATCTGGCAATTATTATTAGTATACAAAACCAGGATTTCCTTTTGTTTTATTTTTTTAATATTTCATCCAAATGTTGACCGTAACTGCCTCTAAATTGCTGAAACAAAAGTTTAATTTTCTATGACCTAATTACTTACTTAAGTGGCGCTACACTCCGAAATGAATCTGGGCCTCAACCAACATGAATTTTCAATTATCCCGGCCCTTAGCTAACTGCCTCCATTTTCGCACTCGAGCCGGAGTATTGGTGTTCATTCGTTCTACATGTCCTTGTCATCTGGGCCTCAACCAACATGAATTTTCAATTATCCCGGCCCTTAGCTAACTGCCTCCATTTCCGCACTCGAGCCGGATGGGATTTTTTTGATTACCGGCATGTCGCTGTACAGCTCGTATAATTCTTGGTTCAATCTTCATCTCCATTGCCCGTCAATGCTAACGTGGCCGAAAAATGTTCCTCTCGAATCGACCCAGGATTTCTTCACCCATTTTTGATTCCCTCCATGCTTCATCGCCGTAGAGCAAGACTGGGATAATCAGCGTCTTATAGAGGATCTCCTTAGTAACTCGATTGAAGGCTTTACTACTGAATTGCCTTCTTAGCCCGAAAAAAAAGCGGTTACTCACTCAAGTGGCGCCACAGTCCGAAATAAAGCTGGTCCTAAGCCCACATGACTCTCCAATTAGTTAACTGCCTCCAGTTGCACACACCAAGTTGGTTGAGTTCGGTTTCTAATTGTCCGCGCCACTAAGGCAAAATCTTCCTCATCTTCTTCCAACGTCTGGCTGAGAATCGATGACTCTGCAAGCCGGAGCATTCGTATGTACCCATTCGTTCTATATATCCTAGCTATCATTTCCATACAGTGCGGAGTTTTTTTTTAGCCAGGGACATGTCGCTGTACAGCTCGTATAGTTCTTGGTTGAATCTTCGTCTCCATAGGCCGTCGTCGCAAACGGGAACGAACATTTCTCGAAGAATTTTCCTCTCGAATCGACCAAGAATTTCTTCATCTATTTTTGATACGATACATGGCTTTAGCGCCATGTGATGAACAGCGCATCTCACTTATCTCCCTAGTAGTTCGAGCGTGGGCTTTACTACAGAATTGCCTTCTTAGCTCGAAAAAAACATCGGTTGGCATGAGTAATTCTTCGTTTAATTTGTAGCGAGATGTTGTTGTCAAATTAAATAGCGGCGCCGAGGCAGACAACGTCCCATACACCCTCATAGTTATATCTGTCCAAAGTCCACGTTCTGTCCACTTCGTCAATGTATTATGTCGTTGACAGCATAAACTCAGTCTTACCCTCATTCACTCTAAGCCAATTTTTGCCGCTTCCTTCTCTATACGTTGAGTCCTTCCAATGATGTCAATATAGTCGGCGTATGGCGTCAATATAGTTGGAAAACTGTGCCTCTGTTGACTCGGCAGTTTTGCACAATCATTTCAAGAATCAAGTTGAAGAAGTCGCAGGACAGCGATTCGCTTTGCCTTAATCCCTTTTTTTGCAACTAATTTGTCGGTGCGGTCGTTTCTGACTCTAATGTAGCAGCAAGAATTCTCCATCGGTTTCAGGCGTTCACATATAACATCCGATAAGATTTTTTAGGCGATATTGAGGAGACCTATGCCTCTGCAGTTGATGCAGCTCATAGGGTGTCCTTTGTTGTGGATCGGGCAAAAGCTGCAGATGTTCCATTCGACAGGCACACTTTCATCCGACCAGGTTTGGCTTATGAAGTGGTGGATTTTATTTACCAAGTTATCTTCACGGGTTTTATAAAGCTCGGCAGGAAGTCCATCATTTCCGGCAGCCTTGTTAAGCTTAAGTTCAGATATTGCTATCCTCACTTCACTCAGCAGCTTTCGCTGTCGTCGACAACATTGAATGGTTCGTTCTGCCTGACAGCGGAATACTGTTCGTCATCGACGTTTAAGAGCCTGCTGAAGTGGTTCTTCCATATCCTCAGGGTCGACCGTATCTCAACTACGATATTTGCTTGTTTATCTCGACAGGATTCTGTTCGCGCCTTGTATCCTTGGCTATAACGTTTCACACTGTGGTAAAACTCGCGAACATCGATCCTGGTGTGGCACCTCTCTATATCCTCGATCTCGAACTTATCTTGCCCTTTTTTATTCTTTCTGAAAAGCAGGTGTTCTTCCCATTTTCATTGCTTGTAGAGCGCATAATGGCAGCTCTTGTCTTCACCTGCAGCTTAGCCTTGTAGGCCTCGGTCTTGGCTGCGAGCATTCTTCGGCGCGACAAGCCTGTTCTACGACAAGTTCGAACATTTCTACTGGGATTCGGCCAATGACCCGGATAACATTGGCTTCCAATTGCTCAATCGTAGTCAGCTTATCCATACTTGGAATTTAGGTAGCCTCAACAATTTATACGAGTGCGAAAGAATGATTTTTGCCTTAAGAGTTTAATCTGAAAAAAAGGCTTTAAGGCGTGTTGTGAGTATTGATTAGCCATGGAGGTATCGATGACGCAGGAGGAGAAGGCTTCGCACGCTCGCGGTTGCTCGACTCAGCTCGTCGGATGTGGGGTTGTTCTTGCCCACGCACTCTACAGCCTTGCTCTTCAGGTATTGACATTGCAGCGAACTACAGACACATAACAGCGCAGGCTACTGAGGCCATCGGGTGGGACAGAGCAAGACATTAATACAACAAAGAGAGACAGATAGACACAAAGAAGGAAACCCATATAACATAAACCTACGTGGCACAGAGGAGGAGACATAGACTTACATTGACTGATATTACCGCACAGGTGGCCTCAGAGGAGCTGGCGATTTTTGTAGAAAATAATGCTGCCGAAGCTGGGGCTTCAACCTGCAGCGTTTGGCCTAGCACTCAAGTACGCATTCCTCTGAGCCATGGCCACCTGCTACTGCAAGTATTTATCTCGTGCGATTTTGCTTTATCAAAGTTGCGCACTCCAAGTTGGTTGATAAGGCGAGGACTTCCTCTACTGTGTCCGACATCTGGCTGGGATTCGAAGACTCTGCGAGCTGGAGTATTGTTGTCCATTCGTTCTACATGTCCTATCGTTCTACATGTCTTATCGTAGCTCATAATCTAATCCCTTAGCACAACAAATGAGTAGGATGATCACTTTGTCCATCCCAATATGGACATCGACATCACCATTGACTCCATCATAAGAAATCATCTTCTCTGAACTGGAAAAGGGTGTTTCATTGAATGGAAAAATCCACCCAGCTCTTATCTGTGTTCCAATCGACTCCCGTAGTACTAGCATGGATCCTGAATAATTAGTCAGCAAAATCATTCCAAAATGTGAATCTTTTTGGTTTTCGCCATTTCCCAAGGAAGTGCTATCAAAATCCACAACTTAATTAATTCTTCGCATGCCATTCTCAAGGATCACTTCCTTTTCGATGAACCTCGAGTATTCTGGCGCCACATTGTTCCCCAATTACCTTCTATTTTCTCCCGACTTTCATGCAATTCACAAACTCTTACTTTCCTCTTACTAGTCGCATTCCATCAGACAGTAGACAACAATCACCACTCACCAGGTTCCCAGCGAATACCTATTCCATCACCTTCACCATTTATCTTACTATCACTGAACCCAAGCCACTGAGAATATAATGACAACTAGCTAAGTCTGTTGCGCGCGTTAATGGATTTAGCCATCAACACCGCTCACTTCTCATAAATGGACGCATCATTAAAATAGCTACACTGCTCCATTTCGCCATTCCACGTATTCCTGCAGGAATGAGGGAATTTATGAAAACGATAATTCAAAACATCTTCTTCCCTTATATACGGGCACCCGGAGTCGTATAGTGTCGGCGTTCATCAAACCCGAGTGGGGCGCCTCGCCTCACAGCATGGTGCTCTGCGCCTCCCCGCATTTACCCGCGCATCCTTTCAACGGAAGTTCATAATTTCATTTGGTGTATTCCATCGACGGATGTTGGCCGCAAACTGTGATTGCTGGTGCTACTCTTTCGAGAACCGACATGTACTCCTTCGGCCTGTTTGGGTCCACCACCGAGTATACTGGTCAGCCGAGGTTGTTGCGTTAATTGATTAATTGCTACGCGTCTCAGTGTCCATAGTGTTGGTTGTCGATTAGGATTTGTATAACGTAAACAAATCATTAGGGCCGGTGACTAGATACATAAGGCGCTTGTAGCAGCGTTGGCCCACTGTATATAGTTGGCGGCTTTGTTTTGGGCAAAGGTTTACTTTTTACGTATGCGAGCTCATTAAAAAGCAATTTGTGCCCTGACACTGACCCATCAAAGCATCGATTCGATACAATTCATTTGGGGGTTGATTGATCACTTTTGCGGTTTCCATATACAAGTGCGTGTCGGTTGAGGTTGAGTATTGGTTTTGTGTGACGAGGTTTGCAGCAACTCAGCAGGGAGTCTCTTGGGGATACTCGAAGTACCTAAGAGATTGGTTTACTTTAACTCTTCCGATATAAATTGATACCTTTAGCTTGATTTATGATGAGGGCGCTATTTAAGTTTCAACGGAATGGATTGGAGCAAGTGCATGCAATCAAATTGCGTACCTCTGGCAACGGTCTTTAGGAGTGTGGGAGTCTATTTTGGGAGGTACCTTCATTTAGTAGGGTGCACTTAGCTGTTTGATTTATTAGCACGATTTCGATAAAAGGTTTTTGTTATCAGGGAATAAATTAAATTTGTCACTCAACTGTTGAAGTAATAGAGATACACGTGTAAGACACTCTCGTTTTTTTTTTCAATGTGGAGTCGTCAAACTCGCATAGGCCTACGTGGACCCATAACGATACCCTTTGTTGAAAGAAGAAGTACCTGAAAATAATGTTTTAAAGTTTATTGAGTGTGATACTTATGCGCCCCAGCAAGAAACCCTTGGTTTGATGAGGAACGCCGACAGATGTTCGCAGCCATGAACGAGGCCTAAAAGGCTAAGCTGCAGGTGAAGACGAGAGCTGCCATTGTGCTCTATAGCTGAGAAGAAGGGAAGAACACCGCCTTTTTCGCTTTCCCACTCCAGGAACGATGTTCGCAAGTTTTACCAAGTTTTAAAAGGTCAATGCCGAGGATACAAGGCTCGAACAGAATCCTGTCGAGATAAACAAGGAAATATCTTAGTTGAGACACAGTCGATGTTGAGGATATGGAAGAACCACTTCTGCAGACTGTTAAACGGCGATGACGAACAAAATTCCGCTGTCATTCAGAACGAACCTTGAAATATTGCCGACGACAGCAAAAACCACCCTGTAGTTGGTGGTGAAGTGAGGATAGCAATATCTCAACTCAAGCTTAATAAGGCTACCGGCAATTACTTGGTAGACAACAACCACCAACTCATAAGCCATATCTGCCATGTGAACGCCTGAAACTGTTTACCAACAACGTGGTCGACTCAGTATGGTTTTAGGCCAGGAAAGTCCACAACCGATCAAACTTTCACACTTCTGCAGATCGAGGAAAAAAACCAAGAAGTCCAAATCGATACCCTAGCTGGTGGGTTTATCGATTTCAAAGCCGCATGCGACAGCATTTATAGAGACGAACTATACAGAGTCATGTCTTGTTTTGATATACCGCCCAAACTCGTCCGTTTGTATAGAATTCTCGCTGCTCCATAAGGGACGGAAATTACCTCACCCAGACATTCGATATTAAAAAAGGATTTAGACAAGGCGATGCGCTATCATGTGACTTCTTCAATTTGGTTCTTGAGAGGATTGTAAAAACTCCCGAGCCAAGAGTAGAGGCACAATCATCCAAAAATCGGTGCAACTACGACCATACCCCGACGATATAGACATCTTTGTTAGGACCCAACGTGATGTCATAGCCACGTTTGCTAATATAGAGAAGGAAGCGGCAAAAATGAGGGCAAGACGAAGTATACGCGGTCAACATGAAAGGACACACAACATCGACGAATTGCACAGAACGTCACCATTGACAAAATAAAATGTTGAGGTTGTACAGGACTCGGCTCTGCTATCAACTCTGACTACAACATCTCGTCAGAAATCAAACGAAGAATTACTCTTGCCAACCGCTGTTTCGTCGGGTGTAGAAGGCAATACACTAGTAAAGCCCTCACTCGAACTACTAAGGAGATCCTATATAAGACCCTGATTATCACTGTCCTGCTCAACGGCGCTGAAGCATGGATGCGAATGAAAAATTCTTCGAAAAATCTTCGGTCCCGTTTGCGTTGACAGGCTATTAAGACGAAGATTCAACCAAGAACTATACGAGCTGTACAGCGACATGCCCCTGGTCAAAAAAAAAACTCCGGATTGGACGTTTAAGATGGCTAGGACATGTAGAACGAATGGACACCAATACTCCGGCTCACAAATTCTTCGATTCACAGCCAGACGTAGGAGCCAGTAGAGGAAGACCTCGCCTTAAGTGACACGCACAAGTAGAAACTGACCTCAACCAACTTGGAGTGCGAAACTGGAGGCAGTTAGCCAAGGACCGGGCTAATTGGAGAGGCATGTTGGTTGAGGCCCAGGCTCATTCCGGACTGTAGCGCCAAATGATGATGATGGCTGGTATGAGTCTGCTTGTCCGATTCTATGAGATTGCTTACCCAACAGGCTGTGACCTGTAATCACTCTTACAGCTATGGAAATTGAAACTCTGTTCAGAGCAATAAGCTTGTTTGGTTTGCTACCGCTTAATTCCAGTCAAAGGTCCTTGGTGTGTTTGCAAGTGTTGATGTTTTGCCACCTAAATTTTGTTTCACTTTGCGTGAATCTGGTTATTTTTTGTTTTTTGAAAGCAAGTTTAGGTCCAACCCAATTGTCGGGAAAAGAGATGCAGCTGGGCAATCTTAGTCTGGCTAGTTCGTCTGCTTTTTCGTTTCCTAGAATGCTATTGTATCCTGGCACCCAGATAATTTGGACTTTGTTTTGCTTACAAAGCACCTTGAGCTCTGAGTGCTAGCGTCCAACTACTCGAACAAAGAAGCGGGTTTTGCTGAGTCAATTGGACCTTGACTCGAATCCTCCGAGATCCTTGTGCAGAATTCTCCTCAGGCTAGTGCGTGAAATTTTGAGCTGTTGAGATCGATGGCGACTTGATGTTCGTGAAATGAGTCTCACACTCTTGGGGTGCGTTTTGTCCACTAGCACTCAGGAACTTTTTGCACAAACTTGCTTACAGTAAGCGCTGTGGGTGCTTCATTCCGGCCACAACTTCTTTTCAAATAACGCACTGTTTGGGCTACACAGCACTCACTTTGGAAATAAGTTTTCAAACGTAAAAGGACTCATTTCGTTCCGCGAAACTACTAACACCCCAAGGGTCCCCAACCGATTCATTCATATTTGTCTTCAGTTGATTTTTAAAGGACTGTAAAGGAATGTACTCATGAAATCCATTCCAGGACCATCCTTTTGGAATTCGCCGTAAATCTATTCCTACCAAGCTTTCAGAAAATATAAATAGTATCAACGCAGTGCTTTGCTTCTTTATATGTCCAGAAAGAGCGCAAAGCATGATGAAGGGATGAAACTGCATTCTCGATTCATTACTCTCAACGAATCGAGAATATAATTCCACGGCATAAGGTGCTACTGAACAACCACCCGCTGGAAGAGGTTAGCTGGTGTATACGGCAAACATTTCGGTGTTACTTTTGGGGGGACTTTTATGGGCAATAAAGCTGTCGCTATAAATTCGCTCGTAAAACCATCAAACCCGTGAAAGGACCAGGCGCACAGAGTATTTAGTTAGGTCGGTAAGTATAGCTTCTGTTTCTGTAAGAAAATTTTCTTGTTTAGCATCCTACACAATGCCTACCTTAACAAAATGTGAATAATGACCCAAAAGAAGTCTTTAAACGTTGCTAACACATGATATGACGAATTTGGTTTTATATAGGCTTGAGGTAATGTTTGCCTGTCGTAAGAGGTGACGAATGAGCTATGCAGTCGGGAAGTTATTTATCCTGATAGGACCACCCTAGGTAGACAGGTCATAGTTGAACAGCAAACAACAATCTAAGAGGGTCTGACCTATAGTAGGCGGCTTCTTGCACTGCGCCTGATCCTAGAAGGACGGGAGTGTTAAAACCTGGTAGGGACCCTAGATAGACAGGTTGAACGGCAAACCCCGATCCAAGAGCGTCTGACATACAGTAGGCGGCTCCCTGCTCTGCGCCTGATTCTAGAAGGACGGCAGTGTTAAAACCTGGCAGAAGGTTATGAAAAAGAAAAAACAAACTAGGTCCGAACCACGATATGCTTCCTGGAATACCTACAGAGGCTAAGACTTGGTAATGACCCATTCTGCCGTCATTGTGATGGTAAAGTACCAAGAAAGAGCTGTGTACGAGCTGCATTGGTTATTTCTGTGAGTCCTGGTCCCTTACTATGGCTTGTGGAAACATTGGTCAGCGTATTTGGCACCGGCGCCGAGTTCCTCTTCGTTGTAAAGAATCTGGTTTTACTTAGCCGAGTGCTCGGAACGGCATGGAGCTGCGGTCTTGATTTGTCCGGTGCTCGGACTAACGACCAAGTCGGCAATGACTGTGTCCTCGGTTTCGCCGGACCTGTGCTACACTATTTTGCCCCAACCGTTGCTCTTGGCTAGCAATTGGGCCTTGATGGATTCGGTGACGGTGCCGATTTAGTAGACCTTAAACAGCAAGCAGTTTCAGGCCTTCTTCACGACAGCAGTGGCGATTCGCTTGCGGTCGGTGACAGTCAAATCGCCGGTGACAATCTGGATGGGGTTGTTGGCAATCATGTTGCTCCAGGCTTCCCAATGGTCTTGGTCGAAGGGATTCTCAATGCATGTGATGGGGAACTCCTTGACGAACTCCAAGTAAATGTTTGTTAATTTCTCGGGAGACAACCACAGAGCTTTGTCGCTGGCTGGGTTCTTGAAACCAAATCGTAGACTTCATCCTTGTGGAATTCGGAGGCACCAACATCCATACCGATTTCAACCTTGCTGGTGTATCCGCCCTCGGCGATTGCGTCCTGGATCAAGATCAAGTCTTTCTTTTTTTTTGATGTTTGGGTCCAAAACCATCATCAACAGCGGTGGCATCCAAACGGAACTTAATCTTGATGGCCTTTTTCAAGTGATGGTGCACCTCAGAGACAATCTTCACGGCATCGGTGAAGTATGAAGATTCAGCTGGCAGAATCAGGAACTCTTGCACGGCCAATTTGTTGCCAGCATTGCTGCCACCATTGATGACATTGAACGCATGCACTGGCAGGATGATATCCTTGTTAAAAGCCAAATCGGCGATGTGTTTGTACACTGGAACTCTATTCTTGGCGTCTCTAGCTTTGCAAACTGCAAGGAAAATGCCCAATATGGCGTCGGCAACGAACTTTGACTTATCCTCGGAATCATCGAGCTTGATATCCTCTTGCTGGGTAACTTTCTGGGGCCAGAGATTTGTTGATATTATCAACGTTCTTCTTTACACCCTTACAATGGTAGACATTTGGCCTCCCAGTTAGATGACCTTTTCTCTATGAAATAAGGCTGCTTATCCACTTCAACAGGAATGCCCTTACTGTTGTTTTTTTTTTTTTCATGGCAAACTTTAAGACCAACTCCATCATTCTCGATTTGTCAAAGCAATAAATAATGACAACTTCTACCAGGCAATCAGGAGTACACGAATATTGTTCCATCGAACATACCTGTAACACCACATATTTGTGTCTCATCTGTCGTAGCACGACATGTAACATAAAAAATCCATTAAGGGAATTCCCGAAGAATGTCAATTCGCTTTGAATGTTTTCCTACCAAGCTTTCAGCATTACAAAAGGCGTCACCTCGATGTTTACTCACGTGTTTGAGTCGAATTCACAATAAAGGGACGAAAACACGTACACCATCTCTACATCCAGTAATAAAACGATTAGGACTACTAAAACGTGAACAACCACCGAATGTACAGTGGTTGGTGCTTCATTCTGGAGCACATTGATAGCCTATAAAACTGTCGACATAAATTCATTCATAAACCCATCAAACCCATCGAAATACCAGGGGTGCAGGATTTTTTTTTTATGGTGGTTGTAGTTAGTCGATTTGTTGTTTTGAAATGTTGTGGCAGGTTCTACAACTCTGGACGGAATGTGTTTGGCAGAGGATAACTCGCACCGCAATGGAGGCAATAGAGGTTGGCAGTGTCATCAAAAGGCAACAAATCACCGTCATATTGACCGCTTTAACAGCTGTACAGGGAATATTTCATCAATTGACATAAATGCTTCCACGTAAGAGCACCATGTGAACGACCAATGACGTGGATAGTGGTGGGCGGAAATTGCATCGTCACCTCCACGCGTTGCACACTGGATAACCAAAAGGTGAACTAACAACGAAAGTTGGATCCATCGGTTGGATTCACGTGGTGCCCGCTGGATAAACAAAATGTGAACTAACGGCGAACGTCCATCGCCGAACACGTGAGTCCATCGATTGGACCCACGTGGTGCCCGCTGGGTAACAAAAAGGTGAACTAACGACGAACTTTAGATCCATCGGTTGGATCCACGTGGTGCTCGCTTGATAAACAAAATGTGAACTAACGAAGAGCGTTGGATCCATGGCATATCCATAGGTTGTAGATATCTGAGTTAACTTCTCAGAAACTATGAGGACGAAACGTACGATGTATAGAACCAACCCAATACAATCTACTTACGTCTTGCACAGGCCTCACAAGCTGGTCATGAAAGAGAAACATAATTGTGATTAAAAGTGCAAAATATGCCTCGGATGAACAAGCCAAAAATGTTGAATACCCCCCCTGCAAACGAAAAACGGACATCAGTCTATGCACATGGAACGAGCGTACATTAAATAGGCCGCGAAAAGCTTAATAGCTAGGCGAGACCTTCGCCAGTATAACGAACACAAGAAACAGTGACTCCCCGAAGTTAGGTTCGGACACCAGCCACGGAGTAAGTCTCCACTACATCCAAATCTTTCTATCACTCTCCTTCTTCCCCTTTTCTAAAGCTAGTACTGTGATAAAATATTTAATCATAACCCCTTAAGTGCGTGCAAAAAAAAATGTAACAGCCCTCCAGGAGAACGGGCCTGAGATAAACAGAAAACTGTGATTTTTATTAGGGGCACTGCCACCTCGATGGGTCTCGGTCTCGGTTGTTTGGGTGCGGATTCGGTGTTATAGGAAGACTTAGACAAAGCGTCTTGAGCATTTGCGAAGTAAACGAGAAAGTGATGACGGCCCGTAGAAAGGTCGAATTTCACCAGCTTAGCTTTATGAGCGAACATGTTCATACAGAAGGGAAAGACGAAGTTACCAAGGAAATTTTCTATAAGCTCCTCACCAAAACATACGAGCAATGCCCCAAACACGGCATTTAAATTCTCTTGGGGGACTTTAACGCCAAACTTGTGAGAGAGGACATCTTTGGTATGACGATTGGAAGGCATAGCCTACACAACCACCTCCGGCAACGAACTTAGGCTCATCGATTTTGTATCAGAAAAAAAATGGTGGTGAGCAGAACATGATTCCCATGTCTTGACATCAATTAAGGCACATGGCTGTCAGCAGATGGTCGAACATGCAACCAAATCGATCATGTCGCCATTGACGGAAGGCACTCTTGGGAGACTTTAACGCCGAACTTGGGAGATTGGACATCTTTGGTATGACGATCGGAAGGCATAGCCTACACGAGACCCCCTCCGGCAACGAACTCAGGCTCATCGATTTTGTATCAGAAAAAAAAATGGTAGTGAGCAGAACATGATTCCCACGTCTTGACATCAATTAAGGCACATGGCTGTCACCAGATGGTCGAACATGCAACCAAATCGATCATGTCGCCATTGACGGAAGACATTCCTCCAGTATTCTGAGTGTATGTACATTCCGAGGAGCCAATATCGACTCGGATCAGTTTCTAGTTGTTCCGGAACTTCGAGTGCAGATATCAAGGGAAGCTCTCATGCAAACAACAGCCATCCAAAGGAAATTTAATGTTGGACGACTTCAATCGGAAGAGACTGCTATAGCTTATGCCGGTTGCGTATGCCTTGAGCTTGTGAGAAATCCCAACGACTGTTAATATGAATCCGAAAAAGCAATGACAGCTATGTCAAGAAGACATAAGAAAAGCGGCGTCAGAAGTGTTGGGCTTTTAACAACCACCTCTGAGAAATACTTAGTTCGACTCCGTACGTGCTAAGACAAACAAAGCCAATGAGAACGTGGCTCCGATGAGAACTAGAGCGTCCTATAACCTCTACGTTGAGCGAAGGAAGGATAAGAAACGCTTGCTCAGGAGAAAAAAAAAGATCACCATCAACTTGAAGTCGAGGAGATACAGAGATGAAGAGATGCTTTAGCAGGAAAAAGGTGCGAAACTTCTAAATAGAAGATTGAAACTTCTGACACCATGCGCGCTGCAAAGATAAGAATGGAAATACCATAGTTGATACACAGTCGATGCTAGTCGCTTGGAGAGACTTTTTTAACAAGCTATGTGGCAATGAGAAACAAGATCCCTCCAATCATCGACCCGTACCAGTCAATATTGATGAAAATCAAGATTTGCATCCGCCCGACCATAATCACATCAAAGATCAAAGCAGTCATCACCAGACTAAAAACAATGAAAGCAGCTGGACCCGATGGTTTACAAGCGCAACAAGCTGGAGATGACCTGGTTAGAAGCATTCACCAACTAATCTGCAAATCATGGTCGAAGGAAAGTATGCCCGACGATTGGAATCTTGATACCATCTGCCGATCCACAAAAAAGGAGACTATGCACCAACTTTAGAGACATAACCCATTTAAACATAGCCTACACGGCCTGACGGGCTCAGTGGTGCGATGGTTAGGACTGTGAACTGCAGCGCAGAAGGTCTGGGTTCAATTTCCTGCCGTAGCAACACTTAAATGATTTTTCACTGGCCCTCTTCTGGTGATGATCTGACAAAAAAGCCGACTAGTATCAATTCGCAAGAAAAGCTTAACTCGAATTAGCCGTTCGGAGTCGGCATATTAAAAGAGATCCCGCCATCGTGAAAGAAAAACACACGCACACATCAATGGTTGTGGGAAAGCTCGGCCTTGGGTACTAACGAGACTTATCTCCGATTTGCCGTTCGGAATCGGAATAAAACAGCAGGTCCCGCCATCGTGCAAGAAAAACACACGCACACATCAATGGTTGTGGGAAAGCTCGGCCTTGGGTACTAACGAGACTTATCTCCGATTTGCCTTTCGGAATCGGAATAAAACAGCAGGTCCCGCCATCGTGCAAGAAAAACACAAGCACACATGAATGGTTGTGAGAAATGATGGCCCTGGGTACTAACGAGCCTGTTGCACCAAAAATTTGTATTTGTTTGGAGGCTTTCCTGGTTGATATTCTGGTACTTGATGGCGAAATCGTACTAAGTGTTGACATTCCATCGTTGTAGAGCAACGATTTCAATATTGTGCCTTGGGCCAATGGTTAAATACCTTAGACTCCAACCTCTCTTCGTCATTCTGGTCTTTTTTCTTGGTATTAAGATCGATCACTGTAAGGTAGTGGAATGTTTCAAAGCCTCTGCTGTTTGACGGCTGCACATGGCTCCTGTCCATGTCATCCTTCGTACTTTAGTATGGTTTAGCTTTTGCACTGGATTGCGTCATACCAAAGATTATAAAGTCATACAGATGACGCATTTAGAATAAAAAAACACAAACTTTTGCTCACCAGCTTTAAGGTACGGGCGTGTGCACGTGCACACATGAGAAACGAGATCGAATTATATGGCGGGCTGTGAGAGTACGGCCCGCCATAGTACAATTTTTCTTGTATGCAGTGCGTCATCTGTATGACTTTACAATCTTTGATCATACCAACCAACCAAATTTGTAATCGGTCTTACTATGACTGTGTCCTGACCGTTGGAGATAGGACCCATATTTTGCGGCATCTTACATTAAAGCTGTGGAGGAAATGTTTAAATTCCTGCTAAGCTTTCATTTCATGTTGCCTGGAATTCACAGCACAATTGGAACAGCCAAACACTTGACCAGAACACAGCGATGGGAAAAAATCCCAGGTCATGTCTCATATACCGCAACCTTTACTTAGATCTCAGTGTAAGACTTCGCCTAATGTTAGCGAGAAAAACAGTAATAGCATGCTATCATTCCATCTTCAGAACCATTCTCCGCAGATCTTCAAATCACACAAAGCTCACCGTGCATCTAGGTTCATTCGGTTACCTCATTCCCTTGCATCCGAATGCAGGTCAGTGATGAGTTATCTACTTCATATTTATTGCAAGTCCCTTCCATCCGCAATAGAATGGCTTCATCATCATCATCAATGCATCGTCCAACGATGAAAAGAAAACGAAAGTCTGACGACCATCATGACCGGGCGCAACAAATTGCGAAATCCATCTCCCGGACCGGACCAAAACCAGTAGTTAATAACTCCTGGTTGCACTTGGTGCATTCTAATGAGGAGTCGTCAAGACACTGGCGAACCAGGCCAGGGGGTAGTATGGTGCACTTTCTACCACAGCTCACCAGCCACACCACATTCGCTTCCTCATTAGATGGTGTACACGAACAAAAAAAAAAAAAAAAAACAGCAAAACTACTGCTGCAGCTCACTGTGTTCAGGCTTACTAATGCCATGCGGCTAAGATCCATACTCGGTGCTATCTTGGCTATCTGAGAGTATCTTAAACCTACATGGGGTCCATTTGGGGAAAATGTGTACAGGAACATCCCTCGGGCGACAATTTCTAACAGTTTGTTGGTGATGTTGCACCGCTGCTGTTGTGCTCTTGCTGTTGCGGTAACAGTCGGGCCGGTTCCGTTTCCTTTAGCGCGGCCCCATAAAATCACCATCAAGATAAAATATGGAAAAATGAAATCACAAAGCACAGAGCTGACGTTTCGTGGGGTTTTTCATGCAAATACGAGGGAAACAATCGCCCAACAATAACAACAACAACAACAACAAAAACTAGCAACCAAGTTGGTAGTGGACTGGGTGGAAGTAAGCACAGCCGGGGAGGAGGGGCTGCTGCTGGTGTTGCTGGTGCGATTTAATTAATTTTCACATGCGGACTTCAGAGAAATTGCTGGCGGGCTTTTAACTGGGTACTGGTGTGTTGTCCGGCAGTTAGATTTTGATTCGCGTGATTTGCTTTTCTTTTCCAAGATAGTTTTTGTTTTTGTTGTACTGCAACTTTTTTTTTTTTTGTCCAGTTAATAGAAATAGCAAAACATCTCCATACAAAGAAATGACCAATCGAAGTGGAATTCGGTGGCAAAAAGTCGAGGTCCCCGATTTGAAAGATATTTCTTGCATGCGAGATTACCTTGTGTTTTTGTTTGCATGACAAGCGGAACACACATATGTATGTACACCGATGGGCTAAGGAATTAATATATGAATTGGAATTTCCTTTGGCATTGGAAGGCCTACTTTGGCAAGGTTTTGGTAAGTTTAGAAAGGTTCATATGGGAGAAAAGCTGATAGTGTATGATGAAACTGGAGGTTTGCTAAGATGATGAGAGATCTACTACAAAAATTAGGTGCTCTGTTATACAACTTGGGCCAAAAGAAGCCTTCCGAAGTTGTTTGGCCATCAGAATATCGGTTGTGGCTCGCGCAGTGTGTGCCGTTGCTCCATCCTGTTGGAACCACATGTCCTCCAGTCCTAATTGACAAAAAAACTCGGTTAACATGGCCCTATAGCGCGCACCGTGCTCAGTTGTCGTTTGACCAGCGGCGTTCTCGAAAAAATGGCTCTTTTGGCCCACCTTCTAGCAATGAGATCCTTTCGTACGTACTCTTGAGACATGGGAAGCATTCAATTGGTATCATGTCAGTTGGTAGATGCGAATTTTTGATATAGAAGTGCTCAACATTCAGAGAAAACAAGCCAATCATCCTATCACTTGCACGAACCGCATGAATCCCAACAGAAAATGCATGAATAGCTGAAGGAATTCATTCCCACCTAAAGTCCCTAAACTTGGAATCTAAAATTGGACCTTTGGTGCTATCTTTATCTTGCTTCCGATTGGCATCTACTTCAGGGAAAGTAGATCAACTCTCCCCCGAGGATAGTTGAACAACTGCGTCCTTGAAGACAGTGATGCGATTGCATGGGAACATAAGCGTTCTCACTCTAGCCTCTCACTATCAACTCTCACCTCCACGCTGGTGACTGGTGGGGTGGGTGCCTAGTACCTCGACTGGAGATGGGATAACCAATCCCAGTGAAAGGTCGTTGGTGGCAGCGAGAGATAGAGGGGGCAGGAGTGTCCTCTCACTAAGGCACTTACCCTCAGACGAGAGCGGAGGAATTTCCCTAGAAAGAATCAACGGTTGCCCCGTCAGCTCCAGTAAGATCAAACTGGTACATGCAATCCCTATGGAGCTGCTTTGACATATTTAAACACCAGGTCTATAGGAATTTCCAATACTGAGCCAGGATATTGTAAGAGAGTTGGTGGTGGACCAATGTCCTATGGTCAAAACAAGGTCCTGTTGTTGAGACGAGCTATACAGAACCATGCCATAGCCATAGGTAGGTAGGTAGAAGTGGCGGTTTGGCATGAACCCAAGTAGCACTTACATGCCTTCCTGTTGCCACGACTCGTGTGACCCACTTTATGATTGTTGTTGTGGATGTGATACTTGCGGTCTCTAGATCCAGCCTGTGAGGGTTTGAAAGCGGATAAAATCTTGTATCCTCTTTACCCGAGAGTCCGTCTGCGAAGGATGACGATGGAGAATTCTCGCTGAGCCATCAGAGTTGGAAGATATTTCACCGACACATTCGATACAAATAGGATTTATGCAAGGGACGCGCTGTCATGTGACTTCTTAGATGATCGTGCAAAACTGCCGAGCCAAGGCACAATCTTCCAAAAATCGGTGAAACTACTAGCATACGCCGACGATATTAACATCATTGGCAGGACTCAACGGGGTGTCACAGCCACGTTTGCTTGTATAGATAAGGAAACGGCAAGATTGGGTTAGCAGTAAATGAGGGAAAGCCTGAGCTTATGCTGAGAAGGCATTTCAGAAGTAAAGCCCTCACTCGAACTATTAAGACCCTGGTCATTCCAGTCCTGTTCTACGGCACTAAAGCATGGATCGTATCAAAGGCAAATGAAGAAATCCTTGGTCGATTCGAGAGGAAAATTTCTTCGAAAAATCTTCCGTCCCGTTTGCGTTGAAGGACTATGGAGACGAAGATTCAACATAGAACTATACGAGCTGTACAGCGACATGTCCCTAGTCCAAAAGGCTTCATTGGTCGTTTAAGACGCGTAGGACATCAACGAATGGACACCAATACTCCGGCTCACAGAGTTTTCGATTCCCAGCCAGAAGTCGGACGCAGAAGAGCGTCCACCTCGCTTTAGTGTCGCGCACAGATGCAAACCGACCTAAACCAACTTGGAGTGCGCAACTGGAGTAGTTAGCTAAGGACCGGGCTAATTGTAGAGGCATGTTGGTTGAGGCTCAGGTTCATTCCCGAATGTAGCGTCAATATTCATCAGCGCATCAATTATCAATTTTCGGAGAAGTAGACATCCTAAGCCCTCCCATTTGCTATATCAATGTGACTACAAATCATCCACCCAATAGTCATATTAAGTTGAAAGTTCCCGCGTCAAACAAAAAAATTCCCCGAACCCACTAGATTTCCATAGAAACTCAATTCCTTCGAGCATGGTCTATACCGCCCCGAACTACACAGAAAGGGTTACCGCTTGCATAAAACATTTCTTTCAGTATCAGCAAAAAAACAAAAAAAACAATGTTTCCGCCCTAAGGATACAAACAAAAAAAATTGTAAGCTTCCCTTGAATTCCTGCGCGATGCCCCGTTCATAATGGGGATCATTTCATGTTGCGATAAAATTCCAACGCAAACATGGAATCTAGCTGGCGATCTAATTCCCTGCGTCTGTATTAATTAAAATCACACAACACACGTGCTATGAACGGACGAATGCAATGTGGCGGCCGTGTCTTGTTTGCCGCCAGCTATACGGTGCAAGAAGTATCTGAAGTGATACCGTTTAGTCTTGCATTGTTCCCTTTTTTCGCAAAAACAAAACACAAGAACCCACCATCGATGGTGTATGTGATCTGTGCAGATCAGATCAGCCAAAAGCTATGGAACTTGGTCCGTTTTAATTACCGCCGCAGTAAAAGGTGTTAACCCAAAGCGAAGGATACTTCAGATACATGCACCATGGCGCTCGTGAGCGAACAAAGTGAGCGTTTTTTTTGTTTTCTTCCAACAGGTAGATTCGCAATAACGGGAGGATAATGATGATGATGATCATCATGTCAGAAAAATGTCAGTAGGAACAACAGTTTGGCAGAAAGTTGCAGCACATACTCAAAGTGTACGAGTGTATATAGACAACCTGTCAACTGTTCTTCCTATCTACCTGGAAGCAGCTTTGTATCCTGAAATTTTAGTTTTGTTTGGCATTTTTTCTTTGCTTTTTGTTCGTTTGTTGATCCTCTTGTTGCTGTTGTGTTGTTAGACTTTAATCCTTCAGTCTGGTGGCGCCAGTCCTTACAGACATGATAATAGGATCAGGGGTAATGTACTTATTTAGGATATTCACTTGTTCGTATCCTTGAAATGGGATGAATTAGTTTTTTTTTTTTGCAAGGAAGAAGGGTTTTTGCTGTGTGTTATGTGTGTCCCTCATCCTTCTGGAAAAGGACGTGTTGTGGTAATACGTAATGACCTGTGCGCTGCGCGTTCTGTTGTTCTTTTAGATCGCCCTTTCTTAGGAAGGCCATCGAGCAAAATCGGGAGGCGAGTAAGGATAATATTTTCATACACTCGGGTGTTTATGTTCCCATTTCGAGGATTGTTTTGGTGAGTATTTGCGATGCGGGGTGACTTTCAAAGTGGATGAGTGGGTGCTAATGAAATTCGTTTTACCAACTCATATACGGTTGCGAAATTGTGTGTGCGGCCTTGGAAGATAATTAGATCACTAGATAGGATAAGAGAACGATTTTTAAGTATCAGGCGTTTCATTCAAAAATAGCAAAACAAAAGACATGGACGTTGTGTCTTTAAGATTTCAGTTTCAGATTTCAGGCCTTAAATATCAGCATTGCTCCAGAAATCCCCTTCCGTAGGTTATGGCCAATGTTGGTTTTATAAAGCTTTGTGCTACGATGCTTCACGACTAGATTTAGTACTAGGCCATAAGCTAAATGTTGGTCTTTAAGAAGAGGAAAGAGCCAAGGAGGCTATACAAGCTTCAAGCCGATCATTAATATTTCGCTCTACGTTTCAGTAGAAAGGTTGTAAGTTTCGTGTAAGTTTCTTGGCAAGCAATTCTCCAGAAGAATGTCAAAACGTTAAAAAAAAGTTGTGCTAAGACGCAGGAATGCGTTTATCTGTTTTGGATTTGCAGACTTTAACCAATTGTTAACCAACCCAAAGTCGGTAATTAATTGACTTCAGATGAATTACGTATTTAACTAAGTGAACTGAATGAACAGTGGTGTTGTCGAACCTGAAGTTGCTCACTGTATCAATATGGCACTCTTTCTATGGAACGCATTCTCCATTCTTTCGTCGATGCCAGCGAGTAGGCATTTAGCCTGTCACCTAATTTCGAGTGAGAGTCTATGATGAAATTCAGGTGCTGTGATTAAATTCAGTGCTATGACGAAATTCAGGAAAGCCAAGCGTCATAAAGCCAAATCTTTAAATTTGGGCTTATGACGTTTTGTGAAAGTGACATAAAGCCAAATTCAAGCACTTGGTGCTATGACACTTTGATGAAGCGTCAAAAGGCCAATTTGGCTTTATGACTCTTTCGACTGCATATAATATTTGCTTCCCTGACAAGTGTATATACTTGATTTGAGCTCCATTGGGATATATGTCACTTTCCTCATATGGCCTAATGTAGGTTTATCGAAGTGTCATAATGCCAAATGGTAGAATTTCGTCTTATTTCACTTTTATAAAGCGATTTATAAATTTGAACCGAAATTCACGTGTCTTAAGGCTTCCACATGACTTGGTCTTAGCTCTTCGACCAAGAAATCAGCGAATTCTTGTTATGGGGTTTTGCCCAGTGCCATATCACTCCACAAATCTGGGGTCAAGTAAGCGTATGGGCGCGATTACGGCCAACGCTAGTAAGCGAGTGCGCTAGTAAAAAACCGTGGACGATTGCTCAAGCCAGTTCAACCTAGGTAACTTCAGAATCAAATGAGTTTTGATACACAGAATGTCAAGCACGGACTAGCGTGGACTAGCTGGAACTAGCGCGAACGTAAAAAGCGTGATCTCCGACCACATCCATCCATTAGATTTACTAGCATACTAGTGCGAACTACCGCCAACGCTTTCTAGCGTAACTGTGGCCTATGTCTTAGCAATGGCAGCATACGTGACATTGGCGAAGTTACCCACATTATCAGTAACTACGATCCGAGGTGTAACAATTTCCAATACCAGCACTGGTCAACAGCTTCTTGAGGACTGTAGCCGATTCGATACCAGAACCACGTAGGGCTGTGATGAAACACACCGATGCGAAACCACGCTTGCCAGTGACTTTGCGTGGCACGGTATGGGGCTTACCGATCTTGTTACCCAAGCAACCACTTCCAAACTACTTACTTACCTAAGTGGCGCTACAGTCCAGAATGAACGTTGCCCTCAAACAAAATGCCTCTCCAATTAGCAAGGTCCCTAACTAGCTGCCTTCAGTTGCGCACTCCAAGTTGATCGATGTAGGTTTTTGCATGTGCGCGCCACCTAAGGCGATGTCTTCCTCTACTGCATCCAACGTCTAGCCTCTGCAAGCCGGAGTATTAGTGTCCATTCGTTCTACATGTCTTAGCCATCTTAAACGTCCGATTCGGAGATTTTTTTACCAGGGCCATATACCTGTCAATCGCGTATAGTTTTTGGTTGATTATTCGTCTCCATAGCCCGTCAATGCAAACGGGGCCTAAGAATTTTCCTCTCGAATCGAATAAGGATCTCTTCATTCCTTTTTGATACGCTTCATGCTTCCGTCCGCAGAGCAGGATTGGGATGATCAGGGTCTTATAAAGGATCTCCTTCGTAGTTCGAGTGAGGGCTTTACTACTAAATTGCCTTCTTATCCCGAAGAAACAGCGGTCACCAAGAGGAATTCTTCGTTAAATTTCTGACGAGATGCTGTTGTCAGAGTTGATGTAGACAAAGTCTCGTACTACTTCAAAGTTATATCTGTCAATGGTGACGTTTTGTCCAATTCTTCGATATTGAGTGTCGTTTCATGTTGACAGCTTATGTTTAGTCTTACACTCATGCCCTTTGAACCCATTTTTGCAGCTTTCTACTCTGTACAAAGCAAACAGGGTTATGACATCACGTTGAGTCCTACCAATGATTCCATATCGTCGGCGTATGTTAGTAGTTGCACCGATTCTTTAAAGATTGCGCCTCTGGTGTTGGCCCGTGAGTTTTGCACAATCCTCTCAAGAATAAGATTAAAAAAGTCACATGACAGCGCTTCGCCTTGCCTAAATCCTTTTTTGGTATCGAATGTGTCGGTGAGGTCGTTTCCGACCCTGATTGAGCAGCGAGAATTCTCCATCGTCAACCTACACAGACGGACGAGTTTGGGCGGTATACCAACACTAGACATGACTTTGTAAAGTTTGTCTCTGTAAATGCTCTCGTATACGGTTTTGAAATCGATGAATGGGTGGTGGGCCGATTAGCTTGTTGGTAAAAGGATTCAGGCGATCACATTTAACATCGGATAGTATTGTGTAGGCGATGTTGAGGTTACTTATGCCTATATAGTTCAGAGGGTTTCCTTTTTTGTCGATCGGGCAAACGATTCTGAGGTTCAGGCATACTTTCATCTGACCAAATTTTGACAGCTTTTCGGTCAACTTAAATTCAATACACAAGTAAAGGCGACCTTTGGTTCGTGCTGGATGGGTCGCTTTGCCATACAGCCTAAGAAACAATCAATCGTTTGGGTCAAATTCCCAAATCATGTTATCAACCGTTTTGGCGATGTCAATTTGCCGCATCGGAGCTGCGATTTGACCCCTTTGACTTTTAGTTTTGCTTCAAAACTCTAATAAGCCACACCTCTCCAATGTCCATTAGTTATGTCCCCCAATATTCTAACATTTTTTATGTACATCCGACAAGTAAGTCTCCATCGACCAGCTACTTCCTACACAATGCCACAGAGATGGATTTCCAGAAAACTCACAACAATTCACAAATAATAAATATCACCGCCAAGGCACATTGCTTGCTTGCGTGCGTGCATCACTAAGAATTCGGACCACAACAACGTTGTCCCTGCGGCCATCATCTCGCAAAAAAAAAAATCGTAAGGGGGTTGCAACACGCTTTTGCATATCGCAAAACCCCCAAAAGCGGAATTCACATTTCGACGCGACGCGACGACCACATTGCATCGGCTACCCCAGGTAACTCTGATGTTTTGCAGATGGAATAGCAGCCAACCATCCGCAGCAACAGCCCAGGTTACTGTTTAACAAAACAAGAAACCCAACTAAACCCAGCAGCCGCCTCCAGCGATGGACACTTTTTTCAAGAAATGCACTGGACTCTCCTCCACATTTGTGGTGCGGGTTCCATGGAAGCAGCCTGTTAATCTGCAATGAATTACTCAAAGATACTACTGTTGGATGCCAGGTCTCTGGTCGATTCTATGGCTCCAGCATCTTCGGCGAGATGTATTTTAGTCGCCACTCCTCGTCGTGTCGTGTATATACAGTGCGCCGCATCGTTATGGTGGCTCTGTGGCTCTCTGTGTGCCTCCCAAACAGCAATCCCCATGTTCACATAGGTGTAGCATGCTAATTTATGAAGTAGCAAAGACATGGATGCGGTAATTATAACCTATGCCGTGCACAAACGTACAGGTGTGCCCCACACATGAACGAACGCGCAACGCAACATAGCCAGTGTGTCCATCCGAAGCACATCGTCGATAGGTCATACCATGGTGGTACTGGTTAATGGCAGAAAGGTCCTCCCCCCAGGCTTTTACCACTAAAAAATAATAAACCCGAGATGGCAGTGCCAGCGCAACGCAAAGAACGCAAAACACGAGCGGCATATACATATATACAGTGGACGACTCCTCGTATAATTGAGGCCATTCCAACGAGCCACGCTCAACGCTAGGTTATACTTAACTGGTAGCAATGAGATCCGTAGCTTGGAATTAACGTTATGGGGCCGTTTTCGGCTTCATGATGCATTGGTAAACTTGACGGTGCAGCGCAGCAGCGCAACAGCAGCAGCAGCAGCATCATACTCAATCGGTGGTCATTTTTAAGCAGCACCAAGATTAAGCGCTTGTGATATTTTAAGTTAGGTTAGGACGGTGTAATGTCCTCACTGGGGTGATTATGATTGCAACACTTGGTGGCTAATTCTTATGGACGAGCTGCAGAATGGTGGGACGTGGGATGCAACGCCGCGCGACGCGATACTGACAACGATTACGGGAAATACAGTAGCAGCTATCATGGGAACTGGATGCATAATGCTTGGAGGACAATGCCCCCATACACAATATTATATGCGAGTACGTGATATGGGACTTTGCATATGGTTACGGCTAATGAGCTGCCAGTGGTTCTGCGAAAATTCTCTTCTTCGTTGGTTCAGGTGAGCAGATCGCATGGAAATCGATATGACGTGGGTATTTGGTAAAACGTCGTCAAACTTTTATGTTCATGAATGATGGGGATAACATTTTTTGTCTTGAAAAGTGTTTCTTGAACCAACCAAAAGTCAATCTTGTAATCCTTTAAATAACACCGTTAGACGTTGTTGTTCGATTAAAAATCATAGTTGTAAAACGGTTTTGACTTCTTTCATCGCGCCCTGACGGTAAAGTCCACTTCTTGTAAAAATTATTGAAGTGGACTTAGAAAGCCCGTTGGTCAGTCCATCGACCTGCACAATGTCAGTCTTGTACTTCTTCAAACAAAGCCGTTAAATGTTGTTGACCGCTTGAAAATCAAAGTTGTAAAATGGTTTTAACTTATTTCATCGCGCCCTGACTATAAAGTCCACCTTTTGATAAAATTATTGAGGCGGATTTAGAAAGCCCGTTTGTCAGTCCATCCACCTGCAAAATGTCAATCTTGTACTCCTTCAACTAACGCTGTCAAACGGTGTTGACCGATTGAAAATCGAAGTTTTAGGACGGTTTTAACTTATTTCATCGCGCCCTGACTGTAAAGTCGACCTTTTGTGAAAATTACCTAAGCGGGCTTACAAAGCCCGTTGGTCAATCCATCGAACTGCACAATGTCAGTCTTGTACTTTTTCAAACAAAGCCGTTAAACGTTGTTGACCGCTTGAAAATCAAAGTGGTAAAACGGTTTTAACTTCTTTCAACGCGCCCTGACTGTAAAGTCCACCTTTTGTGAAAATTAGTGAGGCGGGCTTACAAAGCCCGTTGGTCAGTCCATCGACCTGCACAATGTCAGTCTTGGAATACTTCAAATAAAGCCGTTAAACGTTGTTGACAGATTAAAAATCAAAGTTGTAAAACGGTTTTAACTTCTTTCATCGCGCACTGACTGTAAAGTCCACCTTTTTTTAGAAAGCCCGTTGGTCAGTCCATCGACCTGCACAATGTCAGTCTTGTACTTCTTCAAACAAAGCCGTTAAATGTTGTTGACCGCTTGAAAATCAAAGTTGTAAAATGGTTTTAACTTATTTCATCGCGCCCTGACTATAAAGTCCACCTTTTGATAAAATTATTGAGGCGGATTTAGAAAGCCCGTTTGTCAGTCCATCCACCTGCAAAATGTCAATCTTGTACTCCTTCAACTAACGCTGTCAAACGGTGTTGACCGATTGAAAATCGAAGTTTTAGGACGGTTTTAACTTATTTCATCGCGCCCTGACTGTAAAGTCGACCTTTTGTGAAAATTACCTAAGCGGGCTTACAAAGCCCGTTGGTCAATCCATCGAACTGCACAATGTCAGTCTTGTACTTTTTCAAACAAAGCCGTTAAACGTTGTTGACCGCTTGAAAATCAAAGTGGTAAAACGGTTTTAACTTCTTTCAACGCGCCCTGACTGTAAAGTCCACCTTTTGTGAAAATTAGTGAGGCGGGCTTACAAAGCCCGTTGGTCAGTCCATCGACCTGCACAATGTCAGTCTTGGAATACTTCAAATAAAGCCGTTAAACGTTGTTGACAGATTAAAAATCAAAGTTGTAAAACGGTTTTAACTTCTTTCATCGCGCACTGACTGTAAAGTCCACCTTTTTTGAAAATTGCTTTAGCGGGCTTACAAAGCCCGTTGGTCAGTCCATCGACCTGCAAAATGTCAGTCTTGTACTCCTTCAAATAAAGCCATTAAACGTTGTTGACCGCTTGAAAATCAAAGTGGTAAAACGGTTTTAACTTATTTCATCGCGCCCTGACTCCAAAGTCCACCTTTTGATAAAATTATTGAGGCGGATTTAGAAAGCCCGTTGGTCAGTCCATCCACCTGCAAAATGTCAATCTTGTACTCCTTCAACTAACGCTGTCAAACGGTGTTGACCGATTGAAAATCGAAGTTTTAGGACGGTTTTAACTTATTTCATCGCGCCCTGACTGTAAAGTCCACCTTTTGTGAAAATTACTTTAGCGGGCTTACAAAGCCCGTTGGTCAGTCCATCGACCTGCAAAACGTCAGTCTTGTACTCCTTCAAATAAAGCCGTTAAACGTTGTTGACCGATTGAAAATCAAAGTTGTAAAACGGTTTTGACTTCTTTCATCGCGCCCTGACGGTAAAGTCCACTTCTTGTAAAAATTATTGAAGTGGACTTAGAAAGCCCGTTGGTCAGTCCATCGACCTGCACAATGTCAGTCTTGTACTTCTTCAAACAAATACGTTAAACGTTGTTGACAGATTAAAAGTCAAAGTTGTAAAACGGTTTTAACTTCTTTCATCGCGCCCTGACTGTAAAGTCCACCTTTTGTGAAAATTAGTTAAGCGGGCTTACAAAGCCCGTTGGTCAGTCCATCGACCTGCACAATGTCCTTCTTGGAATACTTCAAATAAAGCCGTTAAACGTTGTTGACCGATTGGAAATCAAAGTTGTAAAACGGTTTTTAACTTCTTTCATTGCGCCCTGACTGTAAAGTCCACCTTTTGTGAAAATTAGTTAAGCGGGCTTACAAAGCCCGTTGGTCAGTCCATCGACCTGCACAATGTCAGTCTTGGAATACTTCAAATAAAGCCGTTAAACGTTGTTGACCGATTGGAAATCAAAGTTGTAAAACGGTTTTTAACTTCTTTCATTGCGCCCTGACTGTAAAGTCCACCTTTTGAGAAAATTAGTTAAGCGGGCTTACAAAGCCCTGCACAATGTCAGTCTTGGAATTCTTCAAATAACGCCGTTAAACGTTGTTGACCGCTTGAAAATCAAAGTTGTAAAATGGTTTTAACTTATTTCATCGCGCCCTGACTCTAAGTCCACCTTTTGATAAAATTATTGAGGCTGCTTTAGAAAGCCCGTTGGTCAGTCCATCGCCCTGCACAATGTCAGTCTTTTATATCTTCAAACAAAGCCGTTAAACGTTGTTGACTGCTTGAAAATCAAAGTTGTTAAACGGTTTTAACTTATTTCATCGCGCCCTGACTGTAAAGTCCACCTTTTGATAAAATTATTGAGGCGGATTTAGAAAGCCCGTTGGTCAGTCCATCGAGCTGCACAATGTCAGTCTTGTACATTTTCAAACAAAGCTGTTAAACGTTGTTGACCGATTGAAAATCAAAGTTGTAAAACGGTTTTAACTTATTTCATCGCGCCCTGACTCTAAAGTCCACCTTTTGATAAAATTATTGGTGCGGATTTAGAAAGCCCGTTGTTCAGTCCATCGACCTGCACAATGTCAGTCTTGTACTTCTTCAAACAAAGCCGTTAAACGTTGTTGACCGATTGAAAATCAAAGTTTTAAAACGGTTTCAACTTCTTTCATAGCGCCCTGACTGTAAAGTCCACCTTTTGTGAAAATTACTTAAGCGGGCTTACAAAGCCCGTTGGTCAATCCATCAAACTGCACAATGTCAGTCTTGTACTTTTTCAAACAAAGCCGTTAAATGTTGTTGACCGCTTGAAAATCAAAGTTGTAAAACGGTTTTAAATTCTTTCATCGCGCCCTGACTGTAAAGTCCACCTTTTGTGAAAATTACTTTAGCGGGCTTACAAAACCCGTTGCTCAATCCATCGAACTGCACAATGTCAGTCTTGTAATTTTTCAAACAAAGCCGTTAAATGTTGTTGACCGATTGAAAATCAAAGTTTTAAAACGGTTTTAACTTCTTTCATCGCGCACTGACTGTAAGTTCCACCTTTTGTGCAAATTACTTAAGCGGGCTTACAAAGCCCGTTGAAACAGTCCATCGACCTGCAAAATGTCAGTCTTGTACTCCTTTAAATAAAGCCGTTAAACGTTGTTGACAGATTAAAAATCAAAGTTGTAAAATGGTTTTAACTTCTTTCATCGCGCCCTGACTCTAAAGTCCACCTTTTGATAAAATTATTGGTGCGGATTTAGAAAGCCCGTTGGTCAGTCCATCGACCTGCAAAATGTCAGTCTTGTACTCCTTCAAATAAAGCCGTTAAACGTTGTTGACAGATTAAAAATCAAAGTTGTAAAATGGTTTTAACTTCTTTCATCGCGCCCTGACTGTTAAGTCCACCTTTTGTGAAAATTACTTTAGCGGGCTTACAAAGCCTGTTGGTCAGTCCATCGACCTGCTCAATGTCAGTCTTGTACTTCTTCAAATAAAGCCGTTAAACGTTGTTGACTGCTTGAAAATCAAAGTTGTAAAACGGTTTTAAATTCTTTCATCGCGCCCTGACTGTAAAGTCCACCTTTTGTGAAAATTACTTAAGCGGGCTTACAAAGACCGTTGGTCTAACCATCGACCTGCACTATGTCAGTCTTGTACTCCTTCAAATAACGCCATTAAACGTTGTTGACCGCTTGAAAATCAAAGTGGTAAAACGGTTTTAACTTCTTTCAACGCGCCCTGACTGTAAAGTCCACCTTTTGTGAAAATTAGTGAGGCGGGCTTACAAAGCCCGTTGGTCAGTCCATCGACCTGCACAATGTCAGTCTTGGAATACTTCAAATAAAGCCGTTAAACGTTGTTGACCGATTGAAAATCAAAGTTGTAAAACGGTTTTTAACTTCTTTCATCACACCCTGACTGTAAAGTCCACTTTTTGTGAAGAATTTTGCGGCGGATTTAGGAAGCCCGTTGGTCAGTCGATCGACCTTTCCCATAATATAGAGAAATAATTTAGCTAGATATACCTAAAAGTGTATGGATTGACTCAGAATCGGTAGTTGAGTCGATTTAGTTATTTCTGTATGTCCGTCTGTCCATCCGTTCGTCACCAGAGGTTGTGACTTAATTCTCGGTTTAAATGTTGAAATTTGTTTAACGTACTCTTCGGTTGTCTACCAGAACGAGTGTAACATTTTTTTAAACCCGAGCACTTTTCACAAAAACATCGTTTATTTTTCAACCCCGGTTAAGGGTTGTGAAAAATTGCTTGAGTAACATATTTCATTAACATAAAGATTGTTGGCACTTTTTGTGACGTTTTAAAGAAAAATCGATTTTCGGGGAAATTTTCAAGAAATTCGAAACAAAAACTTTCGACGCAAATCATTGGTACTATTAATATGAACATTTCATCTACTGATCCTTTCAATCCACGCCCACCTCAAACCTTAGAAAAATATTCATAAATTCACAGAGCAAACTCACAACCAAACTTTTTGGGTATGTTTAGTTTGAGGATGGAATGGGATAGGGTATTCAACGATTCACACAGCTGATTGCAGCCTTCTCATATGCTTTTTTGTTTGGCATCAACTTTATCACTAGAAATAAATTATATATGGCAAAACGACGTTTGCCGGGTTAGCTCCACAGCTTTCGACAAAAATTCAAAACTGACGGTGATGGCAAAGGTGCAACAAATGTATTCGCCAAAAATGGCGGCTGAGTAACAACACCTTTATGTCACACTCTGTCGAAACCAAAACTCCTTTGCCAATACCCATTGCAAATTCGTAATTTTGCAAAATCTACCTTACGCCATCAATATTAATAAAAATGTTTCCCACGGAAAGTGTATTCCTGTTTTTTTGTAAATTCTGACTCAGCACAAATTTGCAACCTTCCATCCATCGCAGCTCCCCACCTTAACATTATCTTTTCATTCAGTCAATTAAGTAGGTTTTTTCAATTAAACACCAATATTCGGAACGGCTACCGGACTTACGTCAAATGGCTTTGGCTTTGGCTTCTTGCCGAGCCGAATTGCCTTCCCAGATCAGCGCCACGAGATAATAGCCCGGCTGAGCGTCTAAAAGCCGCACCGCCAAAGTCGAAGGCACCGTCATCGCTTTGCTGCCGCACAATGTTTTGATCGCATATGCTAGCTAGTAGGTGAAATAAAGTGAACTAGGAGCAGTGAGCACAGATAAAAGTGTATAAAACCCGTGATTTTATCTGTATCTATGTATCGCCAGAGTGGGAGGGGGAAAACCCCCATCCACAACAAAAGCGAGTGTAAAAAAACAAGAACAACATTTATCGCAACTCCACGATCTCAACGGAAGTCAAATTCAATTTATTGGTGAAATTATCTCGAAGCTCAGATCAATTTGTATCTGAAATTGAAGTGATGCCCGTGTCGGTCATTCTCGATCTTCGTCGCTGACTGGTGGAACTCATGAATGAAAAGATACAGATTTGTTTTTTTTTTCCTTGCAGAGAATGTTTCATTCTCCTCGCGCACTTCTGTTGCGGCTGCGGCTACAAGGAAGACCGACAAAAAATAAAAACCTCACAGGTCATACAATTTAATTGCTATGGAGCGCGTCAGCGTTTTCCAAACTCGAACAATAGTCACTGTTCGTACGTATATAATGTGCTCCCAATCGAGGGACGGTATCGGGTATAGGAAAACAACAAACCTGGGAACCGGCAAGAAATCTGTCGATGCCTGTCGGTCGGTCGGTGTTGAAAGGCAAATCAAGTGCATCCTTCAACATCTCCCCAGACGACGGTGACGATGACGATGACGACTTGTACTGGACAGACGGACGATCAAGGATGAAGATCAGGTGAATAAGATACTGAAGCGATGGATAAAAGGATTAGGTGATGTGGGAGTGGTTGCGATGTCTCTTAAAAAAAAAAACGACAGCAGCGGCAATTCGAATTAGAGATACGAAATTCGACGGTTCAGATCGTTCTCTTTTATTTTCCTTGAATCGAAATTTGCTTGTGTGTGTGTTAGTTTTTATGATTTTTTGCTGGTCTAATTTTTGGGATCATTAAAGCCTTCCGAACTACCGGAGGCAATTCTTGGTGCTTCCATTTCCAGTTAACTTAAGAAAAAGAAGCATTCTGTCAGACATTTATGAGATTTTGAAGACCTCCGTGTGTCATGCGGTGTAGCTGCAACACGCGATCAGTCTATTTTTTTGCCGCAAAAGAAAGATGCGAAGTGGTGAAGACGAAAATCCGGATTGCGTTATAAAATGCTTAACATAGCAAAAAGCGCTTCAAGGTGAAAACGAAGATCTTTTTGAGTTCTGTTAAGGAGATATTTCTGTTTATGATTCCATCAGATGTTATAGCTTCGAGCTACGAATAGGTGTATCTACATCCAATAAAATATCATATATGTAAGGGACAAGATCAATTTTTAAGGTCAACCACACTTTAGGATCAGAAATACAGTTCACGAGAGAAGGGAACTTGTGAAAAATTGAGATTACTTAAACCGGACACGCTTCCCATATGCGGGTTTTTTTTTTTTTTTAAATAACTACATTTAGACCAGAGTTATTTCCATTGGGATTGAAGTATTGATGCATGTCCACCGATACTTTTCATCACTATCGACTATTCATGCACGATTTCTTACCGAACTCAACCTTTGGAAAGGGTATTTGTTCGTGCCTTAGCTGACTCTCCACTCGGAAGTCCATACACCTCGACCTTTGTAATCGAACATCATCTAGACTCGGGAGTCCATGGTGTACCTTTATAATCGAACATCCTTCTTCATCTTACGATGAATCATCATTTATCCAACCGACCGCCCTTCCGGGATGAACGTATTACTTGCTCTACTTATCAACTCGCTCTTACAAGGTGAATGGCATTGTTTTCGTAAAAATGTTCGAAATCGAGATTTTGATTGATTCCCCAAGTAACAATTTCGCACCATCGAAGTTATTTCCCCTCCAGCAATATTCGCTGTAGAAAGTCTTATGGCAACACGTTTGACGCACTCTACTCTATAAGGATTCCTTACCGAAGCCTTACCGAAACTCAGAACGAAACATGCAATATTGGCAACGACAGCGAAAACTGCCAACCACCCGACCTGAGTGACGTGAGGATAGCAAATTCTTAACTCAAGCTTAATAAGGCTGCTGGATATGTTGAGCTTTATAAAGTCGGCGGAGGAGACTTAGTAAGTAACACCCACCAATTCATAATCGGTCGGATGAAAGTATGCCAGAAGAAACGGAACCACAGTATCGTTTGCCCGATCCACAAAAAAGGAGACCCTCTGAACTACGCCCACTACAGAGGCATCAGTATTCTCAACATCGCCTACAAGATCCTATCTGCCGTAATATCTGTACGCCTGAAACCGTTCACCAAAAACCTGACCGGCCCTTATTAGTTGCGCTATAGGCCAGGAAAGTCCATAATCGATCAACTTTTGCACTTTGGCAGATCCTGGAAAAATCCAAAGAGGTTCAAATGGATTCCCACCAGATTCATCGATTTCAAAGCCGCATACGAGAGCATCTAAAGAGTCGAACTAAACAGAGCCACGTCTAGTTTTTGTATATGAATGGAGAATTCTGTATCGCTGCTCCATCAGGGTCGGTAACCTGAACGATACATTTGATACCAAAAAAGGAGTTTGGCAAGGCGATGCGACTTATTTTATTTGATTCTTGAGAGGATTTTCCAAGACTCCCCAGCCCAAGAGGGAAAATTTTTCAAAAATCGGTACAACTTCATTGGTAGGACTCGGTGTGATATCATAGCCACGTTTGTTAGTATAGAGAAGGAAGCGGCAAAAATGGGTTTAGAGTGAATGGATCTAAGTCTAAGTATATGCTGTCAACACGAAAGGATATATAACGTCGACGAATTGCATAGAACGTCATTATTGACAGATATAACTTTGAGGTATTAAGGGACTTTACCTACCTCGGCTCTGCTATTAATTCTGACAACAACAGTTCGACAGAAATTAAACGAAGAATTACCCTTGCCAACCGCTGTTTCTTCGGGCTAAGAAGTCCATTTAGTAGTAAAGCCCTCACTCGAAATATTAAGGAAATCCTATATAAGACCCTGATCATCCCAGTCCTGCTCTTTAACGCTGAAGCATTGACCGTATCCAAAGCGGATGAAGAAATCTTTGGTCGATTCGAGAGAAAATATCTTCGAAAAATTTTCAGTTCCGTTTGCTTTGAAGTCTCCTGTTGCGCGCTGGTTGACGTCGGTTTTACTTGTGCACCCCACTTAAGGCAATATCTTCCTCTACTGCGTCCGACTTCTGGAAGCCTAATTATTGCCGTCCATTCGCTCTACATGTCCTAGCCATCTAAAACGTCCAATGCGGAGTTTTTTGACCAGAGGCATGTCGCTGTACAGCTCGTATAGCTCTTGGTTGGATCTTCGTCTCCATTGCCCGTCAACGCAAACGGGACCGATGATTTTTCGAAGAATTTTCCTCTCAAAACGACCAAGGATTTCTTCATCCACTTTCAATACGTTGCATGATTTAGTGCCGTAGAGCGCTGTACAACTGAATTGCATTCTTAGTATCGATTTGGGTTTTTTCCTAGGATCTGCTAAAGTGTGGAACTTGAATAACTTCACGCACGGAAATTGAAACAGAAGCTTACTAGATTCAAATCGAATACAACGACTTATAGAGAATTCTAATCTTAGTTAAGACCTGAACCTGAAAGACTATTATGGCATATGTTCGGAAGAGCTATGCGAAATTATTTCCACATCTATATCATTACAAAAATCTGTTAGATGGATCATTGTAGAACATAGACCAGCTCACAATGACATGAACAGAACAAAACAAGCAACAAATGGATCGATTCACCATCTTATTATCGAATGAAAAGGGTATTCAGCGTCATATGTTTCAAGTTTTCCAAAGTAGCATGCGCAGTAATAAAATTATTTACTGACTAAGTCCTTGAGTGTCCTCCTCTATCTTACAAATTCGTGGCCTTTATTTGCGATGTTCTCATTCTTCGTTTTCGTTGATTTCATTCGTTTGTTTGGCAACAGTCCCACGGTTCTTCACTCAACAAACAACACAATAACCGATAAATCATAAACGAATATGAAAAACCATACAAAAATCCTTCACACACTTGAACCTCTCTACCAAATAGATGGAGGCGTGTCAGAATCTAAAGAATCAAAAGGCCACAACAAATCATTAAATTCGGTTGCGTTATTGTCTCGATATCATTTCGATTTCGGGTGATGATGAAGTGGCGCAATGGACACAAATGCGCACGATCGGTGTTCTTCTATCGAACGAACGTTGACTCAAGAGGATCAACTGGACCACGGACAATGAAATACAAAGAGAAAGATGAAAAATGACCGCAAAAGGAGAACAAAAAAGGAACCTGATCGAGTGACGACTTGTCCCCCTTCAGAACGAATACACTCACTCACTCATTCGTTGGCTCACTCAAGGCGCAGCCCTCCCCCAATAACACATCTCTTCATCAACGTTGTGTCTCGGCCGGATGACGATTTCTTTCTACAAATGATCATGCGAGACATAAAAGATGCCGCCACTGGCGCCAAAAGGATAAATCATATAATTTATTTTTATACGTTCGTTCAACCGGCAGGCGCGGGTGATCGCGCACCCAAGAGTAAGGGATCCCGTGACGGTGTGGTGGTGGACGCACTCATTTCGAGGACTCAGAAATGCCATTCACAAAAGAGTTGAACTTTTCTATATCCACTGTCAAGGTGTCCGCTGAACCCACAGAGGGGAGGTTCTCTAATCAAATCTCTGAAGAAGGTCACCTCACCAAAGTCACACAAAAAAAAAAAAATCCAAACATGCGATCGCCATTCAAAGCTTAAAACAAAACAAAATCTTGAAAAAAAAGAGAAAATTGTTCAAAATCTCCCTCTCACTTTGAATATTCGGTTCTTTGTGTAGATACTTTAATTTGATCCATTCACGCTATTTGTATCCGAATAGAAAAAAAAAATCGATCCGCTGACGTTGATCGTGACTTTTATCCACTTGCTCGGTTAGATGGACACGTCAAGACAAAATATACACCAAAGTGTAAAAAAAAACGCTGACCTTCGTCCGAAAGATTCGCATCTCCTCCCCCTCGTGTGGTGTGATGATTTGGCAAAAACAAACAAGTACTGCGATGATGCTGCTGCCGCTGCGATAATTGCGGCTTCTTGAAGGTTTTCATCAAATTTCGACAAAGTGCTTACGATGCGACCGAAATGGACGGACGCATCATGATGCTGGAAATTCCCACACCAAATGCATACAACATCCTGTTGAGTTTAAAAAAAAAGATCTTTTGGTGGTGATAAGTTTTGACGATGTAGGGAAAAGGGGCAGTGGAATACCCTAATTGACGTTTCCCATCTAGGGGCTTGATGTTTCCCAAATGCGGCTTGATGAGAGAAAAATGCACTAGTCCGATTGCCAGGAAGTGAATCATTGGGTGTTGTTCGAAGCAGAGAGTGTTCTCTTTTGTTTAGAACAATTGGAAAACGATTTTTACCTAATCGCATATGTTCTGATCGAGCTGAGAGATAATGTCAAATAGTCAAGTTCAACTTGTATATGGGTCAGCCAACCGACCGACGTATCTTCTTGATCATAATATCAAAATTTGAGGGGAATTTGGAGGGCAATGTAATGATTAAGTTGAAGGTTACTTAATGAGCCAACATCATACTATAAACCAGGAATAAATCTGAGGCAAATAACTCTTTTTCATGACTAAAACAAAACGAATCTAAAATCAAAGGAAAATTATCTTGTTGACCACTGTATGATTTCTTTTGATGATGCTCATAGTCCGGGGTGGACCACGTCCTGAAAGAATTTTGAAACAGTATTGGGAATGATAATGAAGTTCCCAGTTTAGGGAAAATACTATCAAGGGTTCCGTTCACGATTCACATCAATGCCCATCACAAAGGCAAATTCTACTGTTCACCACTGTATGATTGCTTTTGATGACGCGTACAGTCCGGGGTGGACCACGTCCTCAAATAATTTTTGAAAAGTATTGACTATGATAATGAGGCTCCCAGATTAAGGAAAATACCAAGGCTTTTGTTCACGATCCACATCAATGTCCATCACAAAGGCAAATTTTCCTGGTGACCACTATATGATTTCTTTTGATGATGCTCACAGTCCGGGGAATACCACGGCCTCAACCAACAAGTCCCTCCAGCCAGCTCGCTCTACAGGATGCTAAAAATGTGTTCAACTCTGTAAACTGGAGAATTATAGTGCATTTGCTTAGGTCAATGGTTCCTAATAAAATTATTTCTTGGCTATTTCGAGAAGCGTTTCCTGCTCTTCGATAACGATGATGGAGTAAGGTAGTACCACATAACTGGCGGAGTTCACCAAGGTTCGGTATTATGACCTATCCTATGGAGCGTTATATACAATGAAGATCTAACACTCGGAATCCCAAATGAAGCAAAAATCATAGGCTCTGCCGATGACATTGCAATTTTTGTGGCTGCAAAATATCTGGAAGGAATAGATAACATTGGCAACTCATGCATCCGAAAAGTGAGAAGATGGATGTCAGCAGTTGGGTTCGCCAGAAAAGATAGGCAATCACTACCAGGGTAGGCGATCATGAAATAACATCAAAACCGGCCACCAAATACCTAGGGGTGATAATATATGCTAGACCCGCTTACAAGGAATACCTTGAAAGAATGTGCGATAATGCTGATACGGTGAGCGTTGCTCTATCTAGAATGATGACAAACATTGGAGGACCCAGACAACAAAGGAGACTAGTTGTGTCAATTGTGGTGCAGTCAGTCATAATGTATGCGGCACCATGATGGGCCAAAAGCATTGGTGCAAAAAAAAAACCAGCTCAGTCGCTAGCTAGCTGTTGGCTGACATCATTCTCCAATTATTGGTAGCACTTGAGGTGGGGTCTTCATCTGCTGCGTTGTCTCTCCGCGTGGGCTTAATGACTCGACAGGCTGGGGCGCTGAACTCCATATGTTCCACGTGTCCCATTCATCTCAGCCGCTGAATTCAAAGCCCTTTGCCTAGGTCAACGTCGCTGTAAAGCCCGTAGAGTTAGTCGTTGAATTTTTTCCTCCACACTTCATCGACGCAAACTGGGCCGGATATCATGCGACGAATTGTCCTTTCGAAACAGCCGAGGGAAGTTTCATCTGCTTTTGTCAATGTCCATGCTTCTGCGCGATATAGTAGGGGTGGGATGGTGAGGGTCTTATATAAAGTCTCCTTGGATTCTTCAGATAGGGATTTTTTTCTTAGATTCCTTTTTATCCCAAAGAAACAGCGATTGGCGAGAGTAATTCTTTGCTTGACCTCTTGACTGACGTGACTTTGCGTAGTAATCGCAGAACCTAGGTAGATAAAAATGTTAACGGCTTCGAAATTATAGCTGCCCATGGTGACGTTTTGGTCGAGTAGCCGATCTTGAGAATCCTCTCTCGATGACAGCATATATTTCATCAGGTCCACGTTTACAGCCAAACCCATGTTTGTCGCCTCTGACATCACATAGTTCGATGGTATTCCTGCCGATTTTGACGGAGCAGCGAGATTTCTCCGAACGAGTTTGATATGGATGCCGAAACTTTATACAGCTCGTCTCCATAATCGCTATCATAGACGACTTTAAAATCATTGACGAGTATCGACTTGAAACTACTGGGATTTTTCCAAGTCTTCCGGAGTGTGAAGATCTGATCAATGGAAGACTTTCCTGACCTAAAACCACACTGATGAGGGTCAATCAGGTTGCTGACAAATGGTTTTGGGCGTTCATATAGTATGGCTGACATAATGTCCCAATACGCCACGTTTGGGACACTGATTCCTCTATGGATAGGGCGCTGAGTGACATGGCCCAAGATAATATAAATTTTGTGATAATATTGTGGGAGCAGATTAGTTCTATTGATATCGTATTTGAAAGCTTCCTGATAGCTACCTGGGAAATGGATGCTCATTAGTTGCTAAAAGGTTTCTTTTTTTGAAGTCATCCAAGTGATTGCAGCTTTTTTGAGACATCTGACATCAGTTTGACTGGAGGAGAAGATTTTTCGGAGACTAGACGCTTCGGAAGTCTCTTATTCTTTATTACAGAAGAGTCTCCAGGATTTTCGCTTGGTTTTTCTCAGTTCATTTTTTTTACGTTGCTAGGATCTGGAGGAAATCCAGACTATGGTTTCGGTCAAGTTATTAGCTTGAAGAGTTTTCTGTTCTTTTGTCTAAGCATTCTTAATTTTTCAGACTTCCATGGTCGGAAAAGGAGTGCTCGGTAGATTTCTTCCATTCTGTGATCATGTGATGAATTTAATTTGATAAAAGTGTGATGTCAAGGGTTAGAGGAAGCAGCCAAGCTAAATAGACTAGTATCCAGACATACTTTCACTACCAACATTCGGTTTTCTCACTTCAATTCATACATAAGGCTTAATGGGATCATCCAATGTCGAACGTAAGCTATCCCAAGAGACCGACCTCACCTTAACAGAATGCGTTTCCCTTAAGAATAGTTGAAGACCAGTGTCGTCATGTAAAAATCTCAAAACTCCATAACAACTACGGCATCGAAGTTCTCAATACCAGTTAAACAGGTATACCTTATTCAACTCAGAGTGTCTAGCCGAAAGACACATTTTACGGATCTAATCAAAGAAAAACAACTTTGCCAACACAAGTTAAATATTAGAACCTAGGGATGAAGAAGTCCACACTAGCATATACAGACCTCATGAAAATTTGAATAGAATCGAAATATAAATTCCCATGATAAACCGTTGTCTGTCATAGATGTGACCAGTTGTCATAAGTTGGTTTCCTAACAAAAGATTCATTTCTTCGAATACAACTTCCACAGTCATTTATCTGATTCCGTTTCCATTCGGGCCCGACCCATTTACAAACAAAAGCCTTCTGTGCGAATATTTGCGCAGGCGTACACGTTGGTCCCACCATACCTTAAAGAAAAAAAAAAAAGTCCGTCAAGTGACAATTTAAATACCCAACACCCTCGATACACACGCGTCGATTTCAATGTCGTACGCAAATCTGCCATCATTCATCAGATGATTGACTCAAGATTTCAACAACTTGACGACTGACAGCCGCTTGACAAAACGGTATCCTTAATCGATGCTACATACCACATCCAAGCTCTGACACACCAAAAATCAATAAAAATAATTCAACTGCTTCCGAAGCATCCAATTGATCTGACGGCGAGGCACTAGCGCGGGGGATTTTAGCGATGATTCCGCAGATAAAACAGAACACAAAAGTATCTATGTATCTCCTTCTTATAAATTTCAATTCGAATCGCACTCATCGCAATGCTCTGGCGTTTGTTCAGTGTTCAATCAAAGGGTCCATCGGCTTCCATTCATAACAATTCAACCGGCGAACAGACGCCTTACAGTCGCTTCAGATACGTGCATCTGAAACTTACCTCCATTACACTAATTCAATGGTGCATGTCTGTCCGCCGACGGGAATCAAAGGTTCCCCCGCACTAGGAGTACACCTACAGACTGACGAAGGCAGTCCAATGTGTCATTAACCAGAATGACTTGAGGGAACAATTCTAAGGTGGATCTAGGGTTCTGCCACCACATAGTGATGGCCGTCATCATCATCATCAACATCTCCGAGTATCTATACAACTAGAACGTCAACATCAGTCCCAGTGAAAACATGCGAGATGTTCCCCAAATGGAGCGGATATAGCAGCGAGATGATGCCACAAAACGCCCGTGGCATCATATTCCACACATCAATCCCAATGATAGTGTTGCTGCTGTGATGATGATATTGGAAGAAGTGTATCTACAAAATGCAGATGTGAAGATAGATATCTTTTTGACAACACGGGCAATGCCACTTCATATAGGGCTTTCCCTTTAACGATTCAATACGATGCAACGTGCGGCGACGTACCACCAGATACCGCATCTCAATAGATGATCTTTTGATTGATGGGATTTTGATTGGAAGCCATGAAACCACAACTATATAGAATCTCTTCAAATGAAGATGCTGCGTGTCTTCGAAGATTATGTTGTGTGTGTAGTGGAAATCACCATTCCTTTGGCCCAAAGCAATTGCGAGTTCGAGTCAAGGTCACAAGAGTTCGATAGAATACAATCTCCAACTGCACCTGCACGTACCGCACTTGCCACCCCCACCACATGTATCTGTGCCTCTTGAGAAATGGCCCAGAGCCCATTATCGAATCTCATGATAGGTTATGATGTGCACCAACAATAAAATCGTCTTAATGCCACTTCACTTGACCACTCCAGCTCTCAACTCACCATCCACTCACTCACTCCAGCTTATAGAGGGCGTTGGCAAAGCGGTCGGCGCGGCGAGGTGCAGCGGCACCGGTGTACAGAGTTTGCTTCGTCACACTTTTCAATGGCTCTTCAGGATGATTAGGTCGTTTACAAGTGCGGGAAAGATTCGTCGTTGAGGAACCTTTCGTGGTTCCCTATTTTTTTCTTTTTTTTTTTTTGTTCCTTCATGTGTCTTCTTCTTCTTGTTAATAACGTTGTTTAACATTTCACAATGGGTACCAATGGGTTGGCTGTTGTTCGGGCACATTGTCTTCGAATTGGAATTAAGTCATCTTCTCCGGAGACTTGGGCGTCTGACTTTATAGTGTCGTTTGAATGGAATTGAAGAATAACGCGCACATCATAATACACGCCAACGAAAGAGCGAATATTGTGAGTCTTGCGAGTCTTGAATCTCTGATTTGTAGATTGAAAGATAGCTCGACCGTTCGGATGGGATTGTATTCGTATTTCGTACTCGTATGCTGTTATGCTTTGTGTCGCTGATGTTGTCCCAATCGAAGCGACATAGTAATTGACTCAATGGACATGAGAGGAATATGCGCGTAATGCCCACGCAAATGAATTGAGGACGATATCGTATGTACGCATTTTTTTATATCCACGAAGGAGGAGAACGGTGACGGGAAGATGTTGGAGTTGGTGTGGGAAAATGTTCGCAGATTTATGTATGTGACTGCGATCGGGGTAGGCTTAACAATGAAGACGAACTCATTCCTTTTATAATCGCATTTTTCGTGGGAAGGAGTTTTTTTTTAATCTCCTTAGACTACCGTTACTGTAACGCCGCCATATGACGTTGATGTTAATTGCAACATTTATAAATAATTTGATCAATTTGGTATCTTTGAGTTGCGAACAGAGTAGATTGACCAGGAAAGGCTTACCCAACGTAAAATCAGAATAGACCCATGAAACGCTTAGAAGTAAGCTGAACATTTCGATCTTTTGCTGTGTACACTGCACTGCCTTGTATTTTTTTTTCCTTGTTGAGAGTAGGAGAAATGCTTTACGCACCATAAGGAGACCTGTTTGCGTTGCCTTTCTCTGTGTGCCCGTCTCTCTCCGCATGCTTTCGGGTCAGACGGACTAAAACTCCCAACCCTGTAGTTTCTGACACACCCCCCTGAAACCGTTCTTCGCGTTACTTCAAGAGGGCTGTAATCATACACCCTTTCGGGCTCACGTGATTTGCCGGTTCTCCTTCTCTTTTCTTTCTTCTAAGAATATCTTTCACAAACTGGCAAATTGTTCCTCAATTCAAGCAGCTCGTCAGCATTTTTCTGGGTTAAAGGAACCAGTGCTGCTTTCCAGGACTGAGCTGAAGGCTTCTCATCTTCTGCATGCAAAAAACGTGTGACGTGCCTCGTCTGTTGGAGAGTCGCCGTAATGGCAGGTTAGGTTACCGTTTTGCCAAAAATTTCCGTGTCCGGTGAGGAACTGGATGACGAAGTAGTTGACCTCACCGTGTTTCGGGTCATTACACTCAGCCACATTGCTTGTCAGCCTCGCTGTCCACCTTTCCCTGCTTTCCGAGCTCCAACGCTCTTGCCACTTCCGTATAGTTTGCTGCTCTGCTTGACCGATTGCCGCTTCCAATATTGTTTTCGAGGACGTACTTCCTTTTTTCCGCTAGGAGATCGATGAGAGTCACTCCTGCAACTGCTGTTTGATGCTGGGGTAGCAATGTGAATACTGGGTTAGAAAATTGTCGTTATAGGAGATGCGCCCTCTAGGTAATTCTAAACTCTTTGGTAAGGGCTAAAGCCACGCGTAGAACTCCGCGTCTTTGCACTGCCGTCATCTGCTTCCGGTACTTTTCTTATCGAAGCGCGTCTGCCAAAATCTCACTCCCATACAGGAGAATGGAATGCGTTGTCGACATTAATAGCCTGCGTGTGCTTGGCGTTGGACCACCTTAGTTCGCCATTAATCTGCTGAGTGATGTTGTGACTCTATAGCCACGTTCGCTGAACTTTATTTGTTGCCAGAAAGTTAGTCGCCGCTTTCTTGCTCTAATTCAGAGCCAATTTGGGAGTCGATTCGCGTGGGGACTTTCTTCTTTGACAGAAGGACTGTCTCAGTTTTTTCTTTTGCCAAACTCAAACCGTGCTTATCCATACAGAAGGTTGTTTGTCGCACGACTTGGTTCAACTTTCTTCGCGCGTTTTCAGAGTCTCTTGTTGTTATCACTGCCGCGATTTCGTCTGCCTACACAACGAGGAAGGTGTCGGCGGGCATTTCCATGTGCAGTATTTCATCGTAGGAGATATTTCAGAGGTCTGGTCCCAAAATTGAGAGATAACCTGGGATGTTGAATCTATTTTCTATCGCTCCACCTTTCTGAATTGAATGCATTTCCTACGCCTGTTACGACTCTTAAGGTCTAACCAAAGATTTCAAACTCAAATCATCACCAATGACGACAAAATGGAAGGAAGACTACATGCGAAGCCAACATAATGGGCCAATACTGTTTGAACTCTGCATCGTGTAGTCTTCAGTGGTAAATGGCACAGTTGATCCCAAATTTGTCTGCTGTGTCGTTATTCGGATCCCAAATCTGATAGAAATATCGGATCCTCTGGTACAGCTCCGGAAGCAAGTGGAGCTCTATATGACTTCATCCTTGAAGTGACTAAAAATATGATAGGTATCGATCCTAGAAAAGAAAAAAAAGATTATGGGGAATGTCATCGCCTTCTGAATAAATGTACACCTTGGATGTTGTGCGAGTATTGGCTTCCGAGCACATGGTCGATTTAGTTGGAGGTATATCTGGAGAGCAGTAGATTGTGTTTTGGATTTAAAGTCTTGGGAAGTGCTATAAGTTATGGTATTAGACGCAGCAAAGTCAGTATAATGGAAGTAATTGTCTGTTGTCGTTTCGAGACGGCTGTGGTTTCCAACTTACCCACTGGAAAAGTTTTAATTCACAACTTTTCTAATTTTTTTTTATTTTTCTAAATTCCTTCTTGTAGTGTCTTTCCAGGAAGGACCACAAGATTCCTTCTTCGGTTAGTATTCAGCTCAGCCGCTAGAATTTTGCATAAAATATGAGGTCACACGTGAATGGTGATTGTCAACATCTAGGCCTTGCGTCGTTGCCCCAAAAATGTGTATTTTGTCAGTCGATAAGAGCGTGTTCGCATGTGTGGCTAATATTACAGAAAATAGCTCTGATGAGGATTTCAGCCAGGCAATTATTAGCCGAGTGTCCACGGTACTCCCGTCTCAGAGAGCTCCCAGCAATGGTAGTGGTTCTCTTAGGTGTCGTATGGGCTATCGGTCGGGTCATTTTATCTAAGTCATCCGGCTACGCCAGGAGCTAGTAGGTTCGGTAGTTTCAGCAGTGTTAGCTTCTCTCCTTTTTATTATTTGCCGCTCTTATATATTCTTATCTCCCCCTGTTTTATATCCAGCTTTTCCTTCTCTCTACCTATTTCAAATCAGGGTGTTCATTCTTTTCAGCTATTCCCTATTTTTTCATGCTGTTTTCCTCAGTCTATTCACTGGCCTCCTGCTGCGGCTGGTGTCTTGGCTCAGAAAACATTTGTTTGCCAGGCCTCGAACTATAAGGGGCACAACTGGAAGTGACATCACTGTTGCAAAGCCCCACCGGAAGGTGTTTTCTGTTACCACGGATAACAGGAGTCCCAGAGTTTTTTAAGGTTTTCTGATGTCATTCTGACACCACTCTGCTTGACTCAGCCTGTTGGAGAGGCTCCATTGTGGGAGTATCGTGGTGGTAATGGTCATCAAATAGTCACTGGAACTGTTGGTGACCCAAGGTGTCTGTTAACATTCTAAGACCCTTAGAGTACAAGAGGCCTTAGATAGGTCTCGCACCTCAGCAAAGAGGGGTGGCCATGCCCTAACATGACTACCTATTTGTACCAGGGGAGCACTTGTCCAATAGCGGGGAGCTGACAAGCGCTTTTCCTTGGCTCTGATATTACGGTAAGACCCACCATCAGATAATAGTTGTTCACGTTAAGCATACAACACATTATCTTCCAACTAAATTTTGAAATTTTCCATCAGTAAGAATGCGCGTGTCTTCTCGCTCTTGATTGTTACAGAGCCGTTGTGGCGTTACATTTACTTCTCAATAACTGAAAATTGATTTCTTAAAAATAAAACACGGCAATCATCAACACCCTTCGACATATACCTAAGCGGCTGAAATCCCCAATTACCACGATGATAACACCAATAACACCAGCTTCACTCCATCAATATCCACCTGACGGATATAAGTAAACACACGTCGGCATGCCACAAAACAGAAACATACTCCTCAGTCAAAAGAATACGCCAAGCGTTGGCCACCATAAAACCATCAGAACCTGGCGACGGACTTACAACCGCAGACAGCTCATTAATTTCCAAAGCTCCAGCAATACATTGCCCGCCGGTGGTATATGCCTGTAGACCACCATCCTTTCATTCTTTGTGCTAACAGTAATAAAAAATCCTTTTCTGCCATGACGAACGGCCGCCGCGAAGATGATTACCTATTGACCGTCTGAGCCAAATTAGCGCTCACCTTTCGACGGTTTCGGCTTTACAAGTTAGGTAACCTAAAAAAACAAAAGCAGAACAGAAATCCTCAAAAGTGCAATCGGCAGAACGCACTTTGATCCTAGAGCCGGACCGGGAGTCTGCGGACCTCTCTGTTTCGTTTAATTAAATTTATGATGGCGTCAAGTCATCCATCATTTTGGCATAAATGTCATAAAATCACCGCGAACTAAGCTTTGGCGGTACTAAATCACCTCGTCAAGCCGTAGGTTTTAATGAATGGATTTTTGTCGGTAGATAATTGAGTGACCAGATGTGTAATGAGTCTTGAATAACACCTGCCGTCTGAATGTCATATAAGCTGTCATAATTTTTTTTTTTTGCACCACGGGTATGTGTCATCAATTTTGTGTTATAATTGTCTCACATCTGACCCTCGGTAGCAAATAAGATAGAAAAACAATTGCAGCTAGAAAATCGTATGGAAAAATCCACACACCGCGATGATTCGTGAGGCAGTCGTGGCTCTGTGCTGACCGTCAAGCCATCCGATTGACCAAGGTATACCAGAGATCTGTTTGATTATTTGCTGATAAATTCACTATGCAGTTGTAATTAGCTCCTAATTATGGGATTATGAATAAAAATACGAGTCGAAGATACTCGAATTGATTGAAGCTGTTATACAATACCAGAGGCTTGGTATCGAATCGGACGGACCTAATGATTGTCTGTCACTCAAACTTCGTGATTATGGTATATACGGGTGTATGTTGATCGAGATGATGGATTTGCTAACACGGTTCGTGTACATCTCAACAATTTGTCTGTTAACAATCTACAACATGAGACAATACTTTGTATGCAATATGGAATCGATAGAACGTAGGAAGTCTCGATGTGATAGGTGTTGGACGTAAGAATAATGCACCATAAGACTTCATTGTTGTGCGGCAGTCAATGTTCCTGAAGTTTGGTACATGCCACACAAACTTTTTCCAGGTTGATCTTGTGTATAAACAATTGGTCAAAGGGTGCTTCACCATCAGCCTTTTGACCTGGATGGTAAGCTATGTCAGTGCTTTTCGTAACTAAATGAGATTCCAAGATTTAAGTTACGGGCATAAGTTGGAGTTGAATTTCTAACCTACTTACTTACTAAAGTGGTGCCACAGTCCGAAAAGAACTTGGGCCTCAACCAACATGCCTCTCCAATTAGCTCGGTCCTTAGCTAACTGCCTCCGGTTGCGCACTACAAGTTGGTTGAGGTCGGTTTGTACTTGCGAGCGCCACTTAAGGCGAGGTCTTCCTCTACTGTGTCCGACGTCTGGCTGGGAATCGGAAACTCTGCGAGCCGGAGTATTGGTGTCCATTCGTTCTACACGTCCTAGCCATCTCAAACGTCCGTGATCAATGTTTTTTTATCACAGCCATGTCGCTGTATAGTTCTTGGTTGAATCCTTATCTCCATAGCCCGTCAACGCAAACGGGACCGAAGATTTTTTGGAGAATTTTCGTCTTTTGATACGATTCATGCTTCCGCGCCGCAGAGCAGGACATAGATGATCCGGATCTTATATAGGATATCCTAAGTGGTCCAAGGGAGGGATTGCCTTCTTAGTCCGAAGATACAGCGGTTGGCAAGAGTAATTCTTCGTTTAATTTCTGACGAGATGTTGTTGTCATTGCGGATCCGATGCGGATAAAGTCCCGTACTACCGCAAATTTATATCTGCCAATGGTGACGTTCTGTCCAATTCGTCCATGTTTTGTGTCCTTTCGTGTTGACAGCATATAATTCGCTTCCTTCTCTGTACTAGCGATCGAGGATAAGATATCACGTTGAGTCCTACCAATGATGTCAATATCGTCGGCGTATGCTAGTTGTTGCACCGATTTTTTGAAAATTGTGCCCCTGGTGTTGGCTTTGGAGTTTTGCACAATCGTCTCAAGAAACAAATTGAAAAGATGATAGCGCATCACCTTGCCTAAATCCCTTTTTTGGTATCGAGTGTGTGGGTGAGGTCGTTTCCGACCCTGATGAAGAAGCAAGAATTCTCCATTGCCATCCTGCACAAACGGACGACTTAGAGCGGTATAACAAAACTAGACATGGCTCTGTATAGATCGTCTCTATAAATTCTGTCGTATGCGGCTTTGAAATCTATGAATAGGTGATGGGTATTGATTTGGACTTCTTGGGTTTTTATACAGGATCGGCTGAAGTGTGAAATTTTGATTAATTGTGGCCTATCCTGGCCTGCAACACTGATAAGGTCCGATTAGGCTGTTGATAAACGGTTTTAGCCATTCACATATTACGGCAGATATGAACTTGTAGGAGATTTTAAGGAGACTTCTGCCTCTGTAGTTGGCGCAGTTCAGAGGGTCTACTTTTTTGTGGATCGCTTAAACGATGCTGAGGTTCCATTCTTTAGGCATACTTTCATCCGACCAGATTTGGCTTGTGAGTTGGTGGATGTTACCTACCAAGTCATATCCGCGGGTTTCAAAATCGCGACAAAAAATCCGTCATTTTCAGCAGCTTTATTAAGGTTGATTTTAGATATCGCTATCTCTCGAAATCATCCTAGTAGTATCAATGGTCGAGAAAAGTTTATCTCAAATTCGCCGTTCGGAGTCGGCAAAAAACAGAAGTACACACGCACACATGATTGGTTGTGAGAAAGCTCGGCCCTGGGTACTAACGAGCCTATTGCGCAGTTTTTTTTTTTTGTTTTTTTTTTTATGATATTGCTACCCTAACTTCACTTTGGTTTGGTGGTTGGCAGTTTTCGCTGTCGTCGACAACATTTAATGATTCGTTCTGCCTGACACTGGAATATTGTTTGTCATCGCCGTTTAACTTTCTGCAGAAGTGGTTCTTCCATATCCTCAGCATCGACTGTGTCTCAACTACGATATTTCCTTGTTCATCTCGGCAGGATTCTGTTCGAACCTTGTATCCTTAGCTTTACACTTTGCTAAGACTTGCGAATATCGTTCCTGGAGTGGCACCTCTCTACATCCTCGATCGTAAGGTTTTCTTGCTCTTTTATCTTCTTTCTGAAAAGCCTCTGTTCTGCCCTTCTTGGCTACCCATAGAACTCCATGGCAGCTCTCGTCTTCACCTGCAGCTTATCCTTGTAGGCCTTGTTCTTGGCTGCGAGCATATATCGTAATTCCTCATTAGACCAGGGGTTGCCATTGTTCTTCGGCATTCGATGCTGATGGTATGGTGTTAATCGAGAGGTTGGTTGCTTGCGCGAAGGTCTTGGTGGTCCCTTGCGACTGCAGTCTTTCGACATTAAATTTGTTCACAGTATTGCTGGATTATTGTGGCGTGGTGGATATCCGCATTCTTACCTTGTTAGGCGTTTTATCAATCCCAAGGATGAGAGAATTTTATAGTTTGGCCAAAATACACAACAAAAATCATTTTGATTATTAATGCTAAAAATTATGTAAATAACGTCGGAATTTTTATTCCGAAAATTTGAAGGAATCGATGTCTATGTTAATTATAGTGATTTTACATTAATTACGATTTTACAATCTCTGTACTACAATTGTCTTCCTTCCCTCTAACACTGGATTTTATAACCTCAAAGTGATATATCTAATGTGTTGAAGGGTTTTTTCGGGTCAATTTTATCACTACTAATCAAACTGTAGATTCAGATTTTAAGAAAATTCTTTATATTAAGAAAATTTCAAAATTTACATGCTAATATCTGATTTTGCGAATATATTTCTAAAAAGCTTCTCTACGAATTATGTCAAAGGTAGTTTTCTAGTTGACATAGTGCCTCTTTTTAAATAAACAATCGTTCGGTATAATTTAACCATTACTAACTCTAAATCGATCTGTTCAATCTTAAAACCAAGCCTTACTATACCAAACAATCGATCAAATCAACTTTGACTATAACGTGTGTGTCCCTATACACCTCTTCCACCGTGTAATAAAATTTATCATCAAAATTTAATTTTTATTCAAATTCGTGTAAAATAACCAAAACAAAACAGAAGTTAACCACGAAATCGTAAAATTGGAAAAACCTGTGAATGATATCTCTCCCGCAGGTGGTATCTTCCAAAAGTAAGGGGGGCAACACGAACACAAACACCCATTGACTGATAAAGTGACTTTTAGAGGTTATAAAAGTCGAATTCTAATTCAGCGGCGACTACCTGCCTAATTAATTTATAATTCAAGACAATGGTACAGCCAACATGTACCATTCGCTCGCATGAGACGGCTGAAAGATACTTTTTTTGTTAATAAATTAAAATTTGAAAGAAAACCGCAGAATGGGCGCCTAGCTCTAGATAATTTAAAATCCCAAACGAGTCTATGTTTAACCAGCGGGACATTGTGGTCTACCTGGAGGGCTTCTCAAAGCTGTAACTTGGTTCAGAAGCATGAAAGCGGCACTCGGAACCCTTTGATTATAGCTGTCATCTTAGTTTTGGATTGGACAGCGTATTCTGATGGATCTCATCGGGTGTACATAATTCGTGTATATGACATATGGCTTCCGGTAATGCAATAAATCAATAGATATGAGTGGGAAAAGTTTTGGTTCAGATATATAAATAACCTGATTTGCTAAGGAGGCCTTGTGGTCTTGTTTACCTCAATTTACCATGTAAAGATACACAATCGAGCAATGCGTTAAAGTTATTCAAGCTTATTATGAAAATGGGCGTTCAAATCAAAATGCATAAAATGCTTCGTTTAAAAATTTGAGCAACCGGGTCTGTAGGACCGCTTACAAGTTGCAATTGACTCAAGAACTAAAGCCTCTTGACCATTTCAAGCGTCGTCAATTGTCAGAATGGTGGCAAGAAATGGCAACAGTGGATGATCCATTTTCGAAGAAAATCATCTTCAGTGATGAGGCACATTTTAACTTCGGTGGATTCGTCAATAAGCAGAATTGCCGCACAACGACCAGATTTTTACGACAAGGTAATCGGAAATTGGACTTCTGGAATGCGTGCCATCAAGTAATGCTGTGGCACATTTAAACGACGCGACGTTGTAATCCACACCTAATTCCATAAGATGTTCCTTCAAGTAATTGTTTTTGTAGACCCTGTTTTTCAGTTCGAGATCATTCTAGTTTCGGGACTAAACCGGAATTAGCTCAAGAAACTAGTTCAGTACTGAAAAACCGTTTCTTAAAAAAACAAATTCCTTCAAACCCTGCTCCATAAACCATTCCTCCTCAAGTTTATGCTTCCAAGGTGTTGGGTAAGTCATACTAAGGTATTTTCTTTCCGTCGGTACTAGGAGCAGAACCTAACTCCGTGTTGCTAAATTTAAGCATCCCAGTATTGATTGCCTTTACACGCTAAGCTGAGTCAACATAAAGCTCTGTGTAAACAGACAGCCTTTCCGCGCTAAACTTGTTGAATTCACATTCAACAAAAATTAAAAGATCGTTACTATAGGGTTCTCGAGATAATTCATCTTAAGGACCCTAATAAGGATTCATTAGGGTCCTCAAGACTAATAAAACTTCGGATGAAACAATTTCTGAGATAACAACTTCATCTTCACTGATTTTCTAGCGTGGTTTTGGAAATCGAGAAAACGAATGTGACGGAAACAATCAAAGACACTGTCAGTCTTCAAAGTACACATCCAACAACCGAGGGTAGAAAACAACGTCGTCTAGCAAGCCATGATAGAAATTGGATATTAATAAGCAGGCGGAGACTATGGTGGAAGACTTGGACTGCCAGAATACAGATACCGAAGTCATCTGCTATCCCAAAGGAGCAATTACGAGGAAACAGACGCGTGACCACTGTAGTTGAACGGATGCCTTAAGGAATTTTTTTTTTAATTTGTTGGCACAACGGGCCGTTAATACCTAGGGCCGAGCTTTCGCACAACCATTCATGTGTGCGTGTGTACTTCTCGCACAATAACGGCACCTCCTGTTTTACGCCGACTCCAAACGCCAAAGTTCAGATAAGCTATTCTTGACAGTTGATACTACTCGGATGATTTGTCAGATCATCACGAGAGGAGTGCCAGTGAAAAATCATTTAGGTGTTGCTACGGATGGAAATCTAACCCAGATCTTCTGCGCGGAAGTTCATCACAATAACCATTTCACCACTGAACCCGTCCTAGGGACTTATTGGATACGGTTGATATTTTACACAACATAAAGTACCTAAAAGTTGCAGATCCTGGAAATCCAGGAAGTCCAAATCAGTACACACCATACCTATTTATCGATTTCAAATCCGTATACGACAGGATTTATAGAGACGAACTATACAAAGCCATGTCTAGTTTTGGTATTACGCCCAAACTCTTGCGTTGCCGGTGTTCGTCGACATTCGATGCTGTTGGTATGCTGTTAATCGAGAGGTAGCGTTGCGCGGAAGTCTTTTGTTCACTAAATATAGATTTATAGAATGTTTAAATATCTTGCTCAGTCACTTTCTCAAAATTCCTTAAGGTTTAACCATAAAAAAACAGTTTTTTCTTTAAAGTGGGCACGCACGCACAACACACACATATACGTTTTTCGATTTCAACCAAACTTCAGAATAACCATATATAGACCAACACCATAGGTTTGTTAAAGTTTGGTTACAGTTTCAGTAAATGCGTCAAGGCGTGAATCGGCGACAAGCATTTCAAGGCTCGATTTTAATAAATATATAGATTTCGAGCTACGCCCATTTTGTTTTTATAAGAACGCTTTCTTAAAAAAAATGTCCACTAAATTTCATCCAAAGAAAGTTTAAGGCAACGCCCAATTATGAGGATGCTCTCTTTATTTTGGAAATTTTTATTTATTTACATTAATTTTGTGAAAATCCTTAACGTGTTTCTTTTCCTGCGATAATTTACCTAAAACGTGCATTCTTTTAAAACCCATTGACCCCACTTCTGAAACTCAACAAATCTACTTACCACTAACCATAACCTACCACACAAAATAAACCGCATGACCTCCCTGGCACCTGTTGCCAAAAGCAGTTGTCACTGTCACTGTCACTGTCATCTTAGCGATTAATTATTGTGAAGCGAGAAATTTGTGGAGTGCGCGAAAGTAAGTGCGGGTGTTTTTGTTAAATATTTTGAAGGAAGAAGGTTTAAAAACATATTTGGAGCCGGGAATATACATAAAATGTTTTTATTTAGCAAATGGAAACTAGGTCGTCCTGATGGCGACCGTCATGATGTTTCAGTGCGGGAGGATGCATACAAATAAAGTGAATGTCAGTGTTTCGAGTCAGATGTTCATTTCAATTTCTTTTTATTTGCACATATTTCTGTATTTAAATGTTTATTACGGTTGATAATTTGAAAATATGTAGATATGGTTGTCCAAAAGTGAAGCTTTTGCCACTGAATGGCGGTAGTATGTGCCGATTTATAGCAAAAGCTCTGGGAAGAATATCAAGTGTTCCATTAAATATAAATCTCTATAGCGTTTTCATATTTTGTTGCAATTAATAATCCACCGCGCCAAGTCGAAGATCGTTCATAAAGGGTGTGTTCTATCGCGTTTTCATATTTTGTTTGCAATTACTAATCCACCGCTCCAAGTCGTTCCTAGAGGGTGTGTTCGCATAAAAATAAAAAAAAGTATTGGGCAAGTTAAAACTAAATGTCAATAAAAGTCGGTTGTCTTATAGGTACAAGTGTGATAATTATGTGTTTGTCGATTTGTTTTCAAGATCGAGATAAAAGACAAAATCTGTGTTCCAACAAGTGTGTTCAATGATTTAGTGGTGGGAATATAAACAAAGCAGGTAGGACTTCATGTCAGTAAGTGTTTTTCGGAGGACATAAGCAAAGTAAGTAAACTTTTTTTTTTCCTACATTTTTTTTGAAAATAATTACTTTTGAACAATGTGTGCTTACTTTTCGTTTTCAAAAATAACTAACTCAGCTGGAAGGCCGTCATTTTCGGCAGCCTTATTCAGCTTGAGTTTAGATATTGCTATCATCACTTCATTCAGGTCGGGTGGTTGGCAGTTTTCGCTGTCGTTGCTCAGCTCAGTTGTAAGATCAGCGGGAAGGCCGTCATTTCCGGCAGCCTTATTAAGCTTGCGTTTAGATATTGCTATCATCACTTCATTCAGGTCGGGTGGTTGGCAGTTTTCGCTGTCGTTGCTCAGCTCAGTTGTAAGATCAGCGGGAAGGCCGTCATTTCCGGCAGCCTTATTAAGCTTGCGTTTAGATATTGCTATCATCACATCATTCAGGTTGGATGGTTGGCCGTTTACGCTGTCGTTGCCAATATTGAATCGTTCGTTCTTCCTGACAGCAGAATGTTGTTCGTCATCGCCGTTTAACAGTCTGCAGAAGTGGTTCTTTCATATCCTCAGCATCAACTGTGTCTCAACTACGATATTTCCTTGTTCATCTCGACAGGATTATGTTCGAGCCTTTTTGTTTGGCTTTGACGTTTTACACATTGGTAAAACTTGCGAACATCGTTCCTGGAGTGGCACCTCTCTATATCCTCGATCGCGTGATTTTCTTGCTCTTTTTTCATGTGTTTGAAAAGCCGGTGTTCTTCCCCTCTTCTCTGCCTATAGAGCTCAACGGCAGCTCTCGTCTGCACCTGCAGCTTAGCATTGTAGGCTGCGAGCATATGTCGGCATTCCTCATCAAACCATTGGTTTCTTGTCAATTGGGGCTGATCTAATGTCTTGTTGGCATCGTTATCCTTGTTCTTCGACATTCGATGCTGGTGGTATGATGTTAATCGAGAGGTTAAGGGATACGCGTTGCGGTCTCTTGCGATTGCAGTCTTTCGTAATTAATTTTTTTCACAGTATTTCTGGATTGTTATGGCATGTTGAATGTTCGCATTCTTACCTTTGCTGCAACAAGGTCCGAGTCGATGTTAGCTCCGCGGAGTATTCGGGCATCCAAAATACTGGATGCGTGCCTTTTGTCTATCGCAATGTTATCAATTTGGTTGACCATTCGTTGGTCTGGAGACCGTCATGTCCCCTTATGGATGTGAGGAAACCGTGTGCTGGCTATAGTGGCATTTCGTTCCGTAGCCAAGTCAATTAGCCTAAGTCCGTTATCAGACGTGTTGTCGCGCAGGCAATGATTTCCAACAACACTGCTAAAGATGTCTTCTCTTCCTACCTTTGCGTTCAAATCTCCCAGCAAGATTTCACCATATCACTTCAACAGTCACTCGGTTATTTCAAGGAGCTCATAAAAGCAATCCTTAGCTATATCATCTTTTTCCTCCGCTGAGGCGTGAGCGCTTATAAGGCTTATGTTGGCGAATTTGGTTTTGATGCGGATTGTTACAATACGTTCGCTAATGTCTTTGAAACATAAGACTGCTTGCCTAAACCTGGTGCATATAGGTCGTTCATTGTTTCTTCAGATTTAATATATACTTTCGAGGTGACAGTCAAAAGCTTGGTTGTACTAAATTCCATTCAGTTGTATTTTGGTAAAAATGCCTTACACTCCTTTACTTATTTATTACTCAACCACGCTTATTGACCACCTATCCGCGTGCTACCAAAATTAATTTAACTCTGCACTTTATCTGCGGTACGACTAGTTATCAATAACCCTCATCCTGCCACCCTCCACCAAAAACCCGGTCACCTTTTAGCTTGCCACCCGAAACCACTCATTAATCATCTGCAGCTTAGCAAATCTCTCCTAAATCTCCTGCTGAAAACCATCGATATGCATCCAAATCACACCTCCGCCGGTGCCGTTTCTCACCGCATACTCAAGTGAATCCGAAACCTATTTCCTGCACAAAACGGGACACACTTACTGCTTCAAAACAATCAATCAGACAAAAAAATGATCACAATCTGCAAAACATGACAGCAGAACCGTGCTCATACAATTCTTCCAAACGATTAACTGCCATCCATAGAATCTATGCTAATTCTCAAGCCATCCGAACAACTTAATTACCAGCCATTCCCATGAAATGGATACACAAATTGTTTAGCACTTCAATGTGCCACCAAAGCCAACTAAAAATATGCTATGCAACCAATTAATGTTGCACATTAAAACATTTTTCGTTGTCGTCGCCGCCATTGTTGTTGCTACTGCTACTGTATGCGCGATTAATTAGAATGCTTGCGCTGTCTCGTCGCTGGGGCAAAAGTACCATCCAGCAGCAGTCACCCAATCTCAAGCCTTAAGCACTTCATTCCAACCTCGTCAGGAGTACCAACACTCTTTTTGTTTAATCATAGAAATTAATAATTTTCCTCAGGTGGTTCCCGCACCAGCAGCACAGCCTACCACCACACCTGACCACGAGGTCCGCGGTGATTATGCAGTTTTGTTTGTCCGCCGGTGGTGATTATCGTGCATCTAATGCGTTTAATTGTGGTAATCTATCATCGCTGAGGAGGCGAACAAAAAACACGGACAATTTGAGAATAAATGGAAAAAACCCCTTAATTAGGAGTTACAAGGTGTGAACTATGGTCTCTTGACCCGCACAGACTGATTAATCCTTGTTAATCATAAAAAAGTAACAATTCCGCAATAATTATCAAGGGAACTGGGCTCTGTGCCGGGCTAGAGAATAGACACACTTCTTGTGTGTGAGTGGTTCGGGATGTTCATAAACAAACCATGAAAATATGCTGCTCTACCCTTATAGAGGCTCTAGCGAGGTATAGAAATTGTGTAATCCTATGATGAGCGTGTAAAATTTATTTGTACCGTGCGTAGTTGAAAGGACACAAGTGGGAGGACACTTTTATTGTATACGCTTTAAGGTGTGGGCCTATTTTTTTTTATAGCCATCATTGTGAAGAATGTTTTGTGGTTTTAAGGCTCTATCCGCTTTGCGTAAGGTGACGGAAATTGCCTCGGCCGATGATGCAGTTGTGGTTGCGGTAGGTCCTTTCGGCACGCAGGTAATAATTGTTTTCGAATTCTAACCTTTTTTCTGTCGAAAATTTATGATGGAAAATATTTAGGAAATTAAATCATTTTTTTGAAGGATTTATGGCGACACGGGAGGTAGCTGAATGGATGTGATTATGAAGCGTATAAAAATGTAATAGGTTTACGATTTTGTTGAGAAGCGTGTCAGTGAGGGTTTGCTGGCTAAATTTTGGATTGAAAATCAAATTGAAAAGGAGACGAACAAGTACCATGGTAAAGGGTGGTCCAATGTAATCGCATGATATTAATTGTAAATTACCAAGCATCCCAAGTAATTATACACAACTTAAGGCATCGCGATTGATTGCCACTTCCCTTGGGATGTTCACATCAACAACCTACGAAATGACAAGGGTCACTTTTTGCACTGGCCTGCCTAAAGTACAAATCTTCGACTTGTGTGCAAAAACAAGTTTATCATGAACTTATAGAGTCCAGATTGCGATATGGCGTATTAGCTTGGGGAGTTCCAGCACAGACACACATTGAAAAACTGCAGCAAATACAAAATCGGACTTGAAATTGATAGACGGATCTATGAATATGCTCACCACGGCTTCGGTGGCATACCCTATTCGAAGGTCCATGTTTTCAATGACTCTGAGATATTGTTGAGGTTCAATGTCGTTGATGTGGCGAATTATCTCATCCTTTAGCTCTTGAATTGTTCTTTTAAATATCCAAAAGAAACAAGTCCAACGGTGTCAAATCCGTGATCGTTGGGAGCAACGCAATCCTTACTCTCCAATCTCCATATCCTCCATAGCCCGCCAACGCAAACGGGACCGAAGATTTTTCAAAGAATTTTCCTCTCGAATCAACCAAGGATTTCTTCGTACGCTTTTGATACGATTCATGCTTCCGCGTCGCAGAGCAAAACATAGATGATCAGGATCTTATATAGGATATCCTAAGCGGTCCAAGGGAGGGATTGCCTTCTTAGTCCAAAGATACAGCGGTTGGCAAGAGTAATTCTTCGTTTGATTTCTGACGAGATGTTGTTGTCATTGCGGATCCGATGCGGATAAAGTCCCGTACTACCGCAAATTTATATCTGTCAATGGTGACGTTCTGTCCAATTCGTCCATGTTTGTGTCCTTTCGTGTTGACAGCATATAATTCGTCTTGCCCTCATTTACTGCTAAACCCATTTTTGCCGCTTCCTTCTCTGAACTAGCGATCGAGGATAAGATATCACGTTGAGTCCTACCAATGATGTCAATATCGTCGGCGTATGCTAGTTGTTGCACCGAATTTTGGAAAATTGTGCCCCTGGTTTTGGATTTGGAGTCTCAAGAAACAAATTGAAAAGACACATGACAGCGCATCGCCTTGCCTAAATCCTTTTTTGGTATCGAATGTGTCGGTGAGATCGTTTCCGACCCTGATGAAGCAGCAAGAATTCTCCATTGCCATCCTGCACAAACGGACGACTTAGAGCGGTATAACAAAACGAGACATGGCTCTGTATAGTTCGTCTCTATAAATGCTGTCGTATGCGGCTTTGAAATCGATGAAAAGGTGGTGGGTATCGATTTGCACTTCTTGGGTTTTTTTCCAGGATCTGCCGAAGTGTGAAAATTTGATAATTCGTCGACTTTCCTGCCCTAAAACCACACTGATATGGGCCGATCAAGGTGTTGGTAAACGGTTTCAGGCGTTCACATATTAAGGCAAATAGGATCTTGTAGGTGATGTTGAGGAGACTTATGCCTCTGTATTTGGAGCAGTTCAGAGGGTCTCCTGTTTTTGGATCGGGCAAACGATGCCGAGGCTCAATTCTTCAGCCATACTTTCTTCCGACCAGATTTGGCTTATGAGTTGGTGGATCTTACTTACCAAGTCATCTCCGCCGCCTTTATAAAGCGCAACGGGAAGGCCCTCATTTCCGGCAGTCTTGTGTAGCTTGAGCGTAGATATTGCTATCCTCACTTCACTCAGTTCGGGTGGTTGGCAGTTTTCGCTGTTGTTGCCAATATTGTAAGGTTCGTTCTGCCTGACAGCGGAATGTTGTTCGTCATCGCCGAACAGAAGTGCTTCTTCCATATCCTCATCATCGACTGTGTCTCAACCACGATATTTCCTTGTTCATCTCAATAGGATTCTGTTCGAGCGTTGTATCATTGGCTTTAACGTTTTACACTTTGGTGAAACTTGCGAACATCGTTCCTGGAGTGGCACTTCTCTTTATCTTCGAACGCGTGCTTTTCTTGCTCTTTTTTTTGTTTTTACAAAGCCGGTGTTCTTTCCCTATTCTCTGCCTATAGAGCTCAACGGCAGCTCTCTTCTTCACCTGCGCCTTAGCCTTGTAGGCCTCTTTCTTGGCTGCGAGCAGTTGTCGGCATTCCTCATCAAACCATGGGTTTCTTGTTGGTGGACGCGAGAAACCTAGCACATCAATTGCGGCTGATCTAATGGCTTGTTGGCATCGTTGCCATTGTTCTTCGACATTTGCTGCTGATGGTATGATGTTAATCTGAAACGTCCACTTCGGATTTGTTTGACCAGGGGTATGTCACTGTACAGCTCGTATAGTTCTTGGTTGAATCTTGGTTTCTAAAGCCCGCCAACTCAAACGGGACCGTAGATTTTTCGATTTTTCCAAGAATTTTCCTCTCGAATCGACCAAGGATGAAGATCGCTTTTGAGAAGGTCCATGCTTCAGGGCGGTAGAGCAGGACTGGGATAATCAGGGTCTTATATAGGATCCCCTCAGCAGTTCGAGTGAGGGCTTTACTACTGAATTGCCTTCTTAGCGAATTTTGTTAGTTTAATCCTTTTGGTGGTTTTACGGATGGGGAGGGAGTTCCACCTGTTTTTGACAATATTCAGTGTTTTTTGTCTCACCCGAGATTTGAGATCACATAGTGGTGGTTTGACAGACCGGTCTGCCTAATCAATGCTGGATGCAGATCCTTTCTCGCCAGTTCATCAGGAATTTCGTTGCCCTGTATGCCTCTGTGTCCAGGGACCCAGCAGAGCTTAACACATTGTTGGATGCCAAGAACCTTTAGCTCTTCACGACAAGGCTTCACAAGCTCAGATTTATTTTCATCAGCAGAGAATTCTTTTATCACAGCCTGACTGTCAATAAAGATGGGGATATCATCGGCTGGTATCGCCAGCATTGAGGTCCTTTGGCTGCCTCTGTTAGCTACTGCGAATATCTCTGCCTGGAAGACACTGATGTGCTCATATTGGACATAACCGAACAATATGAATTGACCGATAGGCACTGCCAATGACAGACATTTTTTTTTATAACTTTTCAGCTTATAACTGAGAGACAACATTCGCCCTCAACATCTGGCATATTTCGGGTTCTTGACGAAACACTACCGCAGAAAGAAGTCAGAAATGATTTTATCATGTGTAGGGTACTTTAGGTCAGATTTGCTTAGAAAAGACTTTTCTGGGCCTGATCTTAGGTTAGTACCTCGCGACTGGCTCAGTGGTGCGATGTTAAGTGCGATGAACTGCCGCGCAAAAGGTCTGTGTTCGATTCCAAGCAGTAACAACACCGAAATAATTTTTCATTGGCCCTCCTCTTGTGATGATCTGACAAACCATCCGAGTAGTATCAATTGTCAAGAAAAACTTATCTCGAAGAGCTTATCTCGGCCCTGGGTACTAACGGGCCAAAAAATTGTAAAAAAAAAGTTCCTTAAGGCATCCGGTCAACTACAGTGGTCACGCGTCTGTTACCTCGTTATTGCTCCTTTGGGATACCAGATGACCTTGGTATCTGTATTCTGGCAGTCCAAAACTTTCAATATGGTCTTCGTCTGCTTATCAATAACCAGTTTCTATCATGGCTTGCTAGACGACGTTATTTTCTACCCTCGGTTGTTTGATGTGTACTTTGGAGTCAGACCTTGCCTTTGTTTACTCCCGTCACATCTGTTTTGTCGTTTTCCAAGACCATGCTTGCAAAAAAAAGTTAAGATAAGGCTGTGATCTTGGAAATTCAGTCATTCGAAGTTTGATTAGTCTTGAATCGTTATTAGGGTCCTCAAGATGAATTATGTCAGATCTTTCAATTTTTGTTGAATGTGAATCCCAGAATGCTTATCGCGTAAAGACGGTCTGTTCACACAGAGCTTTATGTTGACTCAGCCTGACGTGTAAGGGCGCTCAATACCCGGATGTTTAAATTCAGCAACACGGAGTTCTAGGTTCTACTCCTAAAAATGACGGACACAAAAACCTAAGTATGTCTTACCCAATACCTTTCAAGCACAGAATTGAGGAAGAGATATGCAAAGCAAGGGTTTATTGAGTAGGATTCGCAGGAATTTTGTTTTATAAGACCTGTCAAGATTGAAACTCCATTTTTAGAATTTAAGACGCGGGTTTTTCGTACTGAACTAGTTCTCGAGGTAATTCCATTTTAGTCCCGAAACTAGAATGATCTCGCACTAAAAAACAGGGCCTACGAAAACAATTACTTGAAAGAACATCTTATGGAATTAAGTGTGGATTACAACGCCGGTCGCGTCGTAAAAAAGTGCCACAGCATTACTAGATAGCACGAATTTTAGAAGTCCAGCTCCCGATTACCTTGTCGCGAAAATCTGTTCGTTATGTTGAGTTTGACAAGTCATTTATAAGCGCCTGTAAATTAGTCACAAAGGAAGAACTCTAAAGGCGGGGCGTTTTTCGAATGAAGCACACATTTTAACAAACTTGTACACGTTTATCAACGCAATAATCTTCCATGGTTACTTTACCAACAGGGCAACTATTGAATATTGAAAGGCCCTTTATATAAATGGTGGTTAAATTTTAAGGGCCGATGTTGATTTCGAATAAAACACAAACTATATAGGAAATTATCATCATTTCTTTTTATTATGATAATATTGGTATGATACAACTATGTGTGAAACAAAATATCGGTCAAATGGCCGCCGCAATCTCGGCGGCACACCTCCATCCGATGGTCCAAATTTTTGATGACGCTGAGGCATAATTGAGGTTCTATGCAGTTAATGTGCCGAATTATCTCATCCTTTAGCTCTTGAATTGTTGCTGGCTTATCGACGTACACCTTTTCTTTCAAATAACTTCAAAAAAAGAAGTCCAACGGTGTCTAATGACATGATTTTGGCGGCCAATTGACAGCGCCACCACTCGAGATAACACGGCAATTGATTTTGTCGCGCAAAAGAGCCGTTGTTTCGTTAGCTGTGTGGCCAGTGGCACCGTCCCGTTGAAACCACATATCGTTCACATACATATCTTCCAATTCGGGCCATACAAAGTTCGTTGTCATCTCATGATAGCTAACACCATTCACAGTAACTGCCTGACCGGCCTCATATTGGGAAAAAACAAACGGCCCGATGATGCCGCCAGCCCATAAGCCGTACCAAACAGTCACTTTTTGTGGGTGAATTGGTTTTTCAACAATCACTCTTCGATTATCATTCGCCCAAATGCGGCAATTCTGCTTAATGACGAATCCACTGAGGTGAAAATGTGCCTCATCGATCTATCGATCATCCACTGTTGCCATTTCTTGCCACCATTCTGACCATTGACGACGCTTGAAATGGTCAAGAGGCTTTGCACCTTGTAAGCGTGTAAATACAAGTCTTTATGCATAATCCTCATCAACGACGAGCGTGAGAGGTGCTATTGTTGCGCACGACGACGAGTTGAGGTAGGCGGCTCTTCAGCCACACTATCGCTAACAGCAGCAATATTTTCTGCAGTACGAGATCTTTTCACATCTTCTACAGACCCGGTTTGCTCAAATTTTTGCACGATTATTCCGATTGTACGCACATTTGGACGATTAAATTGACCGAAAATATCACGAAGCGCACGATATGGATTTTGATTTGAATGCCCATTTTCATAATAAGCCGGAATAACTTTAACGCGTTGCTCGATTGTGTATCTTTCGAATTGAGTTAGTCTGAAACTTAGAAATGTCAAATGAAATGCAGATAACAACTTGACGTTTAGGTGTGGTTCATATTCAACATCGGCCCTTAAAATTTAACCCGTTATTTAGTAACCTAAGAACCGCAATAAATTCCTGAACCGTTTCAGTGGTAGTGGCATAGGTATTTCATTTCATTTTCTCCTATCAATCATTCATATCATCTTTGTCCCTCCAAAGAGTAACTTTCTCATTTTTTTTTTTATTTGGCAAAAAAAAAATGCCCGCGTTAAATGTTTTGTAGAGCCAGGATGTAGAGTGGGCAAGACCAACACCAAATCCGACGATCTGAGCAGAGCAACCTCGAGCGTGCAACCTTCATCAAAGATACTTCCGTGGCTTATCTTGACTCACAGCTGTTATAAGAATGCAATTATTTTAAGTCCCGTTATTCAACCTTTATAATCATTTTTGGGGGGAAAAAACTGTCCAATATAAAATTGCGATGTTTTGCTGTAACTAATTAGATTACGAAACGGAACCAACCAAGCCTGGTGACTGAGCTAAGTAACGCCACGATATGGACTTCCAAAATTTGGTCGGAGGAAAATTAGCTTTAAGGAAATGGAGACCATCGTTTGCAACACAAATGTGAGTTACCTTTCCATGACAGAACATGTCACAGACTACTAATACATTTGCTCAGCTTGCATCTTCTGGTGTTGAGAGTTTTTCGTGACTTCATTTTTCAGATACCAAGAGAATAAATTTAAAGATTTATGGCTTCCCAAGTAGAAATCCGAAATACTCTGCACTTGTTCATCTTTCAGAAGGGGGTACACACCTTTATTTATGACCTCATCCCTTTCGTTCCGAAGAACACCATCCGCAACAAAAAAAAAAAAAAAAGAGGCGACATTTTTTGAATTCGTTTCGCTATACAAATTTGCAAAATAGATTCGCACAACAAAAACCATAAATGAGCGAAAATATCCGCTGCGTAACGAAATTGTTTTCGAAAGAGGAGTTCTAGGGTTCATTTTCATTTGTTATCCTGTTAAAGGATGCATAACCTTCGAGCAAAGAGGTACACATCAACCACGTTCCCGTCTTAATTTAATAGAATTATTGAAATCCACACCTCAATGGGATCAGCTTGTACACTCACGTATGTAGATCACGTCGTAAAAGCAGACACTACCTGTTACTGGCGCTATCCCACTGATCCTATTGTTCGGTTATTTGCTAATGACCATCTCGTTTGATCTACTTTTGCCTCAATAGGTGCTCTTCTAAGGATTTTATTCTGAAGTTTGTGAAAAATTAGAGCAATCCTGTGTGGCGACAGGTCGACTGATATGGCGGCGTTTACAACAAACAATGGGTGATATGGGATAATCCTAAGGATGCTTTTGAAAATTTACCGAAAAAAAAAATAGAGAAACTGCTTAAAGTTAGCGCCGGGATTAAAAGTAATTAGTTTTGAGTTTTTTTTATGGTTCAGGGTTTACCTCTCTCTTTCTGTTGAATTGAAAGGACTGATAGGATTTTTTTTTTGGGAATTTTTCGATTTTCAATTCTGTATACATGTTTTTTAACTGCGCGTTTAAAAAGGGATTTTTATTTATCTTAAAATATTAACTTGATACTAGACAAAATTACTTAAATCTCACTTATCAATAACTTGCTTACTTAATCTAGCTTATCGTCCCGTAGAGGACGCTGTAAGCTTAAATCCAACATTTTTTCTTTTGCCTTTCGGTTTAAATTTATCTTATACAAAAAGATTCATGGCCCCTGCTTTTCTTAAAGCATTTTATCAAGATTTCATATGCGAGTGGGAATGCATTCATGTGGTGAATATAGGCAGACTATATTTTTTTTTCCATTAAGTCTAGTCATTTGGTCGTTTTCAACCATTGCTCGTCACTTAAAGTGACATCTTCGTCCTCGGCGGCCACTACATATCTGGGTAGAAATACAGACCATACTAGGTGACATATTGGTGTATATTAGCTCAACATATCCTAGCCCTTGGTTTAAAAAAAAAACGAATAAAACACTCCAATTGCATGAAATATTCAAAAATTTTATTGTAATCGATAAATAGGCATCTGCCATTTTCGTTTTACAGACAACTTCGGAAGGTCCAATTTTGCGTCACTTTTTCGAGCATTTCGTCCTGTTTTCCATGAATAACGCGTGTTATGTTATCCTATAAGGCTTCAATTGTGTTCAGCTTGTCCACATTGACTAACGACTTTACACAACCCTACAAGAAATAATGAAGAGGTGTTAAATCGCATGATCTTGTCGGCCATTTCACAGGGACATTTCGAGAGATAAGCTGTTCACCAAATTCATCCTTCAACATTTCTTGATGAAACCACATTTCAACCAAGTTCAACTCAGCCAACTAGGACAAAAAAAAAAAGTCGCGTATCATGGCTCGATATCGTTCGCCGTTGACGGTAACGTTTCTTCCACGATTTTCCTTAAAGAAAAATGGACCAATAATGCCACCAGCCCATAAACCACACCAAACTGTCCTTTTTTCGGGATGCATCGGTAATTCTTGTATGGCATGTGGATGTTCATCACGCCAGATGAGCCTCACCGATGAACACAATTTCTCGATAAAAAAGCAGATTTTCATGGAGCTGTTCTAACGCCCATTTACCAAAAATAAAACGTGGTATCACATTCGGCTTCAATTCTTGTAGAAGTTGAATTTTTAAGGCTTTCAAACGAAATCCGCACGTACAATTTTCCACGTGGTTGAGTAACACATGCCCAATTCCTGAGAACGGCGACGAATTGACATTTCACGATCTTCATTAACATGGGACGCTACGACTGCAATATTCGCATGCGTTCGCACTGTACGCATGTGAATCGATGGTTTAATATCCAAAAAAGTAAATTTGTCTCGAAATTTGGTGATAACAGCAAGAATTGTTGATTCACCAGGTCGATTAGGATGAACATGACATGGTCGTAACAAAAGGTGCACATTTTTCACAGAGCACGAATTTTGGTAAAAAATTTCAATAATATGCAATCGTTGCTCGTTTGTAAGTTTTTCCATGATTAAAATGCAGAGTATACTGAAAATGTTTCACTTTGACAGATGACGTTTGGACGCCATTAAAAACCAGTGCTGCCAACCAGAAAAACTTAACTCTTAAAAAACCCGTTATAACGCTTAAAGACTGTTATTTTGTTTCGTTTGTTTGCAAAGATTTTCTGAAGAATTGTTCGCCACTATTATTACGGATTCAGGACATGTATGATCCGGGTATAATATAAGGATCTCTTGAGAAATTCAAATATGAGGTTTTTATTAAATTGCCTTTTTACTCCGAAGAAATTTAGGTTGGGAAAATTAGTTATTTATTTGATTTTAGACGAGATGCTGCAGTCAACAGTTATAGCATAGTCCAGGTTGTAAAAAGTCTCTATTTACCTCAGAGACCTTAGATTTCGACAAACTATTAAATGTATCCGTGTTGTGTTTGTCTTCTTATCAGCAGCATATGCTTGGTATATCGGATCCATTCTGCCATGTAAAAAACTTTCTGTAGCCTCTCCCTTTTCTATACTAGCGAAACCGGCAATGATATCTGGTTTAGGGTACAGGTAAAGCTATCATTGCTATCATTGATGCAACTGATATTATTCTTGAGAAGCTGGTTATAGCAATTATTGGAAAATTCTATCAGTAAAAACACCATCCCAACCAAACAACTTTCTTCTATAAGGCTAAATTTCCAATTTCAAGGAGCAATTTCTTCTATAAAGCTTTTTTGTACTTGTGCAGAGAAGTTTAGCATGTATAATGACTCTTTTAGGTAAATCCAAAGACTTTATGCAGCTAATATTGCTGGAGGGGAAATAGCTTCGATAGAAACTTTTTGTAGCCTCTCCCTTTTCTATACTAGCGAAAGCGGCAATGATATCTGGTTTAAGGTACAGGTAAAGCTCTCATTGCTATCATTGATGCAACTGATATTATTCTTGAGAAGCTGGTTATAGCAATTATTGGAAAATTCTATCAATAAAAACACCATCCCAACCAAACAACTTTCTTCTATAAGGCTAAATTTCCAATTTCAAGGAGCAATTTCTTCTATAAAGCTTTTTTGTACTTGTGCAGAGAAGTTTAGCATGTATAATAACTCTTTTAGGTAAATGCAAAGACTTTATACAGCTAATATTGCTGGAGGGGAAATAGCTTCCATAGTGCCTTATCGAAGCGAAATTGTTCGTTGGGTAGTCGAAGATAACCCATACTTGTGAGGTTGGGTTTGATGACAAAAAAAAACTAGGAATAGATTGGAAGAAACAAGGAATAACATCATTGGAAGGTCTGTGTTTTATTTCTGTAGAATGATAAACATTATATCAGAAAAATCATGATAATTACAAAACAAAGAGTGATTTTCTACAAAACTTCTGATAAACGCATGGTGGTAGCGGGTGAGTTAGGAGTAGCAACGCTTTTAACTTTAAGGGGGACAGCCCCTGGCAATTTTTGTTGGATTGTCTGTTACCTTCAGTATTAGTCCAGAAATGATTGCCCTGTCTATACTCTATCCCATAGGGGTATTTTAGTTTTGATGTTAAGTTTGTAACATAGTGATATAATATCGCTAGATATACTTCAAAGTATATGGATCGACTCAGAATCGCTAGCTGAGTCGATTAAGCCATGTCTGTCTGTCTGTCCATCCGTCTGTGTGTCACCGATTTTTGGGCCTTAAATTTTGAGCTAGAGTTTTTAAATTTGGTACATAGACTCTCTTTCCGACGAGGCAGAACAAATGTAAACATTTTTGAAACCCACCCCACTTTTAAGATACACATTCTTTTTGGCAAAATGGTAAGGAATTTTGAAAAAGTTTTCGAGCAAGACAATCCTAATATCTATATTTCATCTATACAAAGTTTTTTGGTACGCCCACTTAGTAAAAAAACATTTATCGGTCAAATTTTAAAATATTCGAAAAAAATGTTGATGCAAAATTATTTCGTCAATACATCTTTTTAACCTACGCCCACTTTTTGGGGGCGTTTTTCTACATAAACCATATGTATACCCTACGCCATACCATATGCACAAGAAAAACGTGATTTTTTGTCGAACCATACAATATTTTGATAAACTGTCTGAACAACATGTTGTGACAAAATTCAATTTTCTATATTTCATCGCCATAAAGCCCACTTTTCGTGGATATTCATTTAAAGAATGGGATGGGATGGGATAGGGTATTAAACGATCCGCACAGCGGACTGTAGCATTCTCATATTTTTCAGTGTATAATATGGAATTTAGCAGTGCTGATGGGTAGTCCACAGAATGGTCTTGGCATCATGAAAGCTATTGCCGATCCTTTTGTGACTGGTATATCTGCTATTTCGTTACCTACGTGTCCACAGTGTCCTGGCATCCAGATGAGATGTACTCTGTTTGTTCTGGCTAGCGATGTGAGTAGTTGTAAGCAATCCCATACTAGTTTTGATGTTATCTCGTAACTTTTTAAGGCTAGGAGTGTTGCTTCGACTGGGAATCGAATCAGGAACTTTTGCAAGGTAAGGTACAGAGTAGTCAAAGTTTTTTTTAAGCTTTTATGCATAAAAATACCTGTAAACATATCACTGGAAGCTGAAAAACAACCTTATAGAAGTTACACCATCATAGTTTCGGTTATGCTTGTTAATTTTCCTGCATAACAGGTTTCTACCCAAACAATCGGTTAAACAGGCTGCAAAGTTAATTTCGGTTATACTTGTGATTTTTTCTGCATAACAGGCTTCTACCCAAACAATTGACTGCAAAAATGCTCAACCTCCGCGCACAAGTACTATATAAGGCCTACAGAAATAGTTGCTTGTGGATATTACATTTTATTGCTCTATAGAGGAATAATTGTTTGTTCGATGTGTATGGAAACTTATATACTCCTATGGGATAGGGTATAAAAGAAGCTGTGGTCTCCGTTCCTTTGAATTATTTTCGATTTCTCGTTTATGTGAATGTTTCGCGGTGTGCATTATTAGAGAATTGATCTTTGAGGTAAAAATTAAAGCAGTTAGAGCTTTTTAAATTAAATACAAATACAACCTTATAGCTAAATTGAGTAACTACTCAAATGTCAACACATTTTTGCAATAAAAAAAGATGACAGACCAAAACGAATGGGCAATCCATTCTCCAACTTTACTTTCTCAATTAGCTGTCTTCCTTGCATACAAAATAATTTAAAATTGTTGTTTCCAGAATATCTAACATCACATCAAGAAATCTAATTTTAATGGATGACAAAAAAAAATTTCCACAAACAAAAGCAATCCAAACTAAGTAGTGACAACGAATATGAATGTGTTTCCGGCGTCGACAATGACTAACGACAAATATCCCATCTTGTCACATTAAAAAGCAATTATCACCTCGACAAACAAAGCCACCTGCACCTACACCCGATAGAACAAGCGTGCCCCCTTCCCCATCTCATGGGAACATGCCATGCACAAAATAATTCGACTATGGGTACCTATTAGGTATAGAAATGTCATTTGACAAAAATTTTGACACAACAGTGGAGAATCACTCTTTAGAAAATCCCATTTAAATTATCCAACGCCCTTGTGTTGTGCGATGTGCATAAAATGATTTGAAACTTGTTGTTGTTGTTGTTGTTCTAGAGGTTTCTCTTTGGAAAATGTAATTTTCAAAATTTCAGAAGCGTAACCCCTTCTGCTGGGCATACACAAATTATGTTGTAAGCTTTTTTTTGGTCTGTGGACACGATTAAATTGACATTATTTTCAAATTTTACAATTTTGACAAAAGAGAAGCCTAGCCGGTACAATGCATCTCCAAAAGCAGACAACACTTACCTGATTAAAAGCTACGGTTTCACATGTGAAGTGACAATTTAATTAAGCCAGCATCGCAGACGCAACACAAAGCAGTACGAACTTTGACGTTTCGGTCGAATGACAAAGGGCGGTGTTACATATGCTGAGCTTGTCTAGATGAGAGTACTCAACACTGTTGTCGAAAAATAAAATTTAGAGAGAATTATGCTTGTTATCAAAATATTTTGAAATTAGACAAACACAAGGGGGAGGATATGCGTCTTGTAACGCTTTTTAGGGATCTGCCAAGCATGAATTTTGGTTGGGCTACCGCTTATTAAGTTGTATACGCACGCTGCTTAGTAGGCAGCAATGGTTTTGGAGAAGCAGAACTGATTGTGGATGCTCTTGACGAAAGGGTGGAATAACAAAGCCAGTACTGGTTGCCAGCGCTTTCAGTTACTGGCACCCACTTACACTCTTGTAACAAAAAAAAAACTTTATCCAAATTAATGGAGGCCTTGTGTCGGGAGTTGGGGGAAATGCATTCTTCACCCGGAACGTACAAAAAAACAATACACACTCACTGAACCATCAGCGAAAACCTTACGCTGACTCCAAAAATTAAGGATATAGCACCCACAGAGCTTACTTCCTTTTCGAAATGGAAATAAGCCCCTTCACCATAAAGAAATAACACCTGCGGATGTTATTGTCGCTTGAAATTGGAATTCTATTCAAGTTTGGGGGCATGCTACCCCCTGCAACCCCCTGTTTGGGCTTACAGTTGGATTTGGAATGTGTGCGAGTTTGGATGAATGCAAAGGGAAAGAAACCCCACCAGCAAAAGGCATTAACGTCCGCAGGACTTATTTCGATCTTCAAAAAGTAACACGCACTTAACCTACTTTTTTTTGGAAACTAAGCCTTATGGAGCTTATTTCCTCGGGGGTTATTACACTCTACCAGACAGACTACTTAAGGAAGTCTTATGCTTGCAAGACATTAGCGAATGCATAGTAACGATTCGACAAAATAGGCATAATACGTCTTCACGCTCCGACCGAACAAGAAGATGGCATTGCTAACGAGCTTCTGTGCACAATTTGGAAAGAAGTCTGGAACTCAACCAAAGATGGCATTGCGGATGTACACAGCTGTGGTGTAAGTCCGTTGCTCACATATGGTTCACCAGTATGGTGGCCCACGTTGAGAAATGGATACAATCTGACAAAACTAAAAAAGGCGCATTGAGGTCGGCGCCAACGGATACCCTTACTATGCTTTTGTAAGTCTTTCCTATCAAACTACATATATGCGCTATGCAGCGCAGTAAGACTCAAGGAGTCAGGATGCTGGGCTACCGGCGTAGCAACAGCACGTTGCACGATTTCTACGACTTTAAAATCACCGTTCTCGAGTGAACTTAGCTTCCATGTGCTTCCACGTATTAGTGAACACATACCAGATTGTTACATCAATATTTCGGAATGGAATTTGCACAAAGAGTGGGCTGATAGGCCGTAAGGCCACACTTAGCTTCAAGAAAGGCTTCCACGTATGTTTTCCTACCAGACCTCAGTGGAAGAGGAACGAAGTAAATAGGAAGAGATTTCGACACAGTTGTCTACACCGTAGGATCTAAGATGAACTGTGGTGTAGGGTCAGGAGTCTACTCGAAATCACCGAAAATGTCAGAATCATACCGCCTACCGGAATTTTCTAGCGTATTCCAGGCGGAACTACTGGCCGTTCGATAGGCTTTCATGAAACTGGGGAGTGACACTTCGAAAAAGCAAAATATTGCAATCCTCATAGATAGTCAAAAGGTCATTAGGGCCATCAACTCGGCTACTATATCCTCCAAGCTGGTACAGGAATGCCGGAACGAACTTGGCCGTCTGTTCGAACGCCTCAAAGTCACACTTCTGTGGGTTCCAGAGCACAGTGACATTGAAGTGCAGTTACATCTGCAAGAGCATGGCCAGACTAGGCTTAGCTCTACACGGCTCACTTGCGGCAAGGGTCCATATCTCGCTAGGTGCCGTTTAGGGACAATCCATTCATACTTTTTGAAGAAGGCCGACTTTAAATGGAGAAGGTTAACAGACTGCGTCATAGCGAGAAAGATATGGCCTACATAGGACAAGAACAGAACAAACGACTTATCGATATCGACCTACTGAATAGCGGTTTCTATTCAGTAGGTCGATATCGCAAGGATTATACGACGATAATCACGGGGCACTGGCCAATTGGAAACCATGAGGCCAAACTAGACCAAACTAGGGATCCCCTACAATCCCCAATGCCGAGAGAGAAACCCCATTTTATCTGCAAATGTCCGGCACTAGCAAGAGCCAGATTGCGTGCATTGGATCAACCAATCTTCGACGACCTAAACGACATCTCGGGAAAAAGGTTAAGGATCTTATCCATTTTCTAAGCCTCACAGGCTAGATTCAGAGACCGCCTGCATCACATCAACAACAATCATCATAACAAAGGACTCACAAGTCATGGTAAGGAAAATCCACATAAGTGCTACTTGGGTTTATGCTGAGCCGCCTACCTATATACAGTCCGGGATGACCCTTGGCCTCAACTTGCATGCGTCTCTAATTAGCCCGATAATTAGCTAACTGCCTCCATTTGCGCGCTCTTAGTTGGTCGATTTCTACTTGTGTGCGCCACCAAAGGCGATGTCTTCCTCTGCCGAATCCGACTTCTGGCTGCGAATCAAAGACTCTGCGAGCCGGAGTATTGGTGTCCATCCGTTCAACATGCCCTAGCTATCTTAAACGTCCAATGCGGAGTTTTTTGACAAGGGGCATGTCGCTATACAGCTCGTATAGTTCTTGGTTGAATCTTCCTCTCCATAGCCCGTCAACGCAAACGGGACCGAGGATTTTTCGACGAATTTTCCTCTCAAATCGACCAAGGATTTCTTCATCGGTCTTCTTTATTTTGTCCATACTTTAGCGCCGTAGAGCAGGATTAGGATGATCAGGGTCTTATACAGGATCTACTCAGTAGTTTGAGTGAGGGCTTTACTAATGTATTGCCTTCTACACCCGACGAAACACCGGTTGGCAAGAGTAATTCTTCGTTTAATTTCTGACGAGATTTTGTTGTCAGAGGTAATAGCGGAGCCGAGATAGACAAAGTCCCGTACTACCTCAAAGTTATATCTGTCAATGGTTACGTTCTGTAAAATTCATCGACGTTGTGTGTCCTTTCGTGTTGACAGCATATACTTCATCTTGTCGTCATTTACTGCTAAACCCGTTTTTGTTCCTCCTTCCCTATACTAGCAAACGCGGCTATGACATCACGTTGAGTCCTAAATATGATGTCAATATCGTCGGCGTAGGCTAGTGGTTGCAACGATTTTTGGAAAATTGTGCCATTGTGGAGCAGCGAAAATTCTCTATCGTCAGACTGACCAGTTTGGTAGGTATACCCAAACTAGACATGGCTCTGTATAGTTCGCCTCTATAAATGCTGTCGCATGCGGTCTTGAAATTGATGAATAGGTGGTGGGTATCCATTTGTACTTCTTGGGTTTTTTTCCAGGATCTGCCGAAGTGTGAAGATTTGATCAGTTGTGGCCGATCAGGTTGTTGGTAAATAGTTTCAGGCTTTGACATATTATGACATATTACGGCAGATGGGATCTTGTAGTTGACTCAGTTCAGAGGTTCTCCTTATTGTGAATCGGGCAAACGATGCTGAGGTTATATTCTTCGGGCATAGTTTCATTCCACCAGATTTGGCTTATGAGTTGGTGGATATTTCTTACCAAGTCATCTCCGCCGGCTTTATAAGGGCGGAAAGACCGTCGTTTCCGGTAGCCTTATTAAGCTTGAGCTTAGTTATTGCTATCCTCACTTCACTCAGGTCGAGTGGTTGGTAGTTTTCGCTGTCGTCGCCAACATTGAATGGTTCGTTCTGCCTTGTATCCTTGGCTTTGACGTTTTACCGAGTTGGTAAAACTTGCGAACATCGTTCCTGGGGTGGCACCTCCTGCTTACTGACAGAACATACAAATCGTCAGCCCTCTAAGTGTGATGTTCAGGTCGGTTTTCCAGTCGGGCATAATTAGGACTTTATTGGTCTCAGTATTATTGTATAGAAAGGATAACTAGGACAATATCCTTTAGAAAACCGACAGAGATCGATTTGTTGGTTGGTTTCGATGATGAGGAGCTTTCTTCACCAATTGGTTTCCACATTGTAGCAGGTATCTCCGGATCCCAGAATTTGTTTCTCATCGTAACCTTCGTAGCTTCTCAGTGGGATGAGTGCATAATTTTAAAGGACGGCACCTACTCGTCTTTTCACTTCATTTCTGCCGTTTTTAGTGGTGGACTACTTCGTGGGTTTTCTCTTCCTTGCCCATTCATTGTGATTTATTCAAATTGGCGACGCTGGGATTTCGGGCTTTGATGCCTCATACAGCTTTTTAAAGTAAATAAACCCTTGGATTTGGCCCGATAATAACAAGCCGCTCTATAAATTGCGGAAAAAGCAGGGACTCTCAATGAAAAGTTATTTGCCAAACTTTCATTACTCGTGATAAAAAATTGCTAGGCTGGTGGTTTTATTGAGTATAAACCTCACACAACTGTGAGCACGTGCTCATCGTGTCTATGAAGATTTCCACCAGCCCACAGGTTTTTTTTTTCGATAAACCTACATTTCTACAGGCTATCCACAATCTATCACAAGCGATCTCCCAATTCTCTAAGCTTATCGCCATCACCTCGTCCTGCGAAACATTGATCTCTAGTCCTGGCTTGTGTTTTTTTTAGAATCCTCCCTACAGTAATCTTAAACAAGGCTCAGTATATCCCTTGATAACTTGATTACGTCCCTTGTCTCTATTAAATATCTGGGTAACGTTTAGCTGGAGTCTAGAACTCCAAGACCCTCTCAAAACCATATTTCAATAATCTCTCAGCAAAAGACCTATGAAAAGTTGGCCCACATTGTACGACTCATGTTATACGAAAATTGAATGAACCTGCAAGTGTCCTGACCAAATTGCAGTGCAATTCGAAAACCAATGTCAATAAACCTCTTGGCACGCTTCCAATTACTTTCAAATTACATAACTAGGCGTCATATAAACACTCCGACTGGGTAAATTGCAAACCACACGCGGAATAGATATACGAACGAGCAAAAAACACGTCTTTCCAAATCACTGCGGAGAGATAGATATCCTTCTCGTGTGACTTCCACCGAACACCCTTCTCTTTGGCAACCATTCAAAGCTTTAGCTCACCACAAAACGACCCAATTTTCTGGTTACGCAAATAACCGGGTGTGGTGCACCTCCAGTAATGCATACGGCTAAGTGTTGCTCTACGGTACGGCACTCTCCACTTTACCTGAGGATTTCCTCAAATTATGCAATTTGCGTATCTGCGAACCAGTTGTTGTCCAACTATCCGCGTTGAGGACTTCAGCGCTAGCCAACCCGAGCACCAGGCACCATCGTGCATCGATGAAGAGAAAACGTTACTCCACATCTAATGACTTTCCGCTTTCCATTTATGATTGCATTCTGGTACTACAATGCCGCTCTCAATTGCTGAGCGTTTTCCAGTCCATGGACGAGTATTGTCTTCGAAATGTTCCCACTGAGATGCGGCGTGTCCGTGACGCGCTATTCGATCACCTGTTCTGGTTCTGGTGGAGGGTGTATATGCGCAGCTACAACGACGAGTGAGTTCCGATTGAGAGGAGAGGCTCATCATTATCGGCGCATTATCGTCATCATCATATGGAAGCGCAACAAAACAACAAAGTGCCCAATTATTGTCATCAAGTGAATCAATTTGTCATGACATCGAGGGGTTGCTCTCGGAGAGGGAGCCTTGCGTTGGTGGCCCACCGAAGGGCGGTCATGTGTCCCGCAGGTAATTTGCGGTGCGCTGTGATCATTAAATTTAATGTGATTGCGCACAGCTACTTAATGGAGGAGCTTCTGTGCTCAGCGCGCCGGTGTGTATGGAGCTGAAAATTTTTTTTTTTTTTTGGGAAATCTTTTCCAAAACCGCATCTTCTATGCTTGGCTTTGTTGTGCGGCTTGCCCATTTATGTAATTGGGCGTCAATTTTGTGATTGCTAGCTATTCATTGTGAATTGCTGGATTTCAATAGAGGTTCCTGTTTCTGTTGGTCAATGGGGTTTTAGTTTTTTGATTCGTCGATTACGATGTTTGACGATGAGCTATGAGCTTTGGGCGGACTGGGTCATTTAATTTAAGCTGATTATTGAGGTTACGGTGGAATGTGGACACTTTATCAAAACGTAACTAACCGACTTTCCTCAACGGTGTGTTAATAGGAAAAAAGAACTTATAATAGGAGAGCCGATCGCATGATGTACGAAAGGATAAAGCAAGGAGATGAGTTGAGTAAAAAATTAAAGAGTCTCATCCAATCGGATTTGACTTGCTAAACGGTATGTGCGAGTGTTGATAACAAGAAGAGAAACACTTTTAGCAGCATGGTCAGGCTAGCATGGAATACACGGCCCGCTGTCCCAGGCAAACCTACCTAAGCTGCTTCGACGTATTCGGACAACAGGTTGTCTAGGAATTTCAAGGGTAAACCGAAAGGTCAACGGCAGCGCTCAATCCCGTAGGAGGCTGAAGGCTACTAGCGGAAGCCCTAAACTGCTCCAAAGCAGACGTTACTACCATCCAAGAAATACAATGGGATAGACCGGTCAAAAAAGGGTTGAAAATCTGTGGCATCTACTACGAACCGGATTATAGTAAGCAGAAATAGCGACTATTCGGATGCAGATTTGTTACAAGTGCCAGACTTGGGCAAGAAGTCTTTCCAAGACATAAGGGAACACATCGTAACAATGTGCATCAAGGCCATATTCGACAGCATAAGCGTTATATGTGCTCACGCCCCTCCGGTGGAAAATGATGATTTAGCTAAAGACGGCTTCTACGAGCTTCTTGACAATACCAGTATTTCGGATGTCCGAACATTAGAAGGAGCTTACATCGACACGGACTACTACCTTGTTGCAGCCAAGTTTAGAATAGGAATACAGACCACGCCACAACAATCCAGAAATACTGTAAAGAATTTAATGTCGAAAGACTGCAATCGCAAGAGACCGACAATGCCTTCGCAGAACGCGTATCGCTTAACAGCATACCAACAGCATCGAATGCCGAGGACAATGGCAATGATGCCATCAACCCATTAAATCAGCCGCACAACTGATGTTCTAGGTTTCTCGCGTCCACCAGCAAGAAACCCCTGGTTTGATGAGGAATGCCGACAGATGCTCACAGCCAAGAACGAGGCCTACAAGGCTTTGTTACAGGTGAAGACGTGAGCTCAAGAGGCAAAAAAGAAGGGAAGAACACCGACTTTTCAGAAAGAGGAAAAAAGAGAAAGAAAAGCGCGTGATCGAGGATATAGAGAGTTGGCACTCCAGGAACGAAGTTCGCAAGTTTTACCAAAGTGTAAAACATCAAAGCCAAGGATACAAGGCTCGAACAGAAACCTGTCGATATGAACAAAGAAATATCGTAGTTGAAACACAGTCGATGCAGAGGATATGGAAGGATCACTTCTGCAGACTGTTAAACGGCATTGACGAACAACATTCCGCTGGCATGCAGAACGAAACATTCAATGTTGGCGACGTCAGTGAAAACTACCAACCTACCGGCCTGAGTGAAGTGAGGATAGAAATATGTAAACTCAAGCTTAACAAGGCTGCCGGCAAAGACGGTATTCCTGCCGGTTTGTAACATCCACCAACTCATAAGCTAAAGCTGGTCGGATGCCTGAAGAAAGGAACCTCAGCATCGTTTGCCCGATTCACGAAATAGGAGACCATCTGAACTGCGCCAACTATAGAGGCATATTTCTCCTCAACATCGCCTACAAGATGCAATCTGCAGTTATATTTGAAAGACTGTAACCACTTACCAACAACCTGATCGGCCCTTATCATTGTAGTTTTAGACCAGGAAAGTCCACAGCTAATGAAATTTTTACACTTTGGCAAATCCTGGAAAAAAAAACCAAGAAGTCCAAATCGATACCCTGCACCTATTCATCGATTTCAAAGCCGCATACGACATATAGAGACGTCTAGTTTTGGTATACCGCCCAAAATCGTCCGTTTGTGTAGGATGGAGAATTCTCGCTGCTCCATCAGGGTCGGAAACGACCTCACAGACACATTCGATACCAAAAAAGGATTTAGGCAAGGCGATGCGCAGCCATGTGACTTCTTCAAGTTGATTCTTGAGAGGATGTGCAAAACTACCGAGCCCTCGCCAGAGGCACAATCTTCCATAAATCGGTGCAAATACTAGGATACGCCGACGATATTGACATCATTGGTAGGACTCAACGTGATGTCATAGCCACGTTTGCTAGTATAGAGAAGGAAGCGGCAAAAATATATAGTGAGTGTTGCCGGACGACTTTTGACAGTTTCCATTGAAAGTGACATTCCTTGACATTTCCAGTTTTCACATTCGATTTTCAAAACGTGGTGAGGCTTGCGATCCATATTACGTGTGACCGCATTTTCCAACCATTCTTCACTCTGACGTAGAAGTCCATTATTCTCGAGAGACCGCCTCCCCCAGAGGTGGCAAACAGGATTAAACTCCTTTCTACAGGTCCTTGTCATTAATCACATTGAATTTCGAACAAGCGTACGCACTTGACATGTCCACTGATCGTTGTAAAACAAAAATACATTCAAAGCTGATCTGCATTTTGAGGTAGGATGTCCTGTTTCCAAAATTCCTTTTTGTTTTCCTTATTAATCCCTTTCGTCTCACACTGCATGACCACTTGAGATCACGAAAAGAAAACAATCGAACACAGGCTTATGCGTTGTCTTTTGCAAACCTTGTCCTGCAGAATATCCCATTGCGAACAGTGCAAGAGGGCGTTGCTGAAGATTAGTCCTTGAGAGTTGTCTGCAGGATAGAAAAGCAAAACATGAAGTATACATGTTAGGTTGTTGGACAACTGAATCGGATTCAAGCGAGTGTAAGTGTTAAATCAGATCATTAACATGGCGCCTGGAATAAATTTAATTGACGTTTGGTATGATTGGCATTTGACATGCTGCACCTGCTAACATAAAAAGGTTGCAAATGGCAAACTCCAATTAATGTTAATGTGTGACGTTACTAGAAGAACTGGCGGTCATTTTGATTTAAAATTTAAGGAGTTTGCCTTCAGTGAACAAAATCGAGCAAACTATTGCAGATGTAGTAGTTGCGGATAATCAATCTTTTCCGGAAACATGTTGCTATTTTAACAACACGTTTGTGACGCCTTGCCATTTTCCGAAAGTGATCGAATTGAAAAGGTTAATAATATTTCACTGACTTTATTAGCGAGGTTTAGGGTATAGAGTGAGACAGCCATCAACCCAGGTATAGTAGAAGAAGATGGGAGTAGAAGTAAGAAATTCTTACTAACTCTCGTAAGCATGAGGACATCGCTCTGGCCTAAGTAGATTAAGAAGACTTTTCCAGCAAGTTCATAAACGTTAAACCTTCATTACTGGCTCTGAATGGTTCAACGACTTGTCTCATAACTAGAGATTTACGCACCCTAAAGACATAACAGCTGTCTTACTTTGATCTAAATGCCAATATAAGGGTCCTAGCTAGCCTTTAAATGTCAACCCGTCAAAAATAACCCAGCCTAGCCTTACTCAATTTTTCAGAAGCCACTTAGATGATGCAGAGGCAGGAGAACATCATCCACGATCGCTCAATTTTTAGTGAAGAGTGAACGGACATCAGATATATTGCTGTAAATAACGAACAATCAACCCCTGATGAAGAGCGATAGAAAAGGAGGGCTTGGGTGAAAAGGTAATCAAAACCATGATCTCTGCAACAACATGAGTAGGTTAGGTGGTTAGGTTATAGAGACTTAGAGACACTTAGACTATTTTTGGTCCATTGTGATACCACATGGATCTTGTCCATTGTCCTTGTTATCTGTGAGAAAACCATTGTAAGCTTTTAATAAAACGGAGGAGTTTTTGTTAATCGCGGAGTAAGCGCAAGGATTTTTTTTTTCGGAAGTCTTCATAGACACGACGAGCACGTGCCCAGAGAAGTGTGCGATTTTTACCCACTACATCCAGCACGCTTTTTTTTATTTGTATTGCAACTAAGTATGCGACTTATCTAGGCAAATTTTTTATCACGGGTGATGAATGTTTGGCATGTAACTTTCCTTTGAGAGCTCCTGCTTTATCCGCAATTTATAGCGCGGTTTGTGTTTATCGGGCTAAGTACATGGGTTTAGTTCTAGCAAAGAGTATAGAACTACAAACAACAGAAAGCGCATCTCATGCAATGAATTTTTTTTTTTAATTACTGATTTTGATACCCCAATGTTCACATTCCTACCCTAGCAACAAACAACAGCATAGCCGACGCATACGATCGACGAAATTTCATCTTCGCACTTACCTCCCGCACCTGAAATGGCTGCAATTTTTGAACTGTGATGCGTACTCTCTGTAGTTCTTTCCCTTTTGGTTCTAGTAAGCGCCAAGATGAAGCTTCCTTTGGTTTGATAGGGCCGGGCAGTTACAAAGGAGGTGAAGTATTGTTTCTTCTTCCTCTTCGTCCATGCAGCACCTTTAGAAGTCGTTTGAGTGGAGGCCTAGCCTTTCTGTGTGTCTACCTATTAACCAGTATCCAGTGATTCCACATATGGTGGCGCGAATGTATGATCTATCGATTGAAATAAGTTGCTTGGATCTTCTCAAACCCACTTTTGGGAAAATTTTATTGGAAATGTCGTGCCCACACTCCATCTGAGATTTGATTTGCTGTACATAAGTAGCCCCGTCTTAAGTCATTTGGTACACATTTGTATATTGACAGAAGCTTTTTGTGAGGCCTTCAATGAAACTACACGGATAGTTTGAAAGAAATAACATCCAAAGTAGTTAAAGGACCACGGAGTCACCACGAAGAGACAGCTGAAGTACATCTGATCTATGTAATGGAATTCTACAATGGCAGGATGAATCGAGTGATAGCAACACATAATAATTCCCAGAACCAACAAATACTAGTGACTTCGAAAGGTGGACTTGCTTACGTACTTAAGGGGCGCTACAGTCCCGAATAACCCTTGGCCTCCACCAACATGCCTTTACAATTAGCCCGGTCCTTAGCTAACTACCACCAGTTGCGTACTCCTAGTTGGTTGAGGCAGGTTTCTACTTGGTCGCGCCACTTAAGGCGAGGTCTTCCTCTACTGCGTCCGAGGTCTGGCTGGAAATCGAAGACTTTGCGAGCCGGAGTATTGGTGTCCATTCGTTTTACATGTCCTAGCCATATTAAACGTCCAAAACCGAGGTTTTTTCACCATGGCGTGTCGCTGTACAGGTCGTATAGTTCTTGGTTGAATTTTCGTCTCCATAGCCGACAACGCTCACGGGACCGAAGAATGTTCCTCTCAAATCGACCAATGATTTCTTCATCAGCTTTTGAGACTGTCCATGCTTCCGCGCCGTAGAGCAAGACTGGGATGATGAGGGTCTTATAAAGGATTCTGCTTAATAGTTCGAGTAAATTGCCTTCGTAGTCCGAAGAAACAGCGGTTGGCAAGAGTAATTCTTCGTCTAATTTCTGACGAGATGTTGTTGTCAGAGTTAATACCGGGACGAGATAGACAAAGTCCCGTACTACCTCAAAGTTATATCTGTCAATGATGCCTTCTGTCTAACTCTTCGATGTTGTGTGTCCTTTCGTGTTGACAGCATATACTTCGTCTGGCCCTCATTTACTGCTAAGCCCATTTTTGCCGCTTCCTTTTTTATACTCAAACGTGGCTATGACATCACGTTGAGTCCTACCAATGATTTTTGAAAAATTTTACCTCTGATGTGGGCTGGGGAGTTTTGCACAATCCTCTCAGGAATCAAATTGAGGAAGTGACACGATAGCGCATCGCCTTGCCTAAATCCTTTTTTTGATATCGAATGTGATATCCGGTGTCGTTTCCGACCAGCGGAAACGAGAATTCAGTATCGTCATCCTACACAGACGGAAGAGTTCGGTCGGTATACCAAAGCTAGTCACAGTTCGTAGTATAGCTAGTATAGTTCGTCTCTATAAATGCTGTCGTATCGATGAATAGGTGGGGGGTATCGATTTGGAATTCTTGAGTTTTTTCCAGGATCTGCCGAAGTGTCATGATTTGATCAGTTTTGGACTTGCCTGGCCTAAATACACACTGATAAGGGCCAATCAGGTTGTTGGTAAACGGTTTCAGGCGTTTACATATTACGGCAGATAGGATCTTGTAGGCTATGTTAAGGAGACTTTCGCCTCTGTAGTTGGCGCAGTTCAGAGGGACTCCTTTTTTGTGGATCGGGCAAACGTAACCTCAGCAACGTTCTTGAGGCATACTTTCATTAGACCAGATTCGGCTCATGAGTTTGTGGATGTTCCTTACCAAGTCATCTCCACCGGCTTTATGAGCTTTTTCGACAGCCTTGTTAAGCTTGAGATTAGATATTGCTATCCTAACTTCACTCAGGTCGGGCGGTAGGTAGTTTTCGCTGAAGTTGCCAATATTGAAAGTTTTGTTTTATATCCTCAGCATCGACTGTGTCTCAACCACGATATTTCCTTGTTCATCTCGACAGGATTCTGTTCGAGCCTTGGCTTAAATGTTTTACACTTTGGTGAAACATGCGAACGTCGTTCCTGGAGTGGCACTTCTCTTTATCTTCGCTCGCGCAATTTTCTTGCTTTTTTTTTCTTGTTTTTGCAAAGCCGGTGTTCTTCCCCTCTTCTCTGCCTATGGAGCTCAATGGCAGTTCTCGTCTTCACCTGCAGCTTAGCCTTGTAGGCCTCGTTCCTGGCTGCTATCATTTATCGGCATTACTCATCAAACCAGCGGTTTCTTTCTGGTGGGCGCGAGAAACCTAGCACATCAGTTGCGGCTCATCTAATGACTTGTTGGCATCGTTGCCATTGTTCTTCGACATTCGATGCTGGTGGTATGGTGTTAATCGAGAGGTTTAGGGATACGCGTTGCGCGAAAGTCTTGGCGGTCTCTTACGATTGCAATTGCATTAAATTTTTTCACAGTATTTCTGGATTGTTGTGGCGTGTGGTTATCCGCATTCTTACCTTGGCTGCAACAAGGTAGTGGTCCGAGTCGATGTTAGCTCCGCGGAGTATTCGGCCATCCAAAATACTGGATGCGTGCCTCTTGTCTATCGTAATGTGATCAAGTTGGTTGACCGTTCATTGATCTGGAAACCGCTATGTCCCCTTATGGATATCGAGGTGAGGAATCCGCTTGCTGGCTACAGTGGCATTTCGTTCCTTAGTTGTCGTGTTCCGTGCTGTCGCTTAGGCTATGTTTTCCGACAATACTGCTTATGTCTTCTCTTCCTACCTTTGCGTTAAAATCACAAAGCACGATGTTAACATCGTAATTCGGTAGTCGCTCATAGGTTTGGTCGAGGAGCTCATAGAAGAAATCCTTAGCTATATCATATTTTTCCTCCCTTGCGGCGTGAGCTCATATAAGTCCTATGTTGGCGAATTTGGCCTTGATGCGGATTGTTACAATGCGTTCGGTAATGTCTTGGTAACATAAGACTTTTTGCCGAAGTCTGGCACTTATAACAAATCTGCATCCTTCGAGCTTTTTGTGAGCTTTTTCTGCTCACTATAACACGGTCCGTAGCAGATGTCACAGTTTTTCATTCTCTTTTTGCACCGCCAATCCCATCGTATTTCCTGCGCTTGCATCTCTCCTGTTTAATGTTCTGGCATTTCAGGAACGTTGTTGTCCTTTTTTCGTTTAGCTGGGTCGTCAACAATAAAATCAGTCTTACCGAGGCTATTGGTTGCTTCGTAGCAATCGTTTTTCCCATGGTTGAGTAGTTAACCCAGAGCACAATCCCTAACCTGGAAAGCCAGTTCCAATTTATTAGATACCCCTAGGATACGGGGCCATAAGTATCCACTACGGGATACAGAGCTGCAGTTGGCCTTTCGTTTCATCCGTCACCAATTCTGTTCAAGTTGCCTCACTAACCCTTGGAATACCAAGACAACCTGTTGTCCGAATATATCGAAGCAGCTTGTCTAGGTTCGCCCTTACAGCAGGCCGGGTTTTCATTCCGTGCCGTTCTGACCTGACTGTTTATAGTGTTGCTGTTTTTCGTCGTGTTATCAACACTCGCGCTTATCGTTTAGCAAGTCAAATCTGGTTGGATGAGACCAGTACCCGATGTCTACCACTGGAGGTTAAAAATAAGCACTTCATGTTTAGTCAGAGTTCATCAGTGTCTACCCTCGTTCTACAACACCCAAACCATCTGTCTTTAACCATTGACAACCGAATAATTTAAAGTACGAACCAAAATTTACTTTGAAGTTGAAAATAATTAACCGCCGCACTACATTACCTTTACTGACACTGACGCACAGTGCCATCTACACAGTAGTAGATGTACTACAATCATTGATTTAACTCTATCCAATTGAAGAAAGATAGCACTAACATGGAAAATCATTGCCTTACTCATGCACAAGTAACTCATTGTGTTAGAATTAGATAGAAAATATTCAATAATGGCGGACGATGGCAGGCGGACATTTCATTGGCTACGATCGTCGTCCATAAATTATTTTTAATTTGCTCACTTGATTGGTTTGATTTGCTATCTCTGGATAAATTGAAATGACGAACATCATCTATTTTGCTGTCAGGTTTCTAATTAGATACATATGCCGGACAGGGGATGTAGGTAGGGTATGTCTTGGACTATTGTAGCAAATGATTTAGTTGAATAAAATTTCGTTCGGTAGTGAGAGATGCGTGAGAGATTTAAAAATATATTTTCGACAGAATATCGATTCACTTTTCGAAATATGTGACAATTTCAAACAAAGATTACCGGCAATTGTTTGTGAATACTTTCGCCATTCATTTTTCTTTGTGGTGAAATTGATTGTCTATGATAAAAAATATGTTCACTCCGGCATTTATGATTTTTTGTATGCATATGTCTTGTGAATGTGAACCATTTGTCAATAAAAATAGCTGCAAGTTTTTTTGACTCCAAAAATCGTTATTTTTTTAACTTTGTTTTGCTCTTATCTTGATGATCTATAACCGGACTGAGAGCCAGTCTTTTACCGTATAGGCCTATGTGGCAATGTTCTAAGGGGACCCCTCTGATCTTGATGATCTATAACCGAAGTGAGATCCAGTCTTCTAACGTGAAGGCCTATGTGGTAATATTCTAAGGGGATACCGGTGATCTCTGATGTTGATAATCTATAACCGAAGTGAGAGCCAGTCTTTTAACGTGTTAGCCTATGTGGTAATGTTCTACGGAGACATCGGTGATGGTTCTGATCTCTGATCTTGATGATCTATGCCCGAACTGTGGGCCAGTCTTTTAACGTGTAGGTGTATGTGTCAATTTTCTAAGGGGACACCGATAATAGTTCTTATCTCTGATATTGATAATCTATAACCGAAATGAGAGCCAGTCTCTTACCGTGTAGGTCTATGTGGCAATGTTCTAAGGAAACACCGATAATAGTTCTGATCTCTGATCTTGATAATCTATAACCGAACTGAGAGCCAGTCTTTTACCGTGTAGGGATATGTGGCAATGTTCTAAGGGGACCCCTCTGATCTTGATGATCTATGCCCGAACTGAGGGCCAGTCTTTTAACGTGTAGGTGTATGTGGCAATATTCTAAGGGGACACCAATGATGGTTCTGATCTCTGATCTCGATGATCTATGACCGAACTGAGAGCCAGTCTTTTAACATGTAAGCGTATGTGGTAATGTTCTACGGAGACATCGGTAATGGTTCTGATCTCTGATCTTGATGATCTATGACCGAACTGATGGCCAGTTTCTTACCGTGTAGGCCTATGTGGCAATGTTCTAAGGAAACACCGATAATAGTTCTGATCTCTGATCTATTAACGTGTAGGCCTATGTGGTAATGTTCTACGGAGACTTCGGTAATGGTTCTGATCTCTGATCTTGATTATCTATGACCGAACTGAGGGCCAGTATCTTACCGTGTAGGCCTATGTGGCATTGTTCTAAGGGGACACCGATAATAGTTCTGATATTGATAATCTATAACCGAACTGAGAGCCAGTCTTTTAACGTGTAAGCGTATGTGGTAATGTTCTACGGAGACATCGGTAATGGTTCTGATCTCTGATCTTGATGATCTATGACCGAACTGATGGCCAGTCTCTTACCGTGTAGGCCTATGTGGCAATGTTCTAAGGAAACACCGATAATAGTTCTGATCTCTGATCTTGATAATCTATAACCGAACTGAGAGCCAGTCTTCTAACGTGTAGGCCTATGTGGTAATGTTCTACGGAGACATCGATAATGGTTCTGATCTCTGATCTTGATGATCTATGACCGAACTGAGAGCCAGTCTCTTACCATGTAGGCCTATGTGGCAATGTTCTAAGGGGACACCGATCATAGTTCTGATCTTGACAATCTATAACCGAACTGAGAGCCAGTCTCTTACCGTGTGGGCCTATGTGCCAATTTTCTAACGGGACACCCATAAGGGTTCTAATCTCTGATCTTGATGATTTATTACCGGACTAAGAGCCAGTCTTTTACCGTGAAGGCCTTCTTTTATAGGTATTTTGGGAACATTTTAAGCAAAAGTTTGACTTTAGCGATTCATGTCATCATATTGAGACAAATGATGGCAGCGATTTCAACGATATACCCCTTATATTAAAGCTGAAGACATCTAGTTACATAAGATATAAAACCTACTAATTAATAGACATTTGAGTCAATTCGATGACATGAACTGCTTAAATCCAATAATTCCCTTTATTTCTTCATAAAACACCTATAAAGCGTGTTTAAAAATTCAGAAACGGTTTTTTTAAACTATTTCCAATCCCCTATTCAATTCTGAATACAAAAAAAAACGATTATTTGAGTAAAAAAACAGGACATAGTTTTTGGCTAAATCGATATTTTTTAAACTTTTTTTGTTATGCAGAATTGAAAAGGATTTTAAACAATTTAAAAAGAATCTCTTTCTGAAGTTTGGTGTATGCAATATTTGAATGAGAGTGTGGGGCATACTGTCCCCCGGCAACCCCCCTGCTTGGCTCACTTTAGGATTTGAGATGTGTGCGAGTTTGGATGAATGCAAAAGGAAATAAGCAATAAGCAACGCAAGCAAAAGGCATTAACAGCCGCAGTACTTATTTCCATTTCCAAAAAGAAATAAACTCCGCGGGGTCTATTCCATTTTTTTGGGAATCAAGCTTTGTGGGGCTTATTTCCGCCGGGTTTAATACAATGCACCAACTATCTAGCATGCAACAAAACTTGTCCTGCAAAGAAAGCTTGGAAATTTCTTCTGCAGAAGCCAAATGAACAAAGGGGGGATAATTTCCTCCTCTTTGTTCGTTTGGCTTCTGCAGAAGTAAATTCTTGGAGGTTAAAAATCTTTGTGATTACCGAACACTAAAGTCAAAAACCTACTCTGTTATATCAGAAACTTTCCATATGGTTTTTAAATAAATAGGTTGGGAAAACCTCTAAAATACACAGGGTAACACACTTGATCAAAACTGGTTTCAGTGGATGTTGCCAAACCGCTGGTAGGCTTGATTTTGTTAAGCCTGAAAATCTATTCAGTTCCCTTAGCCGGGATAGAAAATATGCTATCAAACCAATTTAGTTAAATTGTCATTGAAAAATGTCATTGAAATTGTCAGTACAATAATCGTTTGTTAGTTAGTTAGGTTTTTATTTATTTAGCGGATACACTCCTATTTGGAGTTCATTTTTACATAAATTTCAGAACCATTTTTAAAAAGGAGAGTACTTACATATTGTCGTTTATGTATGCAATAAAGAGTAACGCTCCTAGTATGGATCCTTTCGGTACGCCCAATTTCGTCTCCATGCTTTTCGATGATATACCACCGTCCTTTGTGTTCTGCCTTTCAGGAATGATTCAAACCACATCAGTTCATTATTATTGATGCCAGATGCACTTAATTTAGATAGGAGAATATTCCTATCGATGGTCTCGACATTGTTTTTGTTGTAATTTCTTCTTTCCAGCTGTTTATGACACTATTGGACTGATTCACATGAGTTCTTACTTCTAAATCCAGATTGACTTTGAATAGTTTTTTTTTTTTTTTAAGTATTCAGCTCGTAGGATTCGGACTGCTTTTTTAATTATTTTTTCGTACATTGGTAGTGCGTTTATTGGACAAAAATGTTCGCATAGGTTCAAACCTTTGAATTTTTTCGACAGGGACATTGGCAGGTTGATTATGGTGTCTCCATAATGGATGTTTTTTTTAGAGGTATAGAACTTCGAATTGAAATAAAAACAAGAAAATCGTTTTAATGTCCATCGATTTGGCTTTATTGGAAGGATAATTTATATGCCATAAATGTTTAAATATGATTTTGGGCATGTGGCCGCGCGGCTGGTTCGAATAAAGCCAAGTCTAGAGGTTCAATTTTTAACCACTTTTTCTAGCATTTGGGGCCGTATGTCGGAAATAACGCCACGAATGTTGGCTTCCAAGTCCCCTAACGTTTCTGGTTTGTTGGCGTAGACGAGCGACTTCGCAAATCCCCAATGCAAATAACCCAATGGTGTCAAATCACACGATCCTGGTGGCCAATTGACAGGTCCATTCCGCGAAATTATGCCCTCATCGATTGTGACGTGCGCTGTGTGGCATGCAGCGCCGTCTTATTGGAACCACATCTCGTCCACATTAATGCCATCGAATTCGGGAACAAAATAGTCGGTTATCATCGCTCTATACCGGTCTCCATTAACGGTAACTGACTCTCCAGCATCATTTCGGATGAAGTATGGCCCAATGACTTCACCTACCCATAGAGCACACACCAAACAGTCAGTTTTTGTGGATGAAATGGCGTGGATTCTCTTCACTCCAAATGCGGCAATTTTGCTTTTTGACTTAGCCATTCAACCAAAAATAAGCCTCATCACCGAACAAAATTTTGCGATGAAAATCAGCATCGAGATTGATCTCATTTTCGGCGCATATAAAGGGTGATCCATTTCGAGGTTCCCTACTTTTTTCAAGAAAAAAACGCAGAAAATTCAAATTTAATGGAGAATGTTTATTATCATTTGAAAGAACATTCTTTGGCATTTATTTTTTGAAGATTATGTCTATCAAATGTTGGCCGTTGCTACGTCGCAGATGGTCCATCCGTTGAGTCCAATTTTCGATCACTCGTTCGAGCATTTCGACTGGTAACTGGCGAATGACACGCGTGATGTTTTCCTCCAAGGCCTGAATCGAAGCGGTTTGTCGGCATAAGCTTTTGACTTTACATATCCCCACAGGAAAAAGTCTAACGGTGTGATATCACACGATCTTGGTGGCCAATCGACCGGCCCAAAACGTGAAATTATGTGCTCACCGAAATGTTCTCTCAATAAGTCCATTGATTGATGCGAAGTGCACGAAACACATTCCTCACAGAACGTGAATTTTCATAATAAAGTTGAACAATTTGTAAACGTTGTTCACGCGTAAGTCTTTCCATTATGAAATGCCAAGGAATACTAAACAAAAATAACATGACAGCATGACACGACTCACACGTGATCTGTCAAAAAAGGCTATTGAAAAAAGTATCTCTACTTGGATCACCCGTTATCAAAATCATGACGCATTGCATGGTCTCCCGTCTTTAATTCTTGCACAAGCTGGATCTTGTAAGGTCGTAAGCCAAAATCTTTGTGCATAATCTTCCATGAAGTTGATGCACAAAGCTCCTATTGCTGTGCTCGATGGCGAATTGATTCATTCGGGTACTCTACAACACTTTGCTCTACAGCGGCAATTGTATCTTCGGTGAGCACTGTTTGACGTCTCTGCGAATGCGTATTATCATACAGAGTAAACGTAGTGCGAAAACGATCCATGGTTAACCGAATTAAAATTGCTCTGATGGACAAAGTCGACCATAAAATGGAGGGATCTTGCGGTAAACTTCGCGAATTGAACCATTATTTTTGAAATAAATTTGCACGATTTGCGAGCGTTGTTCATGTGTCAACCTTTTCATGATGAAATGTCAAACCAAAGTGAACACAAATGACATTAGAGTTGCCCGATTTGGCTACAAAATGTCAATTTTATCTCTATTCGAGAAAAACCAACCTTTTTTAAAAAAAACAAAACACCCTTTATTAGGTCCAGTGGATTGTTGATGTATGCCCAGATGTAACAAGCGCATCTAAATTACGGGCGAGTTATTTGGGAATGTAACCCTCTTAATGGTTACATTCCCAAACAGTGGCAATACCAGGGAATTTATTATTGTTTACTGAACTCCCAAGTGTTATCATCTTAGCTCCACGCTGAAGAAGACTCATTGGTGCTTAGGGAATATTATGCTGGCTATTAATACTGTCATCGTAAATGTCATCGTAAATGTCATCATAAAACCATCAAACTAGTAAAAAATACCAAGCGAATATGTGCATTTGTAAAGTTACAATCGCATGCTTATAATTTTGTCATTTCCATTTGGAAAACTTAAGTTTTCCGTATCCAAAATAGGTGAAGTCTCTCTACAAACGCTGATTTCTTTTCATCTCTAAGTGGTCGTTAGACCTGGAACAAACGCCTACAAGCCTATTTTCATCAGGCTATCAGAAAAAAACGGCAACCACACCTTACCTTCAGCAAACACGAAAAATCACCCTCCCTGATGAAATGTCATAGATACGGTCTGAATTTGTCTATACCCAGTCACCAGAAATGTAGACGGTACTACACCGTTGATGTCCCACACGGATTACACAGTCGACAGGGGTTACATTCCTCCTGCTTGTGTGCTGATAACGTGCAACACATAAAACCCAAAAACATAATCTTGTAAAGCGTTTTTGGGTGGGTATCTTGAGCCCCATTAAACTGTCGACATAAATCCGCTCATAAAACCATCAAACTTGTCACAATACCAAGGGAGCATGCATTTTAGAAAGCGAGGTGCTCTCAACGCTGTCATAAGAAATGTCTAGTCGGTTGGTGGTTTCGTTTGAAGTTTGTTAATGTTATTCAAACAAGATTGTGGTAGGTTAAGATTTCATTTTTGGGTTTTTTTTTTATTGTTTGGTTGGTTTTGTGTGCATAGGCAGACGTGTGTGTTTGGAATATTAAAGTAGGCACGTGTTTATGTACAAGGTTGCGCAAAAATAACCTTCCGATGTTTTTTGGCTGTAATTTAAAAAAAAAAATGAAAAACTTTGATTCTTCTTGTGGATTATTTTTATTTGGTCTTTTAATTTTTTTTTTACTTCAAGTCGAGAATATGATATCATGTAAATGGCCGCCGCCACAGTTGATTGTCATTTGAGCCCTTTTTATGGCATTTTCCATCACTTTGGCCAAAACTTCCGGCGATAGGTCCTCACATTCTTGACGGCTATTGTCTTTAAGAGCTGCAAGAGTCTGAGGCTTGTTGACATAAGCCCGCGACTTCAAAAAGCCCCACAAAAAGAAGTCTGGAGCGGTCAAATCAGGCGATCTTGCTGGCCAGTGCAAATCGCCAAAACGGGAGATTAGGCGCCCGGGAAATGCATCCTTCAGCATATCGGTTGTGGCACGTGCAGTGTGTGCCGTTGCACCGTCCTGTTGGAACCACATGTTTTCCAATCCCAATTCATCAAGTTGCGGCAAAAAGAACTCGTTGATCATTGCTCCGTAGACTCACCATTCACAGTAACCGTTTGGCCCGCGACGTCTTCGAAGAAAAAAGGTCCGATGACTCCTCCAGCGAAAACATGGCTGTTCGTGGGTTACACGCGGATTTTCAGTGCCCCAGAAGCGTAAATTTTGCTTATTTACGTACCCGCTAAGATGGAAATGGGCCTCATCACTCATGATTATTTTTGATGAAAAATCATCTTCCTCTTGGTGGTGATTAAGGATGGCTTGAGCGTATGTTAGACGCGATTGGCGGTCAGCAGCTAACAGCTGATGCACCGTCTGGACTTTGTACAGAAACATCTTCAAATCTAGTACCAAAATTCGCTGCAAAGACCGTCGACTGATACCCATTTGCGTGGCACGTCGTCTGGTCGATGTCGACGGCCGACGCTTCCATGACATCTTCGGCTACAGTAGCAATATTCTCTGCAGAACGGCTACTCCGGGGTCTGCCACGCCTGGCAGCATCTCGTGTTGTGCCAGTCTCTTTGAGGCGACCGGCTAAACGTCGCAGTGTTTCACCAGTAGGCGTTGGACGGCTAGGAAATCTGCGACGAAATTCACGTTGTGCCAAAGTCACCGACCGATTATTGCTCAAATAAATAGTCACCAATATTCCGCGTTCTGGAGCAGTGTAGCGTAACATTGTTTATTTCGTGTATTTCGCATGTGTTTACTACACAAATGTCAAAACAGAACTGACATTAGGGGTCAATCGCAAAACTTATAGCATTTTCTGATAGGAGGATTACTTTTGGGCCACCTTGTACCTACAGTGACCGAAATAAGTATAAAGACCCGGGCGGCTCTATTGTTTGATTTCATTTTATTACGAAATGAGAAAATTTGAAGAGTTTTATAACCAAACAAAAAAAACTTGTTTTTTGAACATTATGGATTGTTTTTTAGGTTCATCGTTAATGAGCTCCAAAAACACTATTTTTTCCTGCGAAATAAGTATTTATAAGAATTTTAAGCCTAAAACGACGAAATTTTTAGTTCTAACTACCAAACTGTAACTCAGTACTTCGTGCATGCACTTCGTACATGCACTTCGTTATGCAAAACTTCGTCATTGAGCTCCTTCCATGCATGGATTATTTGTGCCTTAAGCTCTTCCACATTCCTGTACGACCACCCATTCGAATAGATTTTTCCAGCCATGATTCCCCACATGTTTTCAATTGTGGGGTAATGGCCACGGTAAACACCTTGTCCCGCTGACTTCAAACCATTCGCGGACTGTTCTTGCCGTATGACTGGGAGCATTGTCTTGCTGAAAAATAAAATTTCCACCCGCCGGAATTTCTCCGAATTCGGCCAGGGAATATTCCAGCATCTCCCTGTATTTTGTACCATTCATTCTGGGTGGTACCCACATCAAAGGGATTTTTCCATGGAATCCGAACGCACCCTAAACCATCACGCTTCCACCTCCGGTGTGCCGACTCATCACGAGAATAAAAACTAAAACCGTCTGGACCGTCTTATTTAATATTTTTTTTCATCAAAAAAATTAACGGATTCCCACTCCCGGGTCCATGCTATGTGGTCTCTGGCGAAACTTAGTCTGGCCTCCTTGTCATGCAGCTGCAATAGCGGCGTTTTTATCATTTTTGTGAACCGAAGGTTGGGATTTTCCTTCAACACCTGCTGCACTCTTCTTACACCTACTGGAAGGTCCAACTTGCGCCTTATCTGACCAGCATTTAGTTTTTTTTCGCCTGGCTTCATGTGAAATTTTATTCTTTTCACGGGCGCTAAGAACGCTTGGTCGACCAGATCTTCCGCAGAGCCATAATTTTCACCAGAATTGACAAAATTACAGAAAACGGTAAGGGATCGTCCTATCTTGGTAGCAATTGACCGATTTGATAGGCCGTGCTCTTTATGAGTTGTGATTATTGAATTTTCTTCTGTGGTCAAATGGGTTCCGCGGGGCATGGCTAAATTAAGATTCAATTATTTTCATTTCGAGTCGCAAGAAGTGCAATTTACCTATGTAATTACCGCTTAAATATTTTCACATACTTTAAATAAAAAAAAAGCTGCAAAAAACCTTAACTTAACGATTAAACACAGCTTACATCTTGTTAGATAACCAACATTTTATTTTAACAACATCACCATGCACAGTGTCCACCTATATTCTTAGGATACTCTCTACATACTTCAAGAACATAAAGCTAAGCTAAGACAGCGACAGAGGCACAGAACAATATAACGTGTCAACAGGCGATCCAAGGATCTGTTCTATTATATAATATTATGCCGACAAAATTAAGAGAAATACATAAGCAACCAAATCATATGAATTTGTGTGATTCAGAGAGATGTAAGAGCAATCTCCATGCAGAACTGGTAAAACCTCTGGAACAGTGCTACCACAGGAACCTCATTCTGAAACAGACCACTAGGAAAACATGAGATCTAAATTTGTATTTCATGCAGTTTCTAACAAACCAATGGCAGATTCAGGCAGTTCCTGTACAGATTCGGGCACGAGACCTCATCAATCTGTCCATAATGTCGGAACGAAGAGGACGAAGCAGAGTATACCGACAGCAATATCTAGCCTTCAATATTTGCTCCATTTTCCTGATTATTGTCCAGCACTCGGCGCTCGCCGTAAAGTATGACTAGTTCGACTTGATCACATTTGTTCCGCCTAACCAGTCCAATAAATGACTGCATTGCAGTATATCCGCAAGATGCAGACATCATTCAGTCCTCGGAAATAACTGATTTAATTGTTGGCTACCCTGCTAGACGAAAAAAAGGACAACGACGGTCGTATCGCACCTGGAATGTGAGAACATTAAATAGGAAAGGTGCAGGCGAACAACTAGTGAAAGCCACAAGCTGCTACAAAGCAGACATTACTGTCTTCCAGACAAAACGATGGGATGGGCCGGGCAAAAAAAGAATGAAAAACTGTTACATCTACTACTGATCGTATTATATTGAGCAGCGACTATTCGGATGCGGATTGGTTATAGGAGCCAGACATAGGCAAGAAGTCTTACGTTTTCATAGCGAACGCGTTTAAAAAATTCGCATCAAGGCCAAATTCGACGTTATAAGACTTATATGCGCTCACGCTTCGACGGAGGAAAACGATGACAAAGCTAAGGATTGCTTCTACGAGTTCCTTGACAAAACCTATCAGCGACTACCGAAGTACGATGTGAAAGTCGTACTGGGAGATTTTAACGCAAAGGTAGGAAGAGAAAACATTTTTAACAGTATTGTCGGAAAAAACCTAATTGACTTCACTGCGGAACGATATCCATAAGGGGGCATGGCGGTCTCCATATCTACGAACGGTCAACCAAATTGATCACATTGCGATAGACAAGAGGCATGTATCCAGTATTTAAGATTTCCGAACATTCCAAGGGGCTAACTTCGACTCGGATCACTACGTTCTTGCAGCCAAGGTAAAATTACGGATATCTACCACTCCACAACAAACCAGAAATACTGTGAACAAATTTAATCTCGAAAAACTGCAATCTCAAGAGACCGTGAAGACCTTCGCGCAACGCGTATCCCTTCACCTCTCGATTAAGACCATACCACCAGCATCGAATGTCGAAGAACAATGGCACGGATGCCAAGAAGCCATTAGAAAAGCCGCAACTGATGTGCTAGGTTTCTCGCACCCACCAACAAGAAACCCTTGGTTGGATGAGGACATATGCTCGCAGACAAGAACGAGGCCTACAAGCCTAAGCTGCAGGTGAAGACGAGGGCTGTTATTGAACTCTATAGGCAGAGAAAAGTAAGAAAAGCGCGCGAACGAGGATATAGAGAGGTGCCACTCCAGGAACGATGTACGCAAATTTTACCAAAGTGTAAAACGTCAAAGCCGAGGATAAAAGGTTCGATCGGAACCCTGTCGAGATGAACAAGGAAATATCGGAGTTGAGGCACAGTCGATGCTGAGGATATAGAAGAACCCCTTCTGCAGACTGTTGAACGGCGATGAAGAACAACATTCCGGTGTCAGGCGGAACGAACGATTCAATATTGGCGACGACAGCGAAAACTGCCAACCACCCGACCTGAGTAAAGTGAGGATAGCAATATCTAATCTCAAGCTTAACAAGGCTGCCGGAAATGACGGCGGAGATGACTTTGTAAATAACATCCACCAACTCATAAGCCAAATCTGGTCGGATAAAAGTATGCCTGAAGAAAGGAACCTCAGCATCGTTTGCCCGATCCACAAAAAGGGAGTCCCTCTGAACTGCGCCAACTACAGAGGCAAAAGTCTCCTTAACATCGCCTACAAGATCCTATCTGCCGTAATATGTGAACGCCTGAAACCGTTTACCAACAACCAAATCGGCCCTTATCAGTGTGGTTTTAGACAAGGAAAGTCCAAAACGGATCAAATCATGACACTTCGGCAGATCCTGGAAGAAACGCAACAAGTCCACATCGGTACCCACCACCTTTTCATCGATTTCAAAGCCGCATACCACAGCATTTATAGAGATTATCTCAGTTGGTCGATGATAATCAGGTCTATCGCGAATAAATTTTCCCGGGAAACTTTTCCCATTCAGCAATCTGATTTACATTGCTGACAAGAGCGAAATTCCCGGCAAAATTTATTCGCGAAAGGCATGATTGTTGATTTGGCATCGACACTGGAAGCGTGTAGATCTCTTTTTAAAGATATTGCCCAAGTATCGTGTTTCCGCACAGACTGCAATCTAAATAGGCAATTTGAGTCTCTTAGGCTAAGGCCACCCACTGAGCTGCAAGCGGCAGAGCGGCGTCGCTCAATCATACAAAATGTCGGTTTTGTCGCTTTGCCGGCAAAGTCAGCCTAAAGTCAGTGAACAGCAAGTGGTTGGAGATGGATAAGAACCATAGTATGCCATAATCCCAAGGGAAAATCGTAGTCGCACTTTATCACCTATATGCCCTAAACGCCTCTTCTTCGAACCCATAAATAGTGACACTAAATTTGCAAGGGAAATCTAAAAAAAATTCAACAAAACCGGAACCTCCCGCTCAAATCAGCCAGTATCCTCAGCCTACCTCAAACAAAAGTTTGCACAAATAATCAGGCTTTCGCGAATAAATTTTCCCGGGGATTTGCCACCAGCAATGTAAATCAGATTGCTGAATGGAACGCAATCCCGGGAAAATTTACTCACGATATGCCTGAATATTAATTTCAATTTCAACAGAATAAACATTTTTAATTTTATTTACATAACAATATATAAACCGCTAGTCCACTGCTAAGGCTTCATCCGACTTCTGCCTCTCCTCAATCCTGATGGGCGACATGTATTCACCATTAGAATTGGTGATATCGGCGGCGGTTCGCCATACATTTTCAACCGCTCTATACGCTGCTTTGGCGAAGGACTCACTTCTGGATGACTCACATTCGCATTAGCAATGGAACTCGTCTGACTTACACGTACCGAGCTATTACCATCGTCCCAGTTTATTTGTCGAAAATCACTATCAATGGAAGTGTCTTTCTTTGTCACTTGCATGTCGTGCAGGACAATGTTACGAATCAATCGTGGTGTACTTGTTGAAACGGAATTGAAGAACTCCTTTAGGTTTGGAGTGGCATTTGCGTTGCCCTGAGAGGACATCTTTTCGGGAGTCTTTGGACCATTCGATACTTCACCAATTGTTCTTGGTGAATTGAATTTCCTTCGTTTACTCAGCGATAGGAGATTTTTACGCGAAATGAATGCGGACTTGGGTGTGGGTTTTATATGAGGCATCGATGAGGTTTTCTGAAGGACAGCGTCATCTTTGTGATGTATGGGGGTTTGCTCGCTGCAGCTTAATCGTAGAGGAGACCTTTCAATTGGGGATTTATGTAGATCTTCTGTGTAGAATTGAGTGCGTTTACGTTTTGAAGAGTTTTCATCAGTTATATCGTACTCTTGTGGCGATGAGACAGATTCTATGTCTCTTGGTAATCGTTTTGAAGCGGGTACTGCCACTTGAATAGGCAGATCATTCATGGGATTTGTATAGGACGATGGTGTTGCAGGTGCATGCACATGAGTTTGTTGTTTACCCAACGAGGAGTGTTGATTTTTTGCAAGATTTGTACGTCCTTCATCAGCCTGTTCCACAATCGATCTACTAGAAAACACTTGCAAGTCAGCATCAATGCATTTAAGGAAATCCTGAGACAACCCCTCCTTCTCAACTTGACTTAGGAGCTGGTTAGCGTGTTGTTTAGCAGCATCTGACACTTGAATTCGTTTATTTGAAGCCGTTTTGAATGCCTCGAAGGGTGGATTGTTTGTACTTGTCTTTGGTGGGGTTTTCAATGGGTCAGGTTCATGCCGCTCAGTTTGTTGGTCTATCGTGCTTAGTTCCTCCTCAAAAGCTTCTGTAAAGAATTCAATGTCCATAAGCAACTCTTCAGCTTTCTTTTTGGCTTCGTCAGACATTTGATCGGGAAGTCTTATTTTTACAGCAACTTCATCGTTTACCACTTCGTCTTGTTCGAATTTCCTAAGCAACACCTCAGCTTTACATTTGGCTTCATCTGATATAGCTATGGGCTTCTTAGATGCTGTCGAAAACCCAACAAATGTGGAAGCATACAGTGACGCATCATTTATGACTTCCTCTGGTATTTGGTCTCGTTCGTCCTTTTCAAATTTTTCTAAAACCGCGCTTGCTTTTCGTTTAGCTTGGTCTGAGATAGCAATAGGCTTCTTGGTTGCTGTAGAAAACCCAACAAACGTGGAAGCAGACAGTGACACATCATTTTTGACTTCCTCTGGTATTTGACTTCGTTCGTCGTTTTCAAATTTTTCTAAAATCGCTCTTGCTTTTCGTTTAGCTTGGTCTGAGATAGCAATGGGCTTCTTGGAAGCTGTCGAAAACCCAACAAATGAGGAAATAGTCGGGGTTACATCTTTGTTGACTTGTTCTGGTTGGTCCCATTCGTCTAATATTGCATAAGCCTTACGTTGGGCTGCAGGCGGTATTGAAATAAGTTTCTTAGACCCAACCAATGACGAAACAGACGGGGTTGCATTATTTTTAGTATTCTCTGCTATTTCAATGTTCCCTAAAATAGCGTTTGCCTTACGTTTCGGTATGTCTGTTGTAGGATCAAACGGTGTTACATCGTTTTCCATATCCTCTGCTATTTTGTCCCGGTCGGCAATTTCAAAGTTCTCCAAAATTGCGTTAGCCTTACGTTGGGATTCATCTGATATTGCAAAAGGCTTGTTAGATTGTGTTGAGAATCCCGAAAATAGAAAAGCAGACGGTGTTACGTCATTTGTAGCATCACCTGCTATTTTGTCCCTTTCCTCGATTTCCAATTTTTCTAAAATTGCACTTGCCCTACGTTTAGCTTCGTTTGATATTGCAATAGGCTTCTTAGAGGCTGTTTTGAAACCCACAAATGGGAGAGTGCGTTTTTCTTGAACAAGTTTATCGGCATTTGGAATATTCACAACTTCTCCTTTACTCATGCATATACCACGTTCTTCTTTTTCGAATTTCTCTATTATTTCTACGGCTTTCCGTTTGGCACCAGCAGATATCGATATTGGTTTTTGGGATGCTGTAAAGAAGCCGGAGGTTTCAGGAGTATTTTCTTCTGTTTCCTTCATTTTCTTTGTTTCCTGCTCAAAGTTTTCTAAAAGCTGGTTTGCCTTTCGCTTGGGATCAACGGATGTTAGAATGGGTTTGCTAGAGGAAGTCGAATATCCGACAAACGTGGTAGTAGACGGACTAACTCCTGGCATATAATTTTCTTCTTTCTTCTCCTTAAAGATATATTCAGCGTTTCTTGACTTTTTGGAGACGGTGGGGAATGCTACAAACGATGAGGTAGATTGAGTATCAAGTATCGCTCTTAAATGCAAAAATATTTATATACTCACATATACTTCTGACCTCTAAGTCATCTTTAATTGTTTGCTCAAGTTCAGCTTGCTCAAACTCAGCTATAATTGCGTTGGCTTTACGCTGCGCTTCAACAGATATTTCTATAGACTTTTTGGACGCTGTTGAGTAACCCAGAAAACTTGACAACGCTGGCTCTTTAAATGTTCCATGAAGCATGGAATATTTTCTACTGGTAGAAGGTTGATCCAAAAAATCCCTTTCTCTCTGTTTAATTTCAGCCGCTTCGGTGGACATTTTTCTTACGTCATTGTATTCAGTCACTCGATTTTGTTTCCTGATGGGGGAAACAATGTTTGAGTGTGGATTTTGAGTTTTGTAATTCAACAGACACTCCGCATCGCTCCAAATATCGATATCATCGAACAATTGCTCTTCCTCTTGCAGAGAGTTATGTGATGCACCTCGAAGATTATCTAAACCAATGAGTAAGATTGAGTTGTGTCTGGTATGGCAAGATCTTTCTAATCTTACCCTTGTTGTTATCACAGATACCACCGTTACACCCAAAATCCTCCATTTCCATATCCAATTCTAAAGGGAAATTAAAATTTGGTAGTTGGCCATATATGGTGCGTAATATCCTATGCTTACCTCCTTGGTCTGCCTCCATTTTCCGTGTTACTGATGTCGTCTGTACAACTTTCTCATAACAAAGTGAATCACAGTTAATTTCTTGTAGTACATCGTCTTCCTCATCTTTCAAGAGCTCTTTCAGTGTATCTTCCTCGTCGTCGACATCAGAAAACCCATAAAACTCATCTGGACTCTTACTGCAAACAATTGTAAAATGCTTTCTTCGCATTTGCATTATTTCATCTTGGATTGTTGGTGTTACCATTGGAAATTTCTCGTCAGTCTCCGGAGAACTCTTAACATGCGACGACAATTGAGAAAAGTGCAAGCTCAGGTTTAACAAGTTCTCGCAAACTTTAATAGAATTATTCAAGTCAACGGTATTCAGCTGAGGAACGATATACGGACTCAAGTCTTCCTGTATCGATAAGCCAGATGAGTCACTAGTATTGCTATCATCGTCGGGTAAATTAGCATTAGCCAGTTCGGAAACAATATTCCGTCGAGATTTTTGTTTTCTCAGACGACTGTAGGTACGAAGAGATTTTGATTTGAAACGAAAAACTGGTGTTGAATCATCCGTCAACAACTTTGGAGGACTCTCACTGTAAGGGGACCCACAGAAATCATTCAGAATTTCATCGACAATTGATTGGCCAGGTTTGGGTGTTTTGGTCTCTTTGGCAGAAGGTGATTCAATGTCGAATTCAGCGTCATCACAAAACCGCACAAATTCAGATTCTGTTATTCCAAATTGTGTTTCGGGGCCAGTGACAGTGGTTGGTTTTGGATTCGATATACTGGGCAGAGGTTCAGCAAAGAAATCGGTTTCCTTTAGAGGAAGCTCCACAAGTTTCACAAATCCCTGTGAAAGCAGTTGTAGCTTTGACTTATAAGTTGATACCTTGGCCTTGTCTGCAGCGGCAATAATTCTCGCATTTTCAAAAGGATTAAAATCATTATAATGGTCTACTGTTGTTGATCCTTCTGGGTGTGTCGAATCTTCATATAATGCATCCATGAATGATACCTCTTCGGAGACATTGGCTTTAGGTATTGGCGGACCACTAAGTCTCTGACTTCTTCGTGTAGCCTTTTTATGAAACCTTCGAGATCTTGAATGCTTTCTTTCTTTGCCTGGACTGCATGATATACTTTCTTCGAACATTATTTTGTATTTCAAAAAATTCCTACAGTCACTACACCAAATTTAAAGAAATAAATAAAAACAAGTTGAGCACGGCTGACTTTTTTTTGACACTTTAGATGACAGAAACAGAATGGTGTAGGGGTGATGCCAAGTCTTAAACGTCTAGAATTCAATTTGTTAAGGCGCGTTCGCACCAAATTATAAACTTCTCTTATGGCGTTTTTTTATTGATAAAAATATTAATCTTTGTATTTATTGTCAAAAGATCGATTTTGACAGTTGTTGCGTTTCATTGGGCAAAAAAAGTTTTATTTTGTATGTCAGATCAATATTACAAATTTTCCGGTCTCTAATGCCCGAAATACACGTGCAGTGGTTCTGCATGCAGTGCGGCAAGCAGTTCAGCAAGTAAGACAAACGTTAACATATAACACAAACAGGATCGAAGAATTTTCCTCTCAAATCCTCTCAATTTCTCACGAGATGTTGTTGTCAGAGTTTATAGCGGAGCCGAGATAGTTTCATTAAGCTAACTAGATAAATATGGATAACGAATAAGAAATCAATATCATCAATGTGGTTTCAAAGAATCGCACTGAACCCTTCATTGCCAGCGGTGAAGATGATTGTTTCCAACATATTTGGGATTTGAAACAATTACAACAATTGGAACCTTTAAACACCACAATAATCAGATAAGCACTGTGGAATGGAATCCGAAAGATGCTACTGTTTATTATCACTTAATTTTTTTCTTATTATTATCTCATTATTTTCTTAAATATTGAAGAATTTTTTTTATTAAAATACAACGAAAAATGTGGTAAATTGTTCTCCTCTCCGCCGTCGTTCGTAGTTTTCTCGCTTTCATCATCACTATGCTTATCTTCTTGCACGCATTCTTCTTCTTCCAGAAGCATGTCCGTATTTACATGATTGGTCATTGTGGGTCTCCCATGGGGACAACTCTAAAATAAAAAATGAAAATAGAAAGACGTACTTCAGTGTACACCTCCCATACCCATGGCTGATGAATTTCCCCTATATCGATCGATTAGGGTACGCAGGCACTAGATGCAAACATGGCTCGTATGCGTGATCGTCTGTAAATCGCATTGCTAATCGTAATCCATCGATTGATGGCCTAATTCCATGGGAGGTTGAAATGAAAAAAAGTCTCTCTTTCATTGTTGATACTTATGTTGAGCCGTTTATTTGTTTATTTTTTATGTGGAATAAACGTCATAATTCAATCATGCTAAATATTTTAAAATTACGGTGTTTTTCTCTTGTGTTGTGGTGCCTTTGAATTTTTGCAGTGGATTAAAAAATAGAGACAACTTGCAGAACTGCAACGCTGCCATTGAAAACGGTGTGTTCTAACTATTCTGCAAGAAGAATTCTGCACGTGTGTTTCAGGCATAACGCTAATACAAATGACAGCTGTCCGTTTGACTAGATTGATTTTCGTTTTGACTTATTAATATTTCGGTTGTTAAAAATACTATTAAATTGTAGCGGCTCGTTGTGAAATGTAAATTTAATCAAAAACTTAAACCTGTGACACTTGAAACTTGACATATACACCGACATTACCTTCACAAACATGAAATTACAACAATAAAATGACAAAAAAATCAATCTGAAATCGTGTTAAATTGGTAGCAAAAAAGATTAAATTTCAGATCAAAATACGAATTTACCAATGGAAAATGTCATTAAAGTCGCATAACCCCCGTATGAGCCAACACCATAAGACATTTGACAAAACATATTTATGTCATTTCGATGGGAATGGTAAATAGTTTTATTGAATTAGAAAGACGAACTTGAATACCAATCAGGCCAAGTGAATGTTTAATATGTTCTGGGGATAGTTTCGAAGGTGAAAATCACATATATGAATAGGAAAATACACAAATTATCAATGGACACGCTTTTACAAAAAAAAATGGTTTGGCAATGTCCAAATCCGAAATCTGAGACCTGTATCTGAGAACCTCAATCAAAGCCGGAAGTAATTAGCAAATATGCTGTAAACGCACTTTATATTTCTTACGAAAAAAAAGAATGACAACTATTTAGTTTCCTCTAACACAACCGCATCTCTTGATATCGCCAGGAAAAACGCCGCAGATAACGAAATTCAATAAATCACGGAACTTTTGTTGCCTTCCTCGTGATTGTATCATTTTGTGTGCGTACTCACATATCGAGAGCCAACAATTTTAACGTCTTTGCGAAAAAATCGCGTCTGTCTATTAAATGCTAAGACCGGATATATTATGCTCATAGTACTTTTCCGCCGAGTCGAACTGCGTCAATTCATCAAAATGCGTTACTAGTTAACAATATCTAGCTAAAACCGAAAACAAAAATTTCTTTTTTAACAGTTGCAATGCGGTTTTGTTTTGGTGGGAACACTATTTTCAAATGTTGAATTTAATTAGGATCCAGTTATAGCTATCATGAAGCAAATGGAGCAATCTAAAAGAGACACTCCAAGTCAAGATTGCAATCAATCACAAAATTCTAAAAGTAACGAACCGCGAGAAGACGGACTTCAAATTAACTGTTTAACGCAAGTTTCTGAAGAAACGCGCACTCTTCTGCAAGAGAAAACAAAAAGGGATTTGGAGCTTCAAGAGGTCGCCAAATACCTATTCAAAAATCTCTAAAGCACGCACGAAGTTCTGTATTTTGGGCCGGAATGTATGAGGAAGTAACTAACTATGTAAAATCTTGCGCTATCTGCCAGGCGACGCAAACTTCGAAACCAAAGGAGCCGCTTATTGTGAAAACAATCCCAGATCTTCCATGGTAAATTGTCGCCATAGACAACTTTACATTCCGAGGGCAAAATTATTTACTGATCGTCGATAGCTAATCGAGTTTTTTCGACTTTCGCCGACTAGAACGGTCCACTTCCAATGAGATAATGGTCATATAAGATATTGGTACCGAACCTTTGGAACACCTGTTAAACTTGAAAGCGACAACGGTCCCAAACTCACGTCCAAATATGGGAGTTCTTTCACCAGACATCAAGTCCCTTATACCCAAAATCGAATGGCCCGGCAGAGAGATACGTCCAGGAAGCAAAAAAGCTCTTAAAAAGGTGATCTAAGGGCAATACGAATATCGATCTTGCGCTGATCAACTTAAGAAATAAAATATCCAATGAATTGATATTGTACCTAGCACTTGCTACCAAAGCTGCTTTTAGGAATTATTGGAAAATTCTGTTTGATTTCGGTGGAATGGCGAACATTACTTCACAAAAATAAATCTTGATCAGTGAAAAATAAAAAAAATTATTTTCTGCGCAAACTTTAAATAAAAATCATAACCATGTCTTAAAATTCATAAGCTTTGTTTTGACACCAACTATCGCCAATGATTGAATTTATGAAAAACCCGCAAGAAGTAATAGAAAATTCGGTTTCCAATGCGATAGCTATAGCTGGCTCTAAATAAGGGTATTCATGCAACATCGTAATTTAACTGCGACCAAAAGGTTGTAACATTACGACGACGTTGAACTGCCACACTTAATAATGCTGTAACCCACTGAATTCAATCTCATTTTAGTAATTTATTTATTGGTAGAATTTTGTTCTTATTATTCTCATTCCTTTATTGAACAATTTTTTCAGTTTATTGCGTAGGGAAGTTAGATGTGTGAAAGTGGTTGATTAAATGTCAAAATTTCTGAAGATGACAACGATTATCATCTCAGTTTACACACCCAATTCCTGTTGGAAAAGATTTTCCATATAAATTTGGACAGTTAATTAACCACGTCGTAATCTTACCACGTTTACAACGTTTACGACGATTTTCGAACGTGGTATAAATGATGATCATCTCAGTTTACACACCCTATTCCTGTGAAAAATTTCCGATATTGTTGGAAAAGATTTCCTATACAAACTTTGACAGTTCAATTATCACATTAACAACGTTTACAACGACTTTCCGACGTTGCATGACTACCCCTAATGAAATGACGAGTTTCGGACTTCGGTTCGTTGAAAACGTACAAAAACTATTCAAAAATATTCATTAAGGAGTATCACCAACGCCATATGTGTGTCTTATTTACGAACACAACATTTGACAACGTTGCCAAAAGAATACCGCAAAAACCTTCTGAACATAGCCAAAACATTCATAAAACAGCGCATGAAAGAAAAATTGGAAAATAAGAAAATCGACCACAAAGCAGAAGACTAAAACCAATTTTTTTTTGTGTTGGAGGTGGAAAATTCGTGCAGAAAATTTTCCCAGCTAAATTTGCCGTTTATTATAATGTTCAGCCAATAAGAACATTAAGAAGATCTCGAGCAATACGATTTGCGTCAAATAAAAAGCAAAAGAGTGCACGAATACTCTTCAAAAGCCATTAGAAAAGTCTGCACATAATTTTTCAACTCCCCAAGTACGAGTGCATCGTGAAAAGCTAGTGAAAGCCCCCCACCCCCACCGCCTGCTGAAGAAAAAATGTTTGTGAATTCGATGACGTTTCGCGGAAACCCATCCAACCATCACCATCATCTGCATCAGACGCACCAATTGCACCATCACGTTAACAATCATCATCATCACCAGCAGCACGCAAGTGGTCACAACAATAACAACCATCATCATAGCAATCATCATAATGGATCTAGCCACCAGAAATCATCGGACGCTGGTAAGATCTACATTAAGAACTTGGAGCGATCCATCGATAACGAAGCGCTGTGTGACACGTTCTCTGTGTTCGGCAAGATTCTGAATTGCAACGTGGCCAAGGACGAGGAGGGTAACTCGCGCGGATATGGTTTTGTTCATTTCGAGACCGAAGTAGCAGCGAAAATGGCCATCGAACGGGTGAATGGAATGCTCTGTAACAATCAGAAGGTTCATGTTGTGAAGTTTATACCGCGTCGTGACCGTGAACAGGAAAAAGCAACGCACTTTAAAAATCTCTATGTAAAGAACCTAAATGATGATTTTACCGATAATAACTTGCGTGAGATGTTTGAACCATACGGCCGTATCACTAGCCATAAGGTAAGTGGTGTTCTTGATCTGAAATGATAGTTTAAAGTTGGATTTGTGAAGACTAAGTGATCTTATTTCATCTGGCAGATGTTTATGTGAGATAGACCGACTTACTGCGGTTGAAGGTCCTTGTTTTGCTTAATTAGAGGTGGTTGTTCATGAAGTGTTCTTGGAACAAGGAATAATTGATAATTTAGGTGGTGAAATGGTTGAGTTGAGCTACCATGCATGTACCTATCTATCGGTTGTAGCTATCGGTTGTATTTGAAGTCCACGGGCGAAAAATTGTATCTTCGACGTGTAAAGAGATGTTTTTTTTTTTCTAATTCACGTTTCTGTTAGTGCGCGATGTACCTTCAGCTCGTCGTTGATTTTTTATCCAAAGTCCCTCGAAGCAAATGGTTCCAAATTGTTCATCCGTGCAGACTCAGACTTGGTTTTCGCTTCTGGTCGGTAGTGAAAACTGATCCTTGAAAAAGAACCTTCCGGAAGATCATCTTTTGCTGCCAATGACGTTTTGAATCGTTACACAAGTGGTGGGTATTGATTTGCAGTTTCCTTATGTGGTAACACATACATGGAATGCAATTGATGACTTCAATTTGCGTTGAATGTGTATATCATGCTAAAGGATCATTTACCAAGTTGTTGTATGCAAACCATGGAATTGTTCTCTATTTTTCCAGTTGCGCCAGGAGGTGAGGAATCTTCAAACAACGCCAATGGACCGTACAATTGGTTATGCCCGATTCATAATACGTTTTCTGGCCTGACAATGTTACTGGTGTCAATATGAGCCAAACCTCACCCCCAAAAAGGCACCATGACAACCGGCCACTGACCGTGGTGAACATGGGCCTCAGTCGGGTCATTTTATTTCCGACGTGGCGTAGCCAACCTATTGAAAGTCCCTAACTACCTCAAAATTATTTCTGTCAATAGTGACGTTCTTTCCAATTCATCGATTTTGAATGTTCTTTCGTGTTGACAACATAAACTTAGTCTTGCCCTCATTTACCCAGTTTTGCGCTTCCTTCTCTATACTAGCGAACGTGGCAATGACATTACGTTGCGACCGACCAATGATGTCAATATCGTCGGGGTTTGGTTGTAGTTGCAATGATTTTTGGAAGATTTTTGTTCTGGTGTTGTTTCTGGGGTTTTGCACAATATTCTCAAGAATCAGATAAAATAAATCATATTACAACGCATCGCCTTGCTCAAATCCTTTTTTGGTATTGAATGTGTCGGTGAGGTCGTTTCCAACCGTGATGGAGCAGCGAGAATTCTCCATCGTCATTTTACACAGACGGACGAGTTTGGGCGGTATACCAAAACGAGAGATAGCTCTGTATAGTTCGTGTCTATAAATGCTGTCGTATGCGGCTTTGAAATCGATGAAAAGGTGGTGGGTACCGATGTGGGCTTGTTGCGTTTCTTCCAGGATCTGCCGAAGTGTCATGATTTGATCCGTTTTGGACTTTCCTTGCCTAAAACCACACGGATAAGGCCCGATCTGGTTGTTGGTAAACGGTTTCAGGCGTTCACATATTACGGCAGATAGGATCTTGTAGGCATACTATCATCCGACCAGATTTGGCTTATGAGTTGGTGGATGTTACTTACCTAGTCATCTCCGTCGGCTTTATAGAGCTCAGCGGGATGGCCGTCATATTCGGAAGCCTTATTAAGTTAAGATATTGCTATCCTCACTTCACTCAGGTCGGGTGGTTAGCAGTTATCGCTGTGGTCGCCAATATTGAACGATTCGCCAAAAATGAGTGATTCGCGGGATATTGTTCGCCATCGCCGTTTAACAGTCTGCAGAAGTGGTCCTTCAATATCCTAAGTTCGACTGTGTTTCAATTACGATATCCCCTTGTTCATCTCGACAGGATCCCGGTTTCCGGCTTTGGTTAAACTTGCAAACATCCTTCCTGGAGTTTCACCTCTCTGTATGCCTGATCCCCAGCTTTTCTTGCTCTTTTTTCTTCTTTCTGAAAATCCGGAGCTCAATGGCAGCTCTCGTCTTGACCTGCAGCTTAGCATTGTAGGGCTCGTTCTTGGCTGCGAGCATCTGTCGGCATTCATTATCAAACCAGGGGTTTCTTGCTGGTGGGCGCGAGAAACCTAGCTCATCAGTTGCGGCTGATCTAATGGCTTGTTGGCATCGTTGCCATTGTTCTTCGACATTTGATGCTGGTGGTATGGTGTTAATCGAGGGGTTAAGGGATACGCGTTGCGCGAAGGTCTTGGCGGACTCTTGCAATTGCAATCTTTCGACATTAAATTATTTCAAACTATTTCTGGTATGTTGTGGTGTGTTAGATATCCGCATTCTTACCTTGGCTGCAACAAGGTAGTTATCCGAGTCGATGTTAGCCCCTCGGAATGTTCGGACATCCAAATACTGGATGCGTGCCTCTTGTTTATCGCAATGTGATCAATTTCCTACCTTTGCGTTAAAATCTCCCAGCACGATTTTAATATCGTACTTCTGTAGTCGCGTATAGGTTTTGTCAAGAAGCTCATAGAAGCAATCCTCATTCTTTTTCCTCCGTTGGGGCGTGAGCGCATATAAGGCTTGTGTTGGCGAATTTGGTCTTGATGCGGATTGCTACAATGCGTTCACTAATGTCTTGGAAACATAGGACTTCTTGCCTAAGTCTGGCACTTATAACAAATCCGCATCCGAATAGTCGCTGTTTCTGCTCACTATAACACGGTCCGTAGTAGATGTCACAGTTTTTCATCCTCTTTTTTCCCGGCCCATCCCATTGTATATCCTGGATGGCAGTAATGTCTGCTTTGTAGCAGTGGCTTCCGCTAGTTGTACGCTTGCACCTCTCCTGTTCAATGTTCTCACATTCCAGGTGCAGATACGAACGTCGTTGTCCCTTTTTTGGTTGATTCGTAACCGTAAGTTTTTTCAATGGTTGGGTAGTTAACCCAAAGCACAACCCCCAACCTGGAGAGCCAGTTCCAATATATTTGATACCCCTAAGACACGGGGCCATCAGTATTTACTACGAGATTTATCGCTGCCGTGGGCCTTTCGGTTCATCCGCCACCATTTCTTTTCAAGGGGCCCGACTTACCCTTGCGAGCATTCTTTTCGTTTTGATTCTTCATACCGTGAACATGTGCGATAAAGAAGCGCAAGTTGCCATTGTCCACGATATGAACTTGGCGGCGTTCACAGTAAAAAAAAGAGGTTGGCATCGCCCTACGCGGCGAACATCGAAGTCTACGAACACGCAAAAATCGTTTGAAGCTACCTTGATCGGCAAACTGAAGCTTCTAAGTGTATAAAGAGCCATCAAAATAAACTGAGAGCAGCTTAGAGAGTGATAGAGAGAGAGCGAGCACAAAAACACACCAGCATGCTTTTGGTCATAAAATCCGTTCTGTGTATGCATTACAGAGAGCACTTTTATGCTCACGCTCTGGTTTTTTGAAACAAGTTGCACATTTGTTCTGTGCGCACTACCCATTATATATGCTGACGTACATGCAGAGTGCTCGCTGATGCTTATGCTCGCTCACTATTGTTGAAACAAGTTTTAATTGTTAATTGCCCACCGTTGACCCATCACGCTAGCCTTCCTCTACCCTTGACTTTTCGTGTTAAAATTTCTTTCCATGTGAGTTTGGACTTACCCCGGCGAGCCCTGAGAAGTTTTACTACTAACAAGTTTGTTGCGCCAAAAATTTGTACTTGTATACAATCGCATTCGCAAATATAAAGTGATGAGGCTCATTTTTGGTTGAATGGCTACGTCAACAAGCAAAATTGCCGCATTTGGAGTGAAGAGAATCCACATGAGACCCATGAGACGCCATTACAACCACAAAAACTGAATGTTTCCGCAAATACTTTTCGTCGGATAATTTCGGAACAAATTCAACGTATTGCTGTCAAAAATAGTCGATTTAACGAATATCGCTGATTTGGGATCACGAGCGTAACATTTCGTCGGAAGATATGTCCGAAATGTTAATCGGAATTCGGAACGGATACCTCGGTGGAAATTTCTCCGATTTCGAACAATTCGGGGAAATATTTCTTCCGAACGGATACCTCAATAGGGGTGATTATATCCGAATTCGATTGAATTTGGTATTCATTTTCGAATTAGGTAGTTTTCGAAAGTACATAAAACCAGAGTTGGCACTACAAGAGCCATTCGTTTATCGTTCTAAACTCTCTTAAAGAATTACAGAGTTCAGACTTTGAGAATTCGTATATTTTTATTATACTAGGCGGGCCAAAGGAAGTCATCCGATGTTGTTTGGCCTTCAGAAAATCGGTTGTGGCTCGCGCAGTGAGTACCGTTGCTCCGTCCTGTTGGAACCACATGTCCTCCAGTCCTAATTCGTCCAATTGCAAAGTATGCTTAATAAATATCAATCAATCAAAAAATTGCGGCAGAAAAAAAATGGCCCGATGACTCCTCCATCTTGAATAGCGCACCATGCAGGGTTTAATGGCTCCTCGTGGATTTTCGGTGCCCAGAAGCGATAGTTTTGCTTGATCACATACCAGCTGAGGTGGAAATGATCCTCATCGCTCATTATGATTTTGGTCGAAAAATAGTCCTCGAAATTGAGGATGGCTTTGGCGTAGGTTACACGCGTTTGGCGGTCGACAGGCAGCAGCTGATGCACGGACTGGACTTTGTACGGGAACATGCCCAAGTCTTTGACCAAAATTCGCCTTAGGGACGACCGGGTGATGGCTATTTGCTAGGCACAGCATCTGGTCGATTTTCCCGGCGACAGCTCGACATCCTCGACAACAGCGGCGATATTCTCGGCACAACCGGCGCTCCGGGGCCGGCCACTCTTGGCAACGTCTCGTGTGGTCCCATACTCTTCAAGGTTGGTGGGCAAACGGCGCAGTTTGTCGGTGTCGGACCGCCGGGGAATCGGCGACTGAATTCGCGCTGCGCCAACACTACAGACGAATTGTTACGCAAAAAAATAGATACGATTATTCCGCGCTCTTGGGGAGTGTATCGCTGCATGGCTTGTTCACTTGTATTCTACATCTGTCTAGTCCACAAATATCAAGACAAGATTTGACATTGGCGGGAATTTGCAAAAATAAGAACATATTCCAATAGCGTGATCTCTTTTGGCCCACCTAGTAGAATCGAGTTACGTAGTTAGGACCCTGTGGCCCTGTATTGCACCAGATAAGTTTCATTTTATTTAAGCACAGTGATTGCGGAAAACAATTAAATCTCCACGCAGTCCTGTTTGTGTTTTTTTTTTGCACAAAATCTATTGACATCTAGGTACTTCGTCAGCCTCTGACGCTTATTAAAACGACGTTGGTCCAGGAGATTTTTCATCTATAGGTCTGAATCTTTTTTTTTAAAACTGACGTTGCTCTACCACCGCGAAATAACAAATATACATGCAAAATCACTAAAAATCGAAAATCATAATTATACCACGTAATTTATTATTAGGTGATGCTGGATGAGGAGGGACGCTCCAAACGATTTGGTTTCGTAGCCTTTGAAAATTCACAAGCAGCACTGGCAGCCGTAATCGGCCTCAATGGCAAGCAGCTAGCTGAGAACAAAGTTCTCTACGTGGCTCGTGCTCTCAACAAAGCCGAACGCCAACAGGAGATTCAACGAAAATTCGAAGAAAGAAAACGTCAAAAGCAAGCACACGTTTTCTATTATTAAAAGGAAAAGGGATTTCCACTTCCTTCCTCTGTATCTTGTAGTGGAGTATATATATATATATATATATATATATATATATATAAATATGTATTCAAACCAACAAAAAAAATGCAAAAAAAAAAGAGAAAACCACTTAAAAACAACAAAAAAAACTCAAGCATTTTAATGAATTCACATTGCAGCTGAATACTAGGATTATGTATTTAGGAGAAACAAAAAAACAAAACATTTAAATAAAAACAGATATTTTGAACATAGAAAATGAAATAAAACAAAACATAATTATTTGATACTGCAAAACCAAAAGGGACAAAACAAAACAAAAAGAATATAAAGATTTGTTGAACTGGGTTCATTATTGATTAAATTATTGTAAACAATTATTATTATGAAACAAAAAAAAAACAAGAAGAGAAACCTAAATTAAAACCTAGTATTATTGTAAAATTGCAAAAAAAAAAAACATAAAAATTAATATTAAACACAAAGTTCATTCACATTTATTATTCAAACAATGAACTTTGTTGTCAGAGAGGATTAAATAAAACTCATACAAAAATTAAGAAAATAAAAACAATTTAATTAAATAAATACACTATATGAAATATAAATTGTAAGTTAAGGCAAAAAAAAAAAAAACACACACACACACTTATTAAATGCAAAAAATGAAGAAAAACAAACAAAAGAGAGAAAATAAGAAAATTACTTGTAGTTAATGTTTATAATTTGAAAGAGAAAAACAAAATAAAACAAAACATGCAAAAGCAGAAAATTAATAGGAAAACAAACTCGATCGTCGTTAGTAAGCAAACTGAAACGAGAGAATAAAATAAGCCCACAGTTATGATGAAAATGAAATAAAACAAAACAAAAACAAAAACGGAAACAATTCAATTTTAGAATTATAATTTTATTATGCAGCGATTATGTTAAGCGAGACGTTATAAAATTATTTGTTTATTTTTTATTATTATTATTATTATAATTTTCTTTACTTATACACAAGAGAAATATTATATTGATTTACGTTTAACCATATTTTATTTGGCAAACTATTAAAGCAAACAAGCAACAAAAAAAAATGAATAAATAGAAAATGAAGAAAAGAAGGGGAACGGAAACCGAATAAAAAATAATGCTTATATCCTTATCGAACGTTGTTTACGTTATTAATCTGGTTTTTTGGCATTTTCTTTATTTAGTTGATTACCTGTTTAATTTTTTTTTTGTTTTTGACAAGCTTTGCAGTTCTTATGGGGGTTCATTCTGGGGCCTAACCATGTAATCGATTCTACGTTTGAATCTATTCGTAACTTAGGCCGTGTGTCAATTGCGTTGAAATGGGGGTTAAACTTTATCCACTGGCTAATTTTTGACATTTCTGCAGGTGCTTTCCATCTCTGTCACCCCTCAGCAGGTGTATCAAATGTCAAAAATTAGCTACTGGATACATTTTAGCGAGCTGTTGAGCAGGTTAAAATTTTGAGGTTACCATACTAATGTCAAAATTTATCCACTGGCTTAAATTCTAACGCAGTTGACACACAGCCTTACTCCAAACTCCATAGAGATTCTACTTTCAAATGGTACAATCTATGAAAAAAGAATAGAATGACGGTAATGCCAAGCTATTGGCTAAGTCTGCTTTTACACGGTGACTCTTGAGTCACGACTCACATGATTGCAAAAATGCTTGGTTACACGAGCGCAAAAAAGAATTACTTTTGTGGATACACATAGAAAAGAAATTAAGTGGGCATGCAAGAAAATTTGACAGTAGAGGAAGGGTCGGAAATTAAAATTCTAGAAACTTCGTTGGATATAAAGCAACAGGTACTTACTTACAGAACTCAAAACAAAAACATTCTCCTTCGCCAACAAAAAGAAATGAAAATTTCTGTCAAAAGGAGAACGTTTTAAGAAAGAAACATGATTTTTAACGCAAAACTCATTATCTGAAGATGAGGAAAATGACGAAACTTGACATTTTTTTCCATCCCTTTCCTTCTTTCTAAAAATAATCCGTTCTCTTTCGTGAATTTATTCTTTTTTGCGCTCGTGCAACCAAGCACAAAAAGAAAGAAAGTCCGAAAAGTTGATAGGGCAAGAGGCCATGGGGCTCAGCCGATGGCCTCAGTCGCCAGTGCTGTTACGTGTCTGTAGTTCGTTGCATTCATGTGCGAAGTACTGTGATGTCCAATGAGAGTGCAAAATGCCCTGTGAGTCGTGGGTACTTTTTTCCGTGACTCTTTTTGACGTTTTCATTTCTCTTCCTTCTTTTTATCGTTTTGTTGAAAATTAAATTAATTTATGGCGCAACAGGCTTGTCAGTACCCAGGGCCCAGCTTTTTTCTCACAACCATTTATGTGTGCGTGTGTATTTCTTATCACGATGGCGGGACCTCCTGTTTTATATCGAATCCGACGGCTAAGTTGAAATAAGCTTTTCATGACAATTGATACTACTCGGATGATTTTTCAGATCACGAGAGGAGGGTCAGTGAAAAATCATTTAGGTGTTTCTACGGCTGGGAATCGAACCCAGACCTTCTGCACGGCAGTTCATCGCACTAACCATCGCGCCACTGAGCACGTTATGTTGCTTCATATAATTTCGTTGCTTGGAGAGTCGGTTTCGCTACGTCTGCTTTTGCACATAGACTCTGGAGAAAAAAGTCGCAGTGTAAAAACGCGAGACTCACGAAAGAAAATTAACAAAGAAAACTTCTTAAAAAGTCGTGACCCAAGAGTCAACGTGTAAAGGCAGACTAACGAATTTTGGATTTTCGAATAAGACTGCAATTTTGTTTGACATGCTGTGGAATAAAGTAAAATAAAATCTTACAGACCTATTTCACTTCTCCCAATAATTTCAAACGTTTTTGAAAGGATATTACTCAGTCGCTTACACACCATTATTGATCAGAAACGCCTTTTACCTGACCATAAATTTGAGTTTAGAAGTAAACATTCGACTGTGGACCAAGTTCATATAGTTCTATACTGTTTGGTGTCATGTATTAAGAAGTGAATTCATCATTATTATAAGCTGCGAAGCAAGAAAACTATGTAGTTTAATACTCTTTGGTATCATGTATCACGAAGTGAATTCATCATTATTATAATCTGCGAAGCAAGAAAACTGTTGATCTGCCAGAAAAGACCACTCTAGTTATAAAATATCAAAAGAGGTATACGTATACGGTGTTTTCCATTGGTAATTCTAGATTTTGATCGGAAATTTGACCTTTTTTTCTATCAATGGAACACGGTTTCTGATTGATTAGCCATGTCTGTCCGTCCATCCATCTGCCACAAGTTTTCGGGCCTTAAACTTTGAGCTACGATAATGAAATTTTGTACACGTTTTTGTTGTTGCTCCCAGCAGAACAAGTGTAAACATTTTTGAAATCCGCCCATTGCCACGCCCCCCTTTTAGAAAAACATTTTAAGGCCAAACCGTTACAGATTTTGAAAAAGTGTCTGAGCAACATATTTATACAATCATAATATCTATATTTCGTCTGTACAAAGTTTTTTGCCACGCCCACTTTTTGGAGGCGTTTTTCGTAAAAAAACATTTTTCGGTAAAATTTTAAACATTTCGAAAAAAAATGTTGATGCAAAATAATTGCTTTTGGTAATATAAACATTTTTTTCATATTTTATTTTTACCTACGCCCACTTTTTGGAGGCGTTTTCATACAAAAACCATTTGTATATCCTACGCCATACCATATGCAGCAGAAAAACGTTGTTTTTGATCGACCCATACAAGTTTCTGATAAACTTTCTTAACAATATGTTGCGGCAACTTCGTTTACGGGATATTAATTTTAAGGATGGGATGGGCAGCGCATTCTAGCCTTCTCATATGTTTTTTAAGTTAATTTATCTGCCCTAGCGAGGTATCCGTAGGAGCGGACAATTTTCCGCAACGCATACTTCGTTTCAAATTCCATTCGAGGTACCTATGTGGCATCGGAGAAAAATCACTTCACTACAATTCGTAAATATATCGCTCGAAGAATTTGTGTCGGAGGAAACCGGCAAAAGAATTTCACTTAGCTGTCAAAAATTGCACGAAAAATGCACCTGAACTCACTTCAACGCAATTCACCGAGGTGCGTTACAAAATGTCGGAGAAATATTTCAAACAGCTTTTCCGAAGAATACCTAGAAGCTAAAATCCTCCGAATCGTACAAAATCGGAGAATTTCGCGCTCCGACGGATACCTTGCTAGGGCTGTATATTTCACATCTAACTGCCACGGTCTTAATGGTTAATAATATTTTTTGTACAACTAAAGTCAATCCAATCAAACTGACGCTATAATTTGTATTAGTGTTTGTGCAAGGAGGAGTAAATCCAGATTTCCAAAATTGATAGAGAAAAAAAAAACAATTTGTTTGCCCAATGGAACGCAACAAGTAAGTATCAAAGTCGGTCTTTTGGCAGATCTAGATAGAAGATTTTGATTTTTTACCAATGAAAAACGTCATTAGCACTAGCAGTTCAAATTTTAGACCACATTTGGTTTTCAATTTGACGAACACTTGAAATGCCAAAAAACGCCATAAGACAGCGTCATACTATTTTCATAATTACCAACAACTCGCATGGATATCAAATAAGAAAACCGTGTATCTGCTGACGTTCCGAAGCGAAGGACAAAAGTCAACAAGTGCATGTGCAGTGCAGTGCAGTGAGTGATTTTAATTAATAAATTTTGATTCTCTTTTGTGCTGACGTTCCGAAGGACAGAAGTCAACGAGTGCATGTGCGGTGCAGTGCAGTGAGTGATTTTGATTTGTAAATACTAAGCAGTGATGAACTATTTAAAGTGCAATAACAAATATTAGTCCCAGGAAACTGTGCAGTCAAATGTAAGTTATTAAACAAATTCAAATAAATTAGTTGCAAACAACAACATGAGTGGGATTATGGTACCTATTTCAGTTGTTTGTTGATTCTCTATTCAACCATTTCCCCATTTATGAATCAAATAGCTTGCTAGCTTTTTTGAGAACACATCAAAAACGGTCCTTACTAAAGTTTGAGTGTTCATTTGAAACTGCTTCGATCGGCTATGAGACAATTGCAACCCTGTCAATTTAGGAGTGATATATCGATACAAATAACAAATATTTGGCGCAGCGGTCTCGATAGACCTAGAGCCTAGCTAGTTGGGATAAGCCTTTCTTAATAATAATTGATACCACCGGGATGATTTGTCAGATCAACGCTTCGTCTGCGACTTGAACTGAAATCTCCTGGGCGGTAGTTCGTCGCACAAACTATCGCTCATCGGTAAGCCCCTGCATAGAAAATGAAGTTCCAGTAAGAAATATTTGATAGGAACACTAGCAAGCAAGGAATAGTCCGATACGACTGTATCATCAAATAAATAAAATTCTTAGCAGATTGACATTCTTCCTACTTGCATCCCTGTAATCATGATGAGGGCTTTAGGTTTGGTGGATGGATTCAATAAAAGGAGATTTTTCGGTTCGATTATGTAGGTACCCCATCCGTTTGCGAAAAAAAAAACAATGGCCCGATGGTTCCTATAGTGTGAACAGCGCACCATGCAGTAACTTTGAGCGGGTGTAATGGCTCCTCGTGCATTAGTTGTGGATTTTCGTTGCCCCAGAAGCGATAGGTTTGCTTGTACCCACTGAGGTAGAAATGAGCCTCATCGCTCATTATGATTTTGGTCGAAAAGTCGTTCACTTCGATTATTCCGCTTTCTTGGGGAGTGTATCGCTCCATGGCTTGTTCACTTGTATTCTACATCTGTCTAGTCCACAAATGTCAAAACAGATTTGACATTGGCGCCCATTTGCAAAAATAAGAGCATCTTCCAATAGGGGGATCTCTTTTGGGCCACTCTAGGTGCCAGGTGATCTAACTGCGTCCAGTTCTCATCTAGATCATACCGAACGTAATAAGATACGCCGAATTCAATTCAAAGCTCATTTTGGTATTAAAATTCTTGCAGTACTGCTTAAAAAATAGTATTGCTTGGAGCGTTTCTTTTTCTTTTTCAGGTGAGGCGGTCCTATGTTAGGTTAGAGGCTGCCAGCCTGTTATGTGATACCACGTGGATCTTGCCATTCTCTTTACTTTCCGTGGGTAAACCATTCTGAGCTTTTGATGAAGCGAAGGAGGCTTTTCTTTTGTTTGTCCGTTTGTGTAGGATGATGTTGGAGAATTCTCGTTGCTCCATCAGGGTCGGAAACGACCTCACCGACACATTCGATACCAAAAAAGCATTTAGACAAGGTAATGCACTGGCAGGTGACTTCTTTAATTTGATTCTTGAGGGGAAAACTTCCGAGTCAACACAAGAGCAACAGTCTTCTAAAATCGGTGCAACTACTAACATACGCCGACGATATTGGCATCATTGGTCGGCTTTAACGTGATGTCGTAGCCACGTTTGCTAGTATAGAGAAGAAAGCTGCAAAAATGCGTTTAGCAGTAAATGAGGGCAAGAGTATATGCTGTCAACACGAAAGGACACAAAACATCAACGAATTGGACAGAACGTCATCATTGTCACATTTGTCTAAGTCGGCTTCGCTATTAACTCTGACAACAACTCGTCAGAAATTAAACGAAGAATTACTCTTGCCAACCGCTGATCATCCCAGTCCTGCTCTACGGCGCTGAAGCATGGACCGTCTCAAAAGCGGATGTAGAAATCCTTGGTCGATTCGATAGGAAAATTAATCGAAAAATCTTCGGTCCCGTTTGCGTTACTGGCTATGGAGACGAAGATTCAACCAATAACTATACGAACTTTACAGCGACATATGTCCCTGGTAAAAAAAAACTTCGCATTGGACGTTTAAGATGGCTAGGACATCTAGAACGAAATGACAAAGTCTTCGATTCCCAGCCAGACGTCGGACGCAGTAGAGGAAGACCTCGTCTTAAAGGGCGCGCACAATTAGAAACCGACCTCAGCTTGAAGTGCGCAACTGGAGGCAGTTACCTAAGAAGCGGGCTAATTGGAGAGGCATATTAGTTGAGCTCCAGGTTCATGTTGGACTATAGCGCAACTTTAGTAAGTAAGAAAATTATTACTGGGGTGGTACCTCTCTATAACATCGATTGAGTTCTTTTCTTTTTCTTTTCTTATTTCAAAAATTTTGGTAATCTTCCCTTCTTTTTGTCTATAAAGCTTACCTGCATTGTGTAGTGGCCTAGTTGTTAGTAGTGTTGAACTACTAAGCACGGGCTTAGGAAAGTAGTCCAAACAACTACATTTTTCCATTGCTTCACCTCTTGCAAAATTCTGACATCCCAGAGTAACACTGTCATGAGATGCTTCTCACATTTTCCGTTCGGGTTCGGCGTTACACAGGAGGCCCTCTTCTTTGTGGCAAAATAAAGGACCGCGAAGTAAGGTTTGAGGCCCTGTATAGGCCGTAAATGCCATATATTTCAGATCTCCCTTGTAGGCAACATTCTTGGCTGCGGGCATCTGTCGGCATTCTTTATTAAATCGTGAGTTTCTTACTGGTGAAGGGAGAAAGCTTGCACAACAGTTCCGGCTGGTCTTATGGCTCATTAAAATCGTCACCATAGTCGAAGGACATGGTCGATACAGTAAGGGATACGCAATCCTTAAACCACTTGGCGGTCTCTCCTGGTACTACCTATATATCTGCTATACATCTCCGTCGAGACTTTAATTGAAAAAACCTCATCAATATAAACGCTAACAAACGCCACGAGTTTGTACCAACAATCTAGCTAAGGGACCATTACATCGCAAGGAGCTTTGCTCTTCACTTCGCTATAATTCCTAAATTATTGAACTTATCAGAAATGAGTTGGTTTTGAGGCTCTCGCTTTATTCCGACTAGACAAAGTGAGAACCTCAAAACCAACTCACATCACATGACAACAGAATTGTCGTCCCCGCCCTTCTCCAACTCTGAGCATCAAAATCAAAGCATACAGCAAAAACACGATTAAAATAAATTTTAGCAATAAATTCAAAGCGTTCCTTTATTTCCAACAGAGGTAACTTATTTCTTAAAAAACGACGATATACTCTTTGTCCCTTTGGCGCCTTTAGCCAACGCCTTCTCCTTTGCAGTGACTTTCTTCTCTTTCACTGGGACAATTGGTTGCGGTGATTCATCATGATTTTCCGAGCTAGAATCTTCCAATTTTATTTTCTTTGACATACTTGTGTCCGTACTAATAGACTTACGCTTGCTATTGGCAGTAGCTTTAGCTGCTTTACTCTCCATTTCTTTGATACCTAAATACGCTTGGAGTTCATCATGCAAGTCCAAGTCAACATAATCCCCAACAATATCACACGCATTTCTCAAGTAATCCACATCATCCGTTGTCTGTTCGATCTCACTTTTCTTGTAGTTCTGCGATAATGAACTGAAGCCGCAGTAAATGTTTTCCTTTTTTAAGCAATCGGCAAGATTCCGAACTTTCACAGCCAACCATGCTAAAGTCCTCGTAGGATTGTATTTAAAAAACTTCATACCTGATGCTGTTTTAACATCAGCAACTGCTTCCAATCGCTCACGAATGGTGTATTCAGCCATGAGCGTATGCACAGATGGATCACCTTCATCGATAATGTCATCGAGTGACATGGCTTTCTCCGAGCAGATTTTTTTCAGATAGTACAATGCAAGGAACGTACAATCCACCGGAACTGTAAAGTAGACTCTGCCATTGGAACACACATTTTTGTCGACCAGCCAACTGCGGTGGGGCTCTGCGAATTCTTTTACTTCGAAGAGGTTCTTCTGTTTTAGATCGGCAATAAAGAGGGCACGTTTTCCCTTGCCGGGATGATGGAAATGTTCAAATTTAAGACTTTCGGAGTTCTGTAAAAGTTCCTCATCGAAAAAGAAGACTTTTTGCTTAGCAACGGCTTTGGATACTTTTTTCGTTGACTTGGTTTCATCTTGGTTTGTGTTGGATTTCGACCGCGTTTTGGAAGTCATTTAAAATAAATTCTAAAACTATAAACAATTATTTTGTTGAAATGGAATGTGTACTTTTTGAATTCGCGCGAAGTCTAATGTTTGGGAAATGTCAAGTGATGCATTTTTTTTGCACTATGACATGTTCACAATTGTGAATCGGTTCAGTTTCAGTTAAGGTCGAGCTTCCATTTGTAAGAAATATCTTAACATCTACGAATGCCACATTCTACTAAGGCTGTGTGTCAATTGCGTTAAAATGGTGATTAATTTTGGTCGGCTGTGCCAAATGAATTAAATGGGATTTCATTCAATATTTTCTCAAAAGAGTTCAAACAAATTTCTTTTCTTTATAAAGGGTGGTTAACATTTAAGGGCTGATGTTGGTTTTGAATAAAACACAAATTATTTGGGAAATTTCTTCATTTCTTTTTATTATGGTAATATTGGTATGGTTCAATTATGTATGGAACAAAATATCGGCCAAATGACCGCAATGACCTCGGCGGCACACCTCCATCCGATGGTCCAAATTTTCGATGACGCTGAGGCATAATTCAGGTTCTATGCCGTTAATGTGCCGAATTATCTCATCCTTTAGCTCTTGAATTGTTGCTGGCTTACCGACGTACACCTTTTCTTTGAAGTAACCCCAAATAAAGAAGTCCAGGGTGTCAAATGACATGATTTTGGTGGCCAATTGATATCGGCACCACATGAGTTAACGGACATTGAGTTTGTTATGTTGAAACCAAATATCGTCCACATCCATATCTTCCAATGCGGGCCATAAAAAGTTCGTTATCATCTCATGATAGCGACACCATTCACAGTAACTGCTTGACCGGCCTCATTTTGGAAAAAATACGGCCCGATGATGCCGCCAGCCCGTAAACCACACCAAACAGTCACTCTTCGTGGGTGCATTGGTTTTTCGCCAATCACTCTGGGGGCGAATAATAATCGCCCAAATGCGGTAATTCTGCTTTTTGACGAATCCACTGAGGTGAAAATGTGCCTCATCACTGAAGATGATTTTCGTCGAAAATTGATCATCCACTGTTGCCATTTCTTGTCACCATTCTGACCATTGACGACGCTGGAAATGGTCAAGAGGCTTTAGTTCTTGAGTCAGTTGCACCTTGTAAGCGACTAAATGCAAGGCTTTATGTACAATGTTCATCAACAACGAGCGTGAGAGGTGCATTTGTTGGGCACGACGACGTTTTGAGGTGGACGGCTCTTCAGCCACACTATCGCGAACAGCAGCAATATTTTCTGCAGTACGAGCTGTTTTCACATCTCCTGCAGACCCGCGTTGCTCAAATTTTTGAACGATTTTTCAAATTTTTCCCACATTTGGACGATTAAATTGATTGAAAAAATCACGAAGTGCACGATATGCATTTTGATCTGAACGCCCATTTTCATAATAAGCCTGAATAACTTTAACGCTTTGCTCGATTGTGTATCTTTCCATTTTTCAAATTGGGTTAGTCTGTGATTGAGAAATGTCAAATGAAATGCAGCAAAAAACTTTACGTTTGGAAGTGGTTCACATTCAACATCGGCCCTTAAAATTTAACCACCCGTTACTTTCCTGTATCAGAAATCATCAAAACACATTAACAGCCTTATTTATTCGATGTTCTTAAAATGGGTCTCAAAGGTTGTTTTGTTAAGCATGCTTAACTATTTAAATTGGCTCTAAGCAATGTTGCTTAAATTCTTATCTATAATTACTGCTTAACTAAACTATGATTGTTAAAAAAAAACTTAATAAAAATTGCAAATCTAGAACAAAAAACTGAAATTTTATTTTGTATTAGAAGTTAGCAGTTGTGTCTCGCGGTTTAATATATTAAAATAAGAAATTCTTCATTCCTTCAGACTCCACATTGTAAACGATGTTTTGGAGTCAACATAAGTCAACAAAATGTTATTAAAGTGTTGGAAACAAAGTTGTCATGAGTTTAGCAACCTATAAAATTGTCGCTTGGTAAGATTCGTACTGCAAATTGTACAAAATTCCGCTGTTTTAGGTTATTTATTTTACACACATCTTGTATAACTATTATGTGTGGGGAAATATTTTATGAGTAAGAATTTGTGCGACCCTGAATAAAGGCTTCGCACTGTATAACTACACAGCCATTGGGCCTCTTTACATGAGATAAATATAAGACCGGTTCCATACCATACTCTCAGCGCACTACACGAGATGAATATGCCGGCAGAACAAATGGTTTACATGAACCCTTTTCATTGTGTTAGTATTTCTATCGAAATTGACATTTGCCTTGAGTACTTTTGACAAATCTCGAGCTCTTAAGTTTTAACGAGAGTATATATAACAACATTTAGGTTGTTTGTTCGGCTCACAACACGCGTTTGAGATCCGAACGACATAAACAAATTTTAAGACCTAAAATGGTGAAAAATGTGTTTGTGTTATTTTTAACCTTGTTCTGCCGCAAAAACTTGGTTGAAGAATTTAAACCATTTTGTCTCTGGTAACCTCACTTGGGGCTTAGATTTGCAAGTATTAAATTCAACTTTCATGGTATTTATATGTATTAGTATATCGTACATGATCAGAGCTCACATGTTACACATCCTCTAACACATAAAAATATCATGAAAGTTAAATTTAATACTTGCAAATCTAAAACCCGGGTAGGTCCCCTTCCCAACAATATCGGTTTCATACTAAAATATTCATCCCGTGTGCGGAGCATATTGAGTTTGGAATAAGATGCCGGGACCTTACTTCATCCCTGGCCGTGACTTAATTTTGCGCCTCTATGATTGGTAAATGCATTTACGGAACTTTCCAGCTAACCACCCTGTTAATCGATTGAATCGGTTTGTTTTACCGTTTCGCTAATGACAAAACGTCAAACATTTGCGTTGAAGTTTTTTTTTTTTTAAAAATGATTTTGAACTTTCAAAAATCACAATCAGTTTTACTTATTTTCTAAAGCGAGTTATTTGCAGTTAATTAATTAATTTAATACTTAAAATATTAATAAAGAAAGAAAGAACAAAAAAATGCCTAATTGTGTAGACCCATCTAAACGTGAAGTGCGTTCATTTCTGTTTTCCCGTGATCCGAGTGTTGATAGGCGCTTTCGACCGCGACCAAACCGTCAAGTGGCACTATTTCAAGGAGTCGATGAAGTAGAATCCGAAGATGATATATCACCAGAAGAGAGTCTCGCTAGCATCCAAAGTACTCCAGAACAAGAAGGTGCACAAATTTACCTTCGGATGCGACCCTTGCCACAAGAAGCACTCTCGTCAAACTACAAAATTTCCGGAAAGGTCTTGGTCACATCGCAACAAGACACTAGTGGTGCTGCTCTACAAAAAACCATGGAAAAACATTTTACATTCAGTGAAATATTCGACAATGCCATTAACCAGTCAGACATATATGAGAAGTGCATTAAAAATAAAATTGAGTCCGAGGAGAGTTTCACTGTTCTCACTTATGGAACATCAGGTTCGGGTAAAACGCATACCCTACTAGGAGACATGGACAAACCCGGAATAATACCGCGAGCCATTGAACATATATACGCCCTTTACGGTAGCAACTTGTATCCACAACCAGCTGCGAAGGTCATCAATGCGAATGTATCAATCATGGACGATGAATCTATGCGCCGGGAGATGCTTCTCCGGCAAACAATAATCTCTTCATGCAATGACGTACAATCGGTGTATAATCGTGTTCAGCAGAAAATCGAAGCAAACCATAACTTCCAGACAACAGTGCTAGATAACACGTCCGTTTTCATATGGATATCCTTTGTCGAAATCTACAATGAGTTTGTGTATGATCTCCTCAGTCCAGACATTGCCACAGCAACTATAAAACGGAAGAATCATAAGATCGTATCAAACGATGGCAAGGTTTTCGTCAAAGACTTGACCTCAGTGCATGCCAAAATGGCATCTGATGCCTACAAGCTACTTACATATGGCCTTCAGAAGGTGAACTATGCCTCGACTGCAATCAACTCAAACTCGAGCCGATCACATTGTATTTTCTTCATAGATGTGATTAAGTTTTCCAATCCTGGTCTACTGACACTAACAACATACAAGTTCTGCGACTTGGCAGGCTCCGAACGTCTTGGCAAGACCGGCAATGTTGGTAGTCGCCTAAAAGAGGCTCAACGTATAAATAACTCGCTACTGGTGTTGGGGCGCTGTTTGGACGCTGCGAATAACAATCAACGCAAGAAAAACGGTGATGTCATTCCATTTAGAGAATCCAAGCTGACCATGTTGCTGCAATCGGCGTTACTGGGCAAAGAGAAACTGAACATGATTGTGAATATCACTCCATCCGATAAGTACTTTGAGGAGAACATGAGTGTTCTGGGATTTGCTTCAATTGCCAAGAACATTATTTTCAAACAGCCGATTTTCAAGAATGACAACAGCGCTAGATATTCATTGTTTGTTGCACATGCTGCTCAGACTAAACGTTCAACAACCGCACAGGATGATTCTCAGTTGGACCTGTTGCTGGAGGAGAATTTCACGTGAGTATAAAATTGAATTAGAAAGAATAAAACTTGGAACTAATATTGGGACTCCATCAGATTACGAAATGAAGTCGAACGACTGAATAGCGAAGTTTGTCGGTTGAATAATGCCCTGATTCAGCAAGAATACGATCTCCGCAATAAGTTGGTAAATAACTTCCAAAAATCACTACAAGAACGTGATCGAAGCTGGGAAGAACGTATGGCAAAGGAAGTCGAAATGACTAAGCAGATGTATGAGAACAAGGTTAGTTAGCAAAATGTTTTATTCATTCAATTTATACCGCAACTTGCTTTTTTTGGATCTTTTAAATAGCTGACTGCCTTGAAATTGAAACACGAGCGTGATCTTGAAGATATGCATGATGAAGTAACGAATGCGAAGAAAAGAAGAGCCACCCTTAATGATTTCGAAAACATAGAGAATATTCTCTGAATATTTTCTATTTTTGTTTTTGTTTAGACTATTTATGAATATTTTATGTTGTAAGTTTTTTTTTACATAATAAAATCAACAATCGATTTTTAAACTTATTTTGACAAACCGTTTTGAGTTATTGCCTGGGATAATGGGGCACGCTAGAGGCTTGCACGCATGGTCGATGCTTTAACCTGATGTTGAGACTTCTTTGTCTTTGACCAACGATTATAAAGTCAAACAGATGACTCATTAAGAACAAAAAACAAAAACGTTTGCTCTTCAACTAACCATGATACGTGCGGGCGGTGTGCACGTGCACACATGATCCAAACATAAGGCGGGCTGTGCCAGTACGACCCGCCATAGAAACAATTTTTCCTGTATGCAGTGCGTCATCTTTACGGCTTTATAGTCTTAGCTTTGACTTGGGCGCTGGGATTGGAACATCCTCTTAACTAGAACACTATCGATGTTTTGTTATATTCAACCAATCATTTGTTGTTGAATGATTTCAATAATTGATTCTCATGGTGGGTTGTTCTTCTAGAAGAAATCGTTCTCGTTATAGCATTAATTGTGGCGTCCGAGTAAGGAGTGTTTGTACGAATTGCCTTGCTTACCAACCCTCAATAGATATTTCAAAAGTCAACTTTGTCGCTGTAAAGAAAAAAACTCTAACCTCCGTATTAATAAACGCTGGGTAGCTAATCAGCGAATAACTTTTGATATTTGCGAGAGTATTTCTTATGGGAAAAGCTGCCATGTTAGTCATTGTGGCGCTACAGACCGGAGTGAACCTGGGCCTCAACCAACATGCCTCTCCCATTCGCGCGGTCCTTTCTTAGTAAGTTGAGGTTGGTTTCAACGAAGGCAAAGTCTTCCTCTACTGCGTCCGACGTCTGGCTGGGAATCGAAGACTCTGCGAACCGGGGTATCGGTTTCCATTCATTCTACATGTACTAGCCATCTCAAACATCCAATGCGAAGTTTTTGGACCAGGGGCATGTCGCTGTACAGCTCGTATAGTCCTTGGTTGAATCTTCGTCTCCAAAACCCGTCAACGCAAACGGGACCGAAGATTTTTCGAAGAAATTTCCTCTCGAATCAACCAAGGATTTCTTCAGCCGCTTTAGATACGGTCCATGCTTCAGCGCCTTAGAGAAGGACTGTGATGGTCAGGGTCTTGTAAAGGATGTCCTTAGTGAGTGAGGGCTTTACTACTAATTTGCTTTTTTAGCCCGAAGAAACAGCGGTTAGCAAGAGTAATTCTTCGTTTTATTTCTGACGAGATGCTGTTGTCAGAGTTAGTAGCGGAGCCGAGATAGGCAAAGTCCTGTACTACCTCTGTCAATGTTGACGTTCTGTTCAATTCGTCGATGTTGTGTGGCCTTTCTGTCAAGACGAAAGGACACACAACATCGACATATACCTTGTCTTGCCCTCATTTACTGCTAAACCGATTTTTGCCCCTTCTTTCTCTATACTAGCAAAACGTGGCTTGACATCACATTGAGTCCGACCAATAATGTCAATATCGACGGCGTATGCTAGTAGTTGCACCAATTTCCGAAGAGCCTCCTCCTTTCAAGAATCAAATTAAAGAAGTCACCTGACAGTGTGTCGCCTCGCCTAAATCCATTTTTGGTATCGAACGTGTCGTTGAGGACGTTTCCGTGGCTCTGTATAGTTCATCTCTAGAAATTCTGTCGTATGCGGCTTTGAAATCGATGAATATGTGGTGGGTATCGATTTAGACTTCTTGGAGCTGCCGAAGTTTGATGATTTGATCTTTGGACTTTCCTGACCTAAAACAACATTGATAAGGGCCGATGAGGTTGTTGGTAAACGGTTTCAGGCGTTCACATATTTCTGCAGATAGGCGATGTTGAGGAGACTTATACCTCTGTCGTTGGGTCATTTCTGAAGGTCTCCTTTTTTGTGGATCGGGCAGACGATGTTGAGGTTCCATTCTTCAGGCATACTTTCCTCCGACCAGATTTGGCTTATGAGTTGGTGGATGTTACTAACCAAGTCATTTCTGTCGGCTTTATAACGCTCAGCGGGAAGACTGTCATTTCCGGCAGCCATATTAAGCTTGAGTTTTCATATTGCTATCCTCACTTCACTACGGTAGTTGTTGTCGTGTAGGCTGTGTTTACCGATAATACTGCTAAAATTGTCTACTCTTCCTACCTTTGCGTTAAAATCTTCTAGCTTACTTCGGTAGTCGCACATAGGTTTTGTCAAGGAGCTCGTAGAAGCAGTCTTGCGCTATATAATTGTTTTCCTCCATCAGGGCGTGAGCGCATATAAGGCTTATATTGGCGAATTTGGCCTCGGTGAGGATTGTTACAATTCGTTAGCTAATATCTTCAAAACATAAGACTTCTTGCCTAAGTCTGGCATTTATAACAAATCCGAATCCGAATAGTCGCTGTTACTGCTCACTCTAACACAATCCTTAGTAGATGTTACTGTTTTTCATACCCTTTTTGCCCGGCCGATCCCATTTTATTTCCTGAATGGCAATAATGCCTACTCCGTAGCAGAATAAAACTTCCGCTAGTTGTTCGCCTGCACCTCTGCTGTTCAATATTCTCACATTCCAGTTGCAGATACGAACGTCGTTTTCCTTTTTTCGTTTAACAGTGTCGTCAACAATAAAATCAGTCTTTCCGAGGCTATTGGTTGGCTTCGTAGCAATGGTTTTTGCTATAGGTAGGTAGTTAACCCAAACTACAACCCCCAACCTTGAGGGCTGGTTCCAATTTATAAGATACCCCTAGGACACGGGGCCATCAGAATCCACTACGGGATTGAGCAATGCCGTTGCCCTTTCGGTTCACCCGCCACCATCTCTGTTAGGACAACCTGTTGTCCGAATATGTCGAAGCAACATATCTAGGTTCGCCTGGGACAGCAGGCCGGGTATTCATTCCGTGCATGTCTGACCAGGCTGATTAGAGTGTTGTTGTTTTTCGTCTTGTTATCAACACTCGCACTTGTCGTAGGTTTCCACTTGGAGGTTAAAAATAAGCACTTGATGCGTAGTCAGAGTTACAACCACTGGGCGTTGCCATGTTAAAGCCAATCAGAGTTGTCCCGCCGATAACAAATCACATAAATTCTGTATTATATAGTTCGATAAGGATCTTATCCTGCAGTCACTGTTACTGCAAGCAACACATTCCCACTTAATTAATTATTCTGTTCATTCTTGCTACATGTCGCAATACACGCTTTGAAACTTACTCGTTGGGAAGTTAGCTCTCCAAGGAGTTGTGTGTGATAAATGAACTGCATTACCTACCTCTGCAAAAAGCCTTCATTTTATATGGTAAACTTTATTTTATTTTAAAAAAGTTATTATTTCGGTTGTTATATGCTTGTTTTATATGTGTATTATGAATTTGGACGGACAACTTCTGCCATATCCTCAACTGGCAAACTATTGGCATTTTCTCGCATTGCCAAGTTATATTTTAAGCGTATTGTTGCAAAGTACACAATCTCCACAATACTTAATGAGGAAAATCCAATGAAGAGACCGAGCACACCTCCACCGTTGGCTATCAATGTTGAAACAGTGTATAGTTCACTACGTTTCATGGCCGTGAATTGTTGCTCCTTGAAAAACACCCGTAATCGTGACCACATAAAACTGTAAGTGAAAAATATTTCCTAAAGGGAATTTAAAAAAAAAAAAAAAATTCTATGCACTCACTCTGGATGCTCATCGTAAGAGTCGTTTCTCGCTTTGATTGTGGCTAAACCGTCCATTCGAGACTGTGAGGTATCGAAATTATAACTCAACGAGACGCAAGCCGGCAGACAATTGCATTCACTTTTAAACCTTGGATTCTTAAGCGATTGTAGTATTTCTTGTTGCTGGACTTTCATTAAATCGTCCTCAGCATCATAATAGCATGAGATGTCTAAATGATTGCACACCCTTACTCCTTCAGGTTCTAAAAAATTAAAAAGTCTTCATTAACACTAAATTAATGTTTACACATAAAATCAAAACACTTACGTGGCATAGAAAACTTAACACATCCACATCTTGCGATCGTGAAATTGGTCAAACATTCAAATTGGCAATTACTCGCCGAGTAGTATTTGAAAAACCTTAGATACCGTTCGCTGTTAAAGAAACACTGGCGTCTAAATAAAAAATCCATCAGAAATTAATGAAATTTTCTTTCAAGAAATAACACAATAGATACTCCTCTGGCTTTAGATCCCTCACTCCCCTTGATGTGGTTGTATAAATCGGATCAATATGCACGATAATCTCCTGCTTGTGTCGGATTAGAAAATAATTGCTTGTCGAATGTACAGCGTTTTGGGGAGAGTTTAAGTAAACCTTAATCCAATTACAAGTTTAGTTTTAATTTTGTTTAACGCAATAGAAGTTGTTCACCTTGTAGCCTTGCCTCAGACTTCGACAATTGTAGTCCAAGTTATGACCAAGACCTTGTAATAAAGCAACAAGTCCAAATCTTGCAGATGCACGCAAAACTCGCTTAGGGTATGACTCTTCGGTTTGGTTTATAAAACCATCCTCCATTGACCAAGTTCCATGGTATGTTGCGGGAGTATGATTTGCACCATCGGCGAATTTATTGAAATCTACTGTAATATCATCGGGAATCCTTGCAGCGTAACTTAGAAAATAGAAGACAGAGAGTTAAGTTTCAAATAATAATGAAAAAGTTTCTTAAAATTTCATTTCAAAATGTAGTTTCTAAAGTTTATTTCTGCCACTAGTTACCATTAAAGACAAAAAAGTCGTTTAAATTGCCAGAGAAGACGAAAGAATTATTCGTATACATTCGAATATTATATGCACACGTAGTCCATAAAGGTTCGTTGTGGAACCCCGAAGATCTGTCGATTTTCCCTATATTCGTTCTCCTAAGTAAAGCATTTAGAGCCGACTATATACGGTAGGAGGTTTCTTATATTGATATTAGCCAGCTCACATAGATTATCAAAACAATGTTTTCCCAGATGGAGTTTTCTTTTGTCGAAGAGAGCTGGAAAATAACAGAGAAGGGGGGAATGCTTTCCTCCTCTTCTTCGTCCAACCAGCTTCTGCAGAAGTCATTGCTAAAGAGTCACAGTTTTTCTGCGTGTAGTGTGTATGCCTATAGGATAGTGTCCTGTAATTACTTAAGTGGCGCTATAGTCCGGAATGAACCTGGCCCTCAACCAAGGTATCAATTAGTCCGTTCTACAATGCAGAGTTTTTTTTTTTACTAGAAACATGTCGCTGAATAGATCGTATAGTTCTTAGTTAAATCTTTGTCTCCATATTTCCCATCAACGCAAACGGGCCGAAGGTTAAAGTTATGTCTTTCAATTGTGACGTTTTGTCCAATTCGTTGATGTCGTGCGTCCTTTCGTATTGACAGCATATACTTGGTCTTACCCTAATTTACTGCTTACCGCATTTTTGCCGCTTCCTTTTCTATACTAGCAAACGTGGCTATGATATCAAGATGAGTTCTGCCAATTATGTCAATATCGTCGGCGTATGCTGGTAGTTGTACCGATTAATGGAAGATTAGTCCTCTGGCGTTGTCTCTGGGGTTTTGCAATCGTTTCAAGAATCAGATTAAATAAGTCACATGACAGCGCATCGCCTTGCCTAAATCCTTTATTGGTATCGAATGTGTCGGTGAGGTCGTTTCCGACCCCGATGGAGCAACGAGAATTCTCCCCTGTCATCCTACACAGACGGACGAGTTTGGGCAGTATACCAACATTTTACATGGCTCCGTATAGTTTATCTCTATAAATGCTTTCATATGTGGCTTTGAAATCAATGAATAGATGGTGGGCATCGATTTGGACTTCTTCTATATTTTTTAGGATCTGCGGAGTGTGAAAATTTGATCGGCTGTGGACTTTGCAGGCCTAAAACCACACTGATAACGGCCAATCAGGTTGTTGGTTAACAGTTTCACTTATTACCGCAGATAGGATCTTGCAGGCGATGTTGAGGAGACTTATGCCTCTGTAGTTGGCGCAGTTCAGAGTGTCTCCATTTTTGTGGATCGAGCAAACGATGCTGAGGTTTCATTCTCCAGGCATACTTTCATCCGAACTGATTTGGCTTATGAGTTTGTGGATGTTACTTACTAATTCATCTCCACCGGCTTTATAAAGCTCAGCGGGAAGGCTCTAATTTGCGCCAGCCTTGTTAAGCTTGAGTTTATTTCTATCCTCACTACATTCAGGTCCGGTGGTTGAAAGTTTTCGCTGTCGTCACCAATATTTAATGGTTCGTTCTGCCTGACCGCGGGATATTATTCCTACTCGTCGTTTATCAGTCTGTAGACGTGTATCTTCCATATCCTCAGATCAACTATGTATCAACTACGTGGATATCATTAATATCCACAGAATTCTGTTAGAACCTTGTTTCCTTGGATTTGACGTTTTACGCTTTGGTAAAAATTGCTAGCATCATTCCTGGGGTTTCGCCTCCCTTTATCCCAGACCGCGCTATTTTCTTGCTCATTTTTCTTCATTCTGAAAAGCCGGTGTTCTTTCTCTTCTTTGCCTATAGAGCTTATTGGCAGCTCTCGTTATCACCTGCAGCTTAGCCTTAAAGGCTTAGTTTTTGGCTGCGAGCATCTGTCGGGATTCCCCATTAAACCAAGGTTTTTTTTTGCTGGTGGTACAGTCTAATGCCATTGCGGCTAATGCCTTGTTGGCATCATTGCCATTGTTCTTCGACGTTTTATCGTGAAGGCTGTAATTTCCCACCTAAACATGTCTTCTCTTCCTACATTTGCGTTAAAATCTCCCAGGACGATTTTAACATCATACTTCGGTAGTCGCTCAAAAGTTTTATCAAGAAGCTCGTAGAAGCAGTCTTTCGCTATATCATCTTTTTACTCCGTGCGTCGAGCTTTGAGCACATATAAGGCTTATGTTGGCGAATTTGGCCTCGATTCGAATTGTTTCAATGCGTTCGCTAATGTCTGGAAAACATAAGATTTCTTGTCTAGCACATTTGTTATAAGTGCTAGGCATTCGAATAGTCGCTGCTTCTGTGCACTATAACACGGTTGACACAATTTTTCATACAATTGTATTTCCTGCATGGCAGTAATGTGTGTTTTGTAGCAGCTTAGGTCTTCCGCCCGTTGTTCGCCTGCACCTCTCCCGTTAAGTATTCGCGCATTCCAGATGCAGATCCGAATGTCGTTGCCTTTTTTCGTTTAGCATGGTCATCAAGAATAAAATCAGTCCTTCCGAGGACATTGGTTGCTTCGTAATAATATTTTTTTTTTTCCTGGAGGACCAGTTCCAATTAATTAGATACCGACCTCTACAAAGGTCATTATCTATAAAATTCATTTGCAGTTTGTAGATTTTAAGTAAGCTTCGTCCAGTTAGAATACCTGCTAGTGTCGAAAAAGATTTCCTGTTTCTTTGAAGTAGTTTGTGGGTTCTGGCATTGTCATAATCAGGGTAGCCCCGTCGATAATCGGTAGGTCAAATATTGGTATATTTATCTTATTAGCAAAGAGAACGAGTTTTGTTTTTATGGGTTGGTGGCAAGTCCACATTGAATGTCCACTCGTTTAATGTTTTCAATGCATGCTCGAGCAGCTCACTCCTAACTAATAGTGGCCAGTGGGTAGGAATTTCCCTATAGCTAGTATCGCTAGATAGTCTGCGTAGGCTATGACTTCTACCCCATTGTGCTGTAGCTTATTGAGTATCTCATGAATAGGATCCACAGCAGAGGTGAGATAACGCCGCCTTGTGGTGTGCCTCTTGATGCTATTACTTTGAGATGTGTGTCTCTCAGCTTCGCATTTATTTTTCTGTGTCTGAGCTGCAAGGTTTCTCTTGACTGCATTAGTGCTCACATTATTGAAGGTTCTTTCAATGTCAAGAAATGCAGCGAGCGTATATTCCTTATCGCGAAAATATTTTTCTTTGGCACTAACGATATCATATAGGGCAGTTTCGATTCCCTTACTTTTCGTGTAAGTATGATGTGCAGAAGATATATAGTTTTTTAAAAGTTTTGAAAACGAAGGACGTAGGACTTATGGGCCTAAAGTCCTACGCGGTCGTGTGGCTTGTCTTGAAACGCACCTCTACAAATATTTTCATACAGTTTCTAGACAATGCGCGGTGTTTTTTTTTTTTTGGAACGCATCCCTCGAGTATGTGGGAGATTGCCGTATAAAGTTTATCAAAACCAAAAGAGCCGTTTTCGAGACAATTGAATTTATGTATAATTTTTATGTGGAAGATACCGTTAATCAAATAGCTAAGATAACAAAAATGGTCTAGAACTATGACCAAACGTGGGTACGAAGAATAAAGAAAATTGGTCAAGCCGCTTATGCTGGAAAAGCCATTACGGACAGACGGAATTGCAAAAAACACATTTTTGGGTCTCGGCTGTTATTGCAATGTTAGAATCAAAATCTCGAGTCCGAAATTTTTCACGAAAGCAATACCTATCTCTTTGTAAGAGAAAGTTATGTTACTACAAGTATTACTTCTCCCAATTTATTGACATTGACATCACAGTAATTCGCACATGAATGCATCGAACTACAGACACATAACAGCACTGGCGACTGAGGCCATCGGCTGGGACAGATCAAGACATTAATACAACAGAGAGAGACAGATAGACACATAGAAGGAAAGACATATAACATAAACCTAAGTGGCACAGAGGAGGATACAATTTTCGTAGAAAACAAATGCTGCCGAAGCTGGGGCTTGAACCCGCAGCGTTTGGCTTTAGGGTATCGTTGTACAAATCGAATTGTACCTGGCGAAGTAGGTCCGGGTTACTATTCAGTAACATTATTGTACGGGAACATACCTAATATATTGCTCATTTGATTAAACTGCTCTCAGATTAATAAATTGCTTAAAACTTAAATTAAGAAAATAAAGCGTGCCCACTTTATGAGTGCATTTTTCTCAAAACTATTTATGGATAAAGTCAATCTTCCCGGAAAAATGTATTAAGCAACATTTATAAAATTTAACAGGAGATAAAAAAAACTTCCTATGTAGGTAACTATTTGTGTATTTTGTAGTGTACTGTAATTTTTATTTTTCTATAGTTTATTTTATATTAATGGTAGAAACCTCAAACCAAGACCAAAACGTGGCGCTCCCATAAATTATACGGGCAAGTCAAAAAGTATTTTCCTAAAAAAATTCTCGCTTAGTACATTTTTGCGGGATATTATCGAAGTGAAGTAAAGACTTTTTAGAAACATGTACAGTTTTTTTTTAACAGAAAATTCACTTTCACTGATCGTACAGAAAAATATATTTTGTAAAACCTAAATGTCAGTTCTTTAAACCTTTCTGTTCTCCAAATTGACGAAAGATGTTGATTTTGTGTTAAATCACGATTTAATTTTTTCACGAATGTTATATTGTAGGTCTTCTTGCAACTATTGACGGCTAAGGCATATTCAAGGATTTTAAAACAATATTTTGCATACCTTTCATTACGAAAAAGATCCTTAGCGGTCAGTCCATTGAATTGATAACAAATTCCATCATCTGTTGCAACAAGTGATAAAATATTTTCACACAAATAAAATCGATTGTTCCACTTGCAGAAAGGTGCCGTATTGTTCTTAGATACAGCCATATCACGCAATGTCTTTCCGATCGGAGTATCCAAATCTGTTGGTAGACGTGCGGCAATTTCCTGAGCCACTTCTATATCACAAATATGCAAGGCTGCGGACAATTTTTCCATTCTAACCCAAAAGCAACACTTGATATCAGTTGCTTATCAGTTAATTACCGACAACTTACTCTTCTCGTGATATGATGTCGTCAGTATAATTTCCAGCAGCGAATCGTCCAGATACCTTTGCGAAGTTGAAAATATCCGTTTCTATTTTAGATTCGGGACATATGGTGATGGTCGGAAACGGGATCGTATGTATAGGAATCAGTGTTTCATCAAAGCTTACAATCACTGGGGAATTCAACCATTTGTAATAGACTCGTCGGATGACAAAACAACTCAAAACAAATGACACCAGGAAAAGTAAACCCCAAAGTATTCTGAAAATATTTCACTTCATAGTATTAAAACACTCGTTGATACATGAACTAGATATCACCTTTCGATCGGATGCAGTTTTCGTTGGAAAATATACCGAATGCCATGCATTGATGTTTTCCTAGAGTATTCCATTAGAAAACCCTCCAACATTTGCATCTTGGTGCCATATTTAATTTTGGAGTTAATTATCACTTCACTAGGCACATCACTTAAAATATCCGATGGAATAAAAGTTCCAATTGATGCTGACTCTGAACTAATGGCGCTTTCGCTGGCTGGTTTTTCCATGTCCGTTTTGGTCGTCTCTAATGTTGCAGATGAAATGAAAACTGTTACAGTTTTCTGTTTTACAAAGTAGGTATCTGCCCAAGCCCATATTCCCCAAACAATTATATTAATTTGTCCACTTCATGATAAGCCATGTGTACTAATATTAATTTAAATTACCAGTACCAGACAACTAGTACAAGGTATGTGAATTGCATTTGCCTCTGTTTTTTGTTTTTTTTATGTCAAATAGAGAAAGACATTGCAGAGGCAAATTAATTTTGTACGTGTCTCATGAGAGACCAAACTATTACGTTGAAACATGCTAAAAAAAATTGTCGGAAAATGCATGTTTTTGTCAGGACTATTTTGTTTTAATAAGCATAGTGATTATGAAGTGTCAAACGTTTAAGTATATCAGTGCCACCATTAAGTTCTTTCAGTCAAAAATCGATGAGACAATAACAAAAACATATGAGTAGGCTTCAATCCGCAGTGTAGATCGTTTAATACCCTATCCCATCCCATCCTTAAAGTTAATATCCCCAAAATGTGTTCTTTATGGTAATGAAATATATAAAATGGCATTGTCACCTCATTTTGTTCTGATAGTTTCTAAGCCTTTATTGGTTCGACAAAAAACGACGTTTTTCTATGTCATATGCTTTGGGGTAGAGTATGCAAGTGGTTTTTGTAAGAAAACGCCTCCAAAAAATGGGCGTGGGTTAAAATGGTCTGAAGACGGAATGATTATATTGAGGTAATTGAAGTATTTTCATCAAACATTTTTAAACAAAAAAAGTTTTTTTTACTAAAAACGCCACCAAAAGACGAAATATAGATAAGGATTGTCTAACTGTTTTGTTCAGACGATTTTTCAAAATTCGCTAACGTTTAGCCAAAAACAACGTTTTTATAATAAGTGTGCGTGTCAGTGAGCGGATTTTTAAATTTTTTAAACTTATTCTGTGTGCACGGACAAGGATCCTGTATACAAAATTTCATTATTCTAGCTCAAAATTTAACGCCTAAAAACTGGTGACCTACAGACGGACAGACGGACATCTGAGTCGATCCACATACTTTGAAGAATACTTTCTTAATTAAGTGTCGCAACAGTCCGGAATGAACCTGGGCCTCAACCGATATACCTGTCCAATTAGCCCGGTCCGATAACTGCCTCCAGTTGCGCACACCAATTTGGTTGAGTTCGGTTTCTACTTGTGTGCACCACTTGTGTGCACCACTTGTGTGAGGTCTTTCTCTAGAAGATTCTGAAAACCGGAGTTAGTGTTCATTCGTTTTACATGTCCTAGCCATCTTAAACCTCCAATGCGGAGTTTTTTTTTTTACTAGGGGCATGTCGCTGTACTGCTCCAATAGTTTTTGGTTGAATCTTCGTCTCCATAGCCCGTCAACGTGAACGGGACCGAAGAATTTTCCTCTCGAATCGACCACGGATGTCTTCATCCACTTTTGATATGGTTCATGCTTCAGCGCGGTAGAGTAGGACTGCGATGATCAGGGTCTTACATAGGATCTCCTTAGTAGTTCGCGTAAGGGCTTTACTACTAAATTGCCTTCTTAGCTCGAAGAAACAGAGGTTCGTTTAATTTCTGACGAGATGTCGTTGTCAGAGTTAATAGCGAAGACGAGGTAGACAAAGCCCCGTACTTCCTCAAAGTTATATCTGTCAATGGTGACGTTCTGTCCAATTCGTCGATGTTGTGTGTCCTTTCATGTTGACAGCATATACTCCGTCTTGCCCTCATTTACTGCTAAACCCATTTTTGCCGCTTCTTTCTCTATACTAGCAAACGTGGCTATGACATCACGTTGAGTCATACCAATGATGTTAATATCGGCGGATGCTAGAAGTTGCACCGATTTTTGGAAAATTGTGCCTCTGGTGTTGGCTCAGGAGTTTTGCACAATCCCTCTCAAGAATCGAATTGAAAAAGTCACATGATAGTGCATTGCCTTGCCTAAATCCTTTTTTGGTATGGAATGTGTCGGTGAGGTCGTTTCCGACCCTGATGGAGCAGCGAGAATTCTCCGTCGTCATCCTACACAAACGGACGAGCTTTGGCGGTATACCTAAACTTGACATGGCTCTGTATAGTTCGTCTCTATAAATGCTGTCGCATCCGGCTTTGAAATCGATGAAGAGGTGGTGAGTATCGATTTGGACTTCTTGGGTTTTTTTTTCAGGATCTACCGAAGTAAAACCACACTGATAAGGGCCGATCAAGTTGTTGTTTTTAAACGGTTTCAGGCGATCACATATTACGGCAGATAGGATCCTGTAGGCGATGTTGAGAAGACTAATGCCTCTGTAGTTGGTGCAGCTCAGTGGGTCTATTTTTAAGAGAATCAGGCATACTTTCATTCGACCAGATTTGGCTTATGAGTTGGTGGATGTTACTTACCAATTCATCCCCGACGGCTTTATAAAGCTCAGCGGGAAGGGCGTCATTTCCGGCAGCCTTATTAAGCTTTAGTTAAGATATTGCTATCCTCACTTCACTTAGGTCGGGTGCTTGGCAGTTTTCGCTGTCGTTGCCAATATTGAATGGTTCGTTCTGCCTGACGATCTGCATCGACTGTGTCTCAACTACGACATTTCCTTGTTCATCTTGACAGGATTCTGTTCGGCTTTGACGCTTTACACTTTGGTAAAACTTGCGAGCATTGTTCGTCGAGTTGCACCTCTCTATATCCTCGATTCCGCGCTTTTCTTGCTCTTTTTTCTTCTTTCTGAAAACCCGGTGTTCTTACCTTCTCTCGTCTTTACCTGCAACTTAGTTTTGTAGGCCTCGTTCTTGGCTGCGATCATTTGTCGGCATTCCTCATCAATCCAGGGGTTTCTTTCTGGTGGACGCGAGTAACTTAGCACATCAGTTGCGGTTCATCTAATGGCCTGTTGACATCGTTGCCATTGTTCTTCGACATTTGATGCTGGTGGTGTGGTGTTAATTGAGAGGTTAAGGGTTACGCGTTGCGCGAAGGCCTTGGCGGTCTCTTGGGATTTCAGTTTTTCTACATTAAATTTTTTCGCAGTATTTCCGGATTTTTGTGGCGTGGTGGATATCCGTATTCTTACATTGGCTGCAAACAAGGTAATGTCGATGTTAGCTCCTCGGAATGATGGAACATCCAAAATACTGGATGTGTGCCCTTTGTCTATCGCATTGTGATCAATTTGGTTGACCGTTCGTTGATCTGGAGACCGCCATGTCCCCCCTTATGGATATCGAGGTAAGGGTGCTGTGTGCTGGCTATAGTGGCATTTCGTTCCGTAGCGAAGTCGATTAGTCGTTTGCCATGTTGCCGTGCAGGTTGTGTTTTCCGATAGTACTGCTAGAGATGTCTTCTCGTCACACATTTGCGTTAAAACCTCCCAGCACGATCGCACTTCTGTAGTCGATTATAGGTTTTGTCAAAGAGCTCGTTAGAAGCAATCCTTCATTATATCATCTTTTCCTCCGTCGGGGCGTAAGCGCATTTAAGGCTTTAAGGCTGGCGAATTTGGCCTTGATGCGAATTTTTACAATACGTTCGCTAATGTCTTGCACTTGTAACAAATCCGCATCCTAATAGTCGCTGTTTCTGTGCACTATAACACGGTCCTTAGTAGAACCACAGTTTTTCATCCTCTTTTTGCACAGCCCATCCTATCGTACTTCCTAGATGACCGTAATGTCTAATTTGAAGTTGTTTAGGGCTTCCGCTAGTTGTTCGCTTGCAGCACCTCTCCTGTTTCGTTTAGCAGGGTCGTCAACAGTAAAATCAGTCTTTCCTAGGCTATTGGTTGCTTCGTAGCTTCGTTAACTACCCACCATACTTGGTTAGTTAACCCAAAGCACAATCCCCAACCTTGAGGGGCAGTACCAATTTATAAGATACCCCTAGGACATGGGGCCATCAGTATCTACTACCGGATTGAGCGCTGCCGTTGATATTGCGGTTTATCCGCTACCATCTCTGTTCAAGGGGGCTGACTTTCCCTTAAAATTCCTAGACAACCTGATGTCCGAATACGTCGAAGCAGCACATATAGGTTCGCCTGGGACAGCAGGTCGGGTATTCATTCCGTGCCAGTCTGACCAGGCTGTTTATAGTGTTATTGTTTTTCATCGTGTTATCGATACTCGCGCTTATCGTTTAGCAAGTCAAATCCGGTTGGGTGAGACCAGTACCCGATGGTTACCACTTGGAGGTAAAAATTATCGTACTTGATGTGTAGTCGGGTTTACAACCACTGGGCATAGCCAAGTTACAGCCAATCAGCGTCTACCCTCGTTCTACATTATCCAACCATTTAATTAGCTCACCTTTTCTTATATTTTTTGCATTTAAGCATATAAGCACTTAAAAAAATCCTAGGATATGTCAAAGCAAGGCGTTATAGTTCAGCAGATTTTGAGTGAAGGTTAATGTATTCCCGGTTTGAAGCGGGTCTAAATTAACCGGATGCTATTGTTCATGATATTTATAATTTGATTTATGTAACCCCTTTAATTGCGGAAGACTGCAAATGTTACATTTGGCGTATTATTCGTCAAATCCAATTTTCCTATCAAATTCTGTCTTATTTCGTTCGTCGTCATTTCACGTCGCCAACGGACCAACTAAAGGGTGATCCATTTCGAGGTTCCTTATTTTTTTAAAGAAAAAAAACTCAGAAAATTCAAATTTAATGGAGAATGTTTATTATCATTTGAAAGAACATTCTTTGGCATTTATTTTTTGAAGATTTAGTCTATCAAATGTTGGCCGTTGCTACGTCGCAGATGGTCCATCCGTTGAGTCCAATTTTCGATCACTCGTTCGAGCATTTCGACTGGTAACTGGCGAATGACACGCGTAATGTTTTCCTCCAAGGACTGAATCGAAGCGGGTTTGTCGGCATAAGCTTTTGACTTTACATATCCCCACAGGAAAAAGTCTAACGGTGTGATATCACACGATCTTGGTGGCCAATCGACCGGCCCAAAACGTGAAATTATGTGCTCACCGAAATGTTCTCTCAATAAGTCCATTGATTGATGCGATGTGTGGGAAGTGGCGCCGTCTTGCTGAAAACAAATGTCGCCGAGATCTCGAGCTTCAATTTCAGGCATCAAATAGTCGGTTATAATGGCACGATAACGGTCGCCATTGACGGTTACGTTCGCACCGGCATACTTTTTAAAGAAATATGGACCATCCACCGGCCCACAAACCACACTAAACCGTTGTTTTTTCTGGATGAAGTGGCAGTTCTTCAATCTCTTCAGGTTGTTCTTCGTCCCAAATGCGGCAATTTTGTTTGTTTACATACCCATTGAGCCAGAAATGGGGGCCTCATCGCTAAACAAAACTTGACTCGAAAACGTCGGATCTTCTTGGAACTTTTCAAGAGCCCATAGAGCGAAGCGATGTCGCTTGGGAAGGTCGAGCGGCTTCAGTTGTTGCACAAGCTGTATTTTGTACGCTTTCAATTTATGATCTCGACGTCAAATGCGCCAAGTCGTTCCATACGTCAGTCCGAGTTGCTGCGAACGGCGCTGAATCGACTCTCTACGGTCCTCGTGTACACTCTCAGCTACGGCCGCTATATTTTCTTCACAGCGTGCTGGACGTGGTCTATTCGGTCGAATATTATCCAATAATGAATGCTGGGTCTCAAAATGGGTGATGGTGTTGCGAATAGTACGCTCAGTAGGCCGATTATGTTGACCATAAGTTGAGCGAAGTGCACGAAACACATTCCTCACAGAACGTGAATTTTCATAATAAAGTTGAACAACTTTAGTCTTTCCATTATGAAATGCCGAACAATACTAAACAAAAATAACATGACAGCATGACACGACTCACACGTGATCTGTCAAAAAAGGCTATTGACAAAAGTATCTCTACTTGGATCACCCATTATATAAATTTCTGACCTTTGTGAATAAGCTATGTATCATGGAAAGGTTTTTAATTAAAACAATGCAATGGTAAGGGAATTGTGAAAAGATATTATCCCCCTTTCGTCTTCTGGTTCATGTCATGTTCTAGTGAAACCTTTATCACGTGGGAGTAGTTTTTTTTTTTTTTTTTTTAATTTAACAAGCTGTGTAGATAATATATGCAATATTTGTTATCAAATCAGAAATCGCCGCTGTCTATGAATGAGAACATCGTTCTAACTCCTTTGCAATCAACGCCTATAACGCCTCTGGCACTGACTGTCCGTGATAGCCCACATTACAGCAGATAATCTAATGAAACTGACACATCCCAAAGGACCACTGCAACCATTACAACTAATTGCCTCCATTTTAATAGCACGCATTAAGTTCTATTGCATTAATTAAAATAATTATTTTGGAAACATTCCTTCCTCACTGGCATATAAACATTTCGTTGGAGTTCCCAAAGTCATTTTTGTTTAAGCATTCGAGGGAAACGGAAGTGCTGCGAAATTTAGCAATTATGAGAAATAAGGTTGCAGATATTACCAGCAGTTCCGATTCGGTATTTTCGAATATTCCTTCGGACTTTTTAAGTGATGTGCCTAGTGAAGTGATAATTAAATCTCGTATCAAATATGGCACTAAGAAGCAAATGTTGGAAGGTTTTCTTATGGAATACTCCGGAAAGTCCTCTGTACATGGTATCCGGTATATGTTCCAAAGAAAGCTACCACTCCTCGAAAGGTGAATAGACTCTGCAATCGTGATGAGGGGAATATTCTATGTGGGTTCAGATAGAGACAATTTTTGAGAATGAGTGGTTTATTACTATGACCTTCCTTCCTAAAAAAAAAAATTAAATAAAAAAATAATTAACGCTCGTTTACATTTCAGACTACTATGGGTAATACTGTTTTTGGTATCGGTCGTTCTGAGTTGCTTAGTCATCGCAAGGGTGTATGGCAAATGGTTAAATTCTCCAGTGATTGTTGGATTCGATGAAACCTTGGTTCCAATTAGCAAAATTCCATTTCCAACGATCACAATATGCCCTGAATCGAAGATGGAAAGGGATGTATTCGATTTTGGGAATGTTACTCTGCGGTTTGCTGCTGGTAATGAAAGTGACGATAGTCTATCAATGGAAGAGTAAGTTTTTTTTTATAGATATTAGATGAATGCAATTTAATTACCACTTTTTGGGTAGAATGGAACGATTGTCTGCAGCCCTGCACATTTGTGATATCGAAGTGGCTGAAGCTATTGTCGCAGGACTTCCTAGAGATCTGGCACCACCGATAGGGAATACATTACGTGGAATGGCAATATCAAAGAATGTAACGGCACCGTTCTGCAAGTGGAACAATCGATTTTATTTGTGTGAAAATATTTTCTCACTTGTTGCAACAGATGATGGAATTTGTTATCAGTTTAATGGGCTGTCTGCCTCGGACTTGTATCGTAATGAAAGGTAAGACATTTTGAGGCTTTGAAGACGCTCATTTTAATAAGCGTAGCTAATGTATTTTTTTTTTTAATTTTTTTTTAAGTTTAAGTATTTTTTCACCGCACTTTGAAATGTTGATATCAGTTCACTGGTGGCCGCTTTTATTGATTTGAACTCCGCCTTTTACCGCCTTTTTAATCGTTTTGACGAGAACTATAAGCCATCAGATACAAGGCCCGGTTTTTTTTAGTACTGAGTAAACCCAGAGTTAACTAACACCGGAATAAATTTAATCCAGAGTTAACTCAAGGAGCAGTTTTTCAGTGCAGGGTTTAGTTTAACTTCGTGTGTGGTGATTTAATTTGGAAGCACTCATGTTTTATCGATATTGCTGTAAAAAAATTTATCTGTTTGGTTTCTTTTTCCCCATACAAATGAAATTGGTTTTGTCACGATCTTGCGAATCTTTTTCTTCTTAAAACAGTCAAACTCAATATTTAAAATAGTTTCGAGTCGTTGGGGTCTGAAATTAAATATATGGCACAGGTATTTAGTTTCTAAAAATTGGATAAAATGTCCACAGAAATGGAGTTGAAAATAATTCTTCATTTGGTATTTTATCAATTGTCAAAACCATCTGATAATTAAGTCCCATGGTTAACTCACCAAACTTGCTGGGTGACCTCACAGTTAACTCTGGATTTAAATTGCCTGTAAAACTACTCTCTCAAGTTAACTCGAGTTTAATCCCGAAACTAGGATGATCTCGGACTGAAAAACTGGTCCTAAGAGCGTCTAGACACTGTGATTAGTGCTTATGTGCCAATGGCTTCAAAATCACCAAGAAAATAACTCTATAGCGCTAGATTCGGTTTACCTTTTCCGTAAAATAAAACAATTTGCCAAAACGAGACTTTGGAATATCTGGAAATGCATCCTTCAAAATGTCCCCTGTCCATGCAGAGACTTTGAATAGATACAATCAGGCCTATCGCGAATAAATTTTCCGGGAAACTTTTCTCATTCAGCAATCTGATTTACATTGCTGGCAAGGGAAAAATTCGCGAGAAAATATATAGACCTGAAAGGTTCTTTGAAAACGATTTGTGGGTTCTCAGTGCTCCAAAAACTAACTTTTTTTTTTACTTGTAAGTGGGCCTCGACGGTCATGATGAATTTTGTCCCCCCTGAACATAAACTGGCCAGTTGATGTTCCGTAGGTCGAGGAGAGTGTGTGTGCTTTCTCTAAAATATACTGCAGAGTCCAACGTGTAATCCCAATTGTAAAGGGTTTTTCAATAAGAGCGCATGGCCTCCACGGGCACGCTTGCAGAAATCCATACGCTGAACCCAATTTTCGAGCATAAATCGGCCGATACTGCTGCAATTTCACGTTCGATATTCGTACGAAGTTCATCAATCGTCGCTGGCTTGTTGGCATAGACCATAGACTTGACGTAGCTCCACAGGAAATAGTCTAACGGCGTCAAATCGCACGACCGAGACGGCCAAGCGACTGGACCATTTCGTGAGATAACACTTCGTGATATAATACGTTCTTAAAAATTGGTTTCAAATAAATTTATTATGGCATTCGCTGTGTGGCTTGTGGCGCCGTCCTGTTGGAACCACATGACCACCAAGTCCATATCATCCAATTGGGGCCAAAAATATTTGGTTATCATTGAACGGTAGCGATTCCCATTCACACCATAAACCACACCAAACCGTAATTTTTTGGGGATGCAATGATGACTCATGGAGTACGTGTGAATTGCTGCCTGACCAATACCGCATATTTTGTTTATTGACGAAGCCATTCAGTCAGAAATGAGCCTCATCGTTGAAGATGATTTTTCGATGAAAATCCAAATCATTTTCACGTTACTGTGAATGGGAATCGCTACCGTTCAATGATAACCGAATATTTTTGGCCCCAATTGGATGATATGGACTTGGAGAACATGTGCATCCAACAGGACGGCGCCACAAGCCACACAGCGAATGCCATAATAAATTTATTTGAAACCAATTTTTAAGAACGTATTATATCACGAAGTGTTATCTCACGAAATGGTCCAGTCGCTTGGCCGTCTCGGTCGTGCGATTTGACGCCGTTAGACTATTTCCTGTGGAGCTACGTCAAGTCTATGGTCTATGCCAACAAGCCAGCGAGGATTGATGAACTTCGTACAAATATCGAACGTGAAATTGCAGCAGTATCGGCCGATTTATGCTTGAAAACCGTCGAAAATTGGGTTCATAGTCTGGACTTCTGCAAGCGTGCCCTGGTGGCCATGCAAAAGAAATCGAGTTCCATACATAATGGCATCGAACGTTCTTTCACAGGAATAAAGAATTTCATTGATATCCAAAACCGTTTTTGTTTTATTTAAAAAAACTTTTGTAGCGCTCTTATTGAAAAACCCTTTATATTTTTCGACTATTTCATGGGATTTCACCAGACTAACCATAAGTGAGAATCAGTCTGACGACAGCTATAAGCCATTTCGTGTCCTTCGGGGGTTTGGCTCATTTCTTTCCGCAGATTTTACTGCATCTGTATAGTGATATGTTAGCTTTCTTAATCCTTTTTTTTTTGGAACATACTGACAGTGAGAAGGTAGGCCTACACGGAGTGGTTTGGCAAGGTAGCAATATCAATAACAGAACAGACCTGGCTGTCAAAACTGAAAACTACGTTGGTTTTCTATTTTTTTTTCTCATTTAAAATCACTGTATTTTTTTAAACAGCCACTTTCACCTAAAACGCGGATAAATATACCTACACCCTGGATACATAATATCCCTACAAGAATATAAACAGCAAACCAAATTAATAAATTTTTGGCTCGAAATCTATAAAGTAATTATGGCTCTTATCATTCTTATCGTTGTCCTTGCGCATAACAAATTAATTCGGTATTCCACACATAAGATCCGTTGAAAGGCTAAAAGAATTGGACATCAACGTCACAACAAGTCTTATTCGGGAACATAATAAAGAAAAACTGCTAAAATTACTTTCACCGGCATATGGGTCTCCTAGGGACAAAGTAATGGTCTGTGGGGTGCTTTGGGTTTCCTAATAAAAAAAACCGGAAGCAGTGTACAATGCTGTGACATTTACTATCAACCAATATTCGGATGGGGAGTTGTAATAAGTGGTAGACCTAGGTAGGAAAAGTTATGCTTAAATGACGTCAGAAAACGATTGTGAAAATCCATATACAGGTCGAATTCGCGTTTAGGCTTGGAAAAACACTTAAATACACTCAACAGATATATAGTACTGACGAAATTCGACAAAACATACACTTAAACTTATATTAAGCTGAAGGGTGTTGTTTTTTTAGACGTATAGAACTGCGAATTGAAACAAAAAACACGAAAATCGTTTTAATGTCCATCAATTTGGCTTTATTTGAAGAATAATTTTACGCCGTGGTTGTTTCGAATGAAGCCAAGTCTAGTGGTCCAATTTCAACCACCTTTTCGATCATGTGGCCGTATGTCGGCAATAACTTCACGAAAGTTAGTTTACAAGTCCCCTAACGATTCTGGTTTGTTGGCGTAGACAAGCGACTTCACAAATCCCCAAAGAAAATAATCGAATGGTGTCAAATCACACGATCCTGGGGGCCAATTGACAGGTCCATTATTGAAATTATGCGCTCATCGAATGTTTCCTTCAATAAATCGATTGTTACGTGCGCTGTGTGGCATGTAGCGCCTTCCTGTTGGAACCACATTCATGCCATCCAATTCGGGAACAAACTCTCCAGAATTATTTCGGAAGAAGTATGGCCCAATGACTCCACCAGCCCATAGAACACATCAAACAGTCAGTTTTTGTGGATGTAATGGCGTCTCAAGGGTCTCATGTGGATTTTCTTCACTCCAAATGTTGCAATTTTGCTTGTTAACGTAGCCATTGAACCAAAAATAAGCCTCATCACTGAACAAAATTTTGCGATGAAAATCAGCATCGAGATCAATGGCATGTTCGGCCCATACACCAAAATCACGACGCATTGCATGGTCTCGCGGCTTTTATTCTTGCACAAGCTGGATCTTGTAAGGTCGTAAGCCAAGATCGCTGCGCAAAATCTTCCATAAAGTTGATGGACAAAGCTCCTATTGCTGTGCACGGTTGCGAATCGATTCATTCGGGTCCTCTTCAACACTTTGCTCTACAGCGGCAATTGTTTCTTCGGTGCGCACTGTTAGACGTCTCTGCGGATGCATATTATCACGCAGAGTAAACGTAGTCCGAAAACGATCCATGTTTAACCGAGTTAATTGCTCTGATGGACGATTATGTCGACGATAAAATGAACGGAGCTTGCGTTAAACTTCGCGAACTGAACCATTATTTTCGACATAAATTTGCACGATTTGCAAGCGTTGTTCATTTGTCAACATGCTTATGATGAAATGTCAAACCAAACTGAACATAAATGACATTAGAGTTGCCCGATTTGACCACAAAATGTCAGTTTTATCTCTAATCAAAACGCCAACCTCTAAAAAAAAACACCCGTTACCATAAAATAAACACTACATTTGCTATCTTCTCCGTTCTCCAACCAACATGCAAACGCGAAACCGTCAACGCGACGAGACGACGCCGCACATTTAGGTTAAATGACCAGCTACGCACTTCCGACAATAGATTCCTTTTTTGCTTCACACCAATGTACGTGTTAAGTGATAGTACACCCGTTCAATAGCTGCGGAATTTTTTTCCCTTTTTCGTGACGCTGTTTTGTTTCATCAAATCCAATTCACACCGCCCCAAAAGAAGTTTCATTTCAAAAAAAAAAATTATGGCGCAACGGGTTTGTACCCAGGCAACTCGTTTGTACCCAGGACCTATCTTTTTCTCTCAACCATTCATTCATGTGGGCGTGTGTACTTTTTTGCATGACAGCGGTACCCCCAGTTTAAAACCGACTCCGAACGGCTATCTTGAGGTAAGCTTTTCTTGACAGTTGCTACTACTCGGATGATTTATCAGATCATTAAGAGAGGAGGGCAAGTGAATAATCATTTAGGTGTTGCTACGGCAGGGAATCGAACCCACCCTTCTGCGCTGCAATTCGTCGCACTAACCATCGCGCCATTAAGCTTAGATGGTTATAATAACGGCCTTCGTTTAATGGTGACCTTAATCTAGACCGGTTGTAATGTATGCGAATTATTGTCTTGCTTCTGTTTTTTTCTATCGTGAATGCCCACGATCCTTGTAATTAAGTCGCAACACCCCATCGTTTATGATAATCCACAGAAGTGGACAGAATACGGAGCCCTGTGGTTCTCCCCAAGATATGTTTTTTTATTTGTCTTTCTCGTCTGTTAAGGCAATTGGCAATGAAAATTATTATTTGTAAGATTTAATTACAGAAACTGTTAGTATCAAATATTTTCGGTTCTGTCGTCTGTGGACGCATTAAAAACTCTCAAACTCCTTGCTTTCGCTCTCATTTTCAAATTGTATCTTAAACGAATCGTGGCAAAGTATATAATTTCCACAATACTCAATGAGGAGAACCCAAAGAAGAGGCCAAGCACACCACCGCAGTTGGCAATCAATGTCGATACTGTATACAATTCATTCCGTTTCATGGCCGTGAATTGTTGTTCCTTAAAGGAGATAATTAGTCGTGACAACATGAAACTGAAAATGAAAGAAATTTTCTAATGATTATGACTCCTTAAAAAAAAACATTTTCACACTCACTCTGGATGTTCATCGTAAGAGTCGTTTCTCGCTTTGATTGTGCCTAAGCTATCCATTCGAGCTTGTGAGGTATCATAATTGTAATTCAATGAGACACAGGCCGGCATACAATTGCATTCACTTTTAAACCTAGGATTCTTAAGCGATTGTAGTATTTCTTGTTGCTGGACTTGCATTAAATCGTCCTCAGCATCATAATAGCATGAGATGTCTAAATGATTGCACACCCTTACTCCTTCAGGTTCTAAAAAAATAAAAAAGTCTTCATTAGTACCAAATGAATGTTTACACATAAAATCAAAACACTTACGTGGCATAGAAAACTTAACGCATCCACATTTCGCGATGGTGAAATTGGTCAAACATTCAAATTGGCAATTACTCTCCGAGTAGTATTTGAAAAACCTTAGATGCCGTTCGTTGTTAAAGAAACACTGGCGGCTAAATAGAAATGCATAAAGTAATCATTTATTTATATAAATGTAAATCATAGATACTCCTTTGTCTTGAGATCCCTTACTCCTTTAGATGTGGTGGTATATATCGGATCAATGTGGACGATTATCTCCTGCATATGTCGGACTAGAAAATAATTGCTAGCCGCGTGTACAGCATTTTGAGGAGAATTCAAATAAACCTTAGTGAATTTAAGAAATTAATTTGAATTTTGATCTACAGAATATAAAGATGCTGCTTACCTTGTAACCCTGTCTCATATTTCGACAATGGTAGTCCAAGTTATGACCAAGACCTTGTAACAAAGCTACAAATCCAAACCTTGCAGATGCCCTCAAAGTACGCTTGGGGTATGCTTCTTCAGTTTGGTTTATATAACCATCCTCCATTGTCCAAGTTCCTTCATATTTTATGGGAGTATCATTTGTGCTAACACCCACGTATTTATTGAAATCTACTGTGATGTTATCGGGAATTTTGGGAGCATGACTTATGAAGTAGAAAAGGAGTTCCGTTTTAAAAAAAATTCTTATACCGCATACAAAGAAAATCAATAAAAGCGTTTGTACAAGGGTTTTTCCTTATTGGCCAAAACTAAAACTTATAAGGAATTTTTACAAACATTAATATTTAGTAGGGTGTAGCCGTTCGGATTCGGCATAAAGCAGGAGGACCCGCCATTGTGCAAAGAAGTACACACGCACACACGAATGGTTGTTAGAAAAAAGCTTGGCCCTGGTTACTAACGAGCTTGTTGCGCCATAATTTTTTTTAGGGTGTGTTCATAAAAGTCAAAAAACTTCACATATATGGTACCTAGAATAGAATTTCCTTTTCTTGTGCTTTTTTTCCTTTTTTGAGCCCTGAATATGTGTAGTTTTCAAAATGGCTGGGATACCTGAGTATAATTTTCATCTAAAAACTGTTCATGAACTGCCAAACTGAACCATTTAAACACAAAAAGTAATAAAATTTGCATATATAACTGTTTTGTCACGTTTTTTGTAGCCACATTTAACAAGTTCTAACATCCTTGCTTTCCTTTAATATTTTTGTTCACTACCCTTTAAAGATGACATCGGTCAAATGGTCACCGCCCTTGTTGATGACCGTGTGGGTTCTTTTTATGCTAAAACTTCGGATAATAATTTTGAGTTATCGAACTCATATCGAATATTAATTTTTAGAGTTTTCAGGGCCCAAAAAATCCCAAAGAAAAAAGACTTAAGACTTCAAATCGGGCGATCTTTTCGAACGGTGGAAATCACAAAAACTCGACATTAGAAGCAGCGATTGTTTAGCAAACTGTCTGTGCGGTTGCACCGTTCCTGTTCGTAAAACAAGTCATCCTGTTTCAATTCATCACTATCGATATCAATATCATAAATTTCATCAATATGCGCAGTAAAAAGTCGTTAATCATGTTTCTGTGTCGTTCACCAGTCACAATAACAGTGTTCTAGATTTGTAAACTCGGCAGGATTGAAGGTTTTCAACTTGCAGTAAATTCCAACTTCAATTTTGAGAGAACGACTTATCCCAATAATGCTATTGACTATATCAATCGATGTAGTTTTATACGATGTTTTATACCACAGGAATTTTCATACTGACGAAGGAAATGCTCGAAAAGTGGTCCCCCACCATGTGACTCATATAACGAGAGCATGGCTTGGCTATCCCAATTAATACCGTTTATCGCCTACTGAGGCTAGCGAATATATAGTGCCACAGAACGTTATAAATTTTAATTTACTTAACTTGCGCTACATTACGGACCCAACCAACATGCCTCTCCCATCAGGCCGGTACCTAGCTAACTGCCTCCAGTTGCGCGCTTGAAGTTGGTTGAGGTCGGTTTCTAATTTTCCGCGCCACTTTAGTTGAGGTCTTCCTCTACTGAGTTCGAAATCTAGCTGGGAAACGATGACAATGCGAGCCGGAGTATTGGTGTTCTTGAAATCTTTACCTCCAATGCGGAATCGTTTGTCCAAAACTTTGTCGTTGCACAGCTCGCAAATTTCTACATTCATGCGAGCCGGAGTATTGGTGTTCTTGAAATCTTTACCTCCAATGCGGAATCGTTTGTCCAAAACTTTGTCGTTGCACAGCTCGTAAATTTCTACATTCAATCCATAACCCATCAACGCAAACATGCCAAACTTTTACGAAGCATTTTTTGCTCAAACGAGCAAGGATTTCTTCATAAGATTTTGATACCTTCCACGCTTCAGCGACTTAAAGCAGGTCTGGATGATCAGGGTCTTGGATATAACCTCCTAAGTAGCTCCCAAAGAAACAGCGATTGGCAAGAGTAATTCTTCATTTTATTTCTAAAGAGATGTTTTCAGATTACCTCAAAGTTTTGTCTGTTAATGGTTACGTTCTGTCCAATTCGTCGTTGTTGTGTATCCTTTCGTATTGACAGCGTATGCTTGGTCCTACCCTCACTATTCTTAACGTGACTATGCCAACGTGCCTCTGGTTTGAGAGTTTTGCACAATCGTTTCAAGAATCAGATTAAAAACGACACATGACAGTGCGTCGCCTTAATCTGTTTTTGGTATCGTATATGTCGGTGAGGTCGTCTCCAAACCCTGAGCAGTGGGAATTCTACATCGTCCATCGAGTTTGGGCGGTTTACCAAAACTATACATGGCTCTGTATAGTTCATCTTTTTAAATGCTGTCGTATGCGGATTTGAAATCGATGAATAGGTAGGGGGCATCGAATTAGACTTCTTGGGTTTTTTTCCATTATCTGCCGAAGTGTGAAAATTTTATCGGTTGTGGACTTTCCTGGCCCAAAACCACACTGATAAGGGCCGATAAGGTTGTTAGTAAACGGTTTTTGTCGGTTACATATTACGGCAGAAAGGATCTTGTAGGCGATGTTGAGGAGACTCATGCCTCTTTTTTGGCGCAATCTCCTCTTTTGCGGATCAGGTGAAATATTCTGAGGTTCCATTCTTCAGGCATACTTTCATCCGACCCAATTTTGCTTATGAATTGGTGAATGTTACTTTCTTAGATATGACGCCGGCTTGATAAAGCTCTGTGGGATGGCTGTCATTTCCGGCAGCCTTGTTAAGCTTAATTTCATATATTGAAGGGAGGATCCTTCACTAAGGTCTGGAGTTTGGTAGTTTTCGCTGTTGTCGCCAATATTAATTGGTTCGTTCTGCCTTACAGCGGGAGGCTGTTCGCCATCACTATTTGGCAGTCTGCAGAAGTTGTTCTTCCGTATCCTCAGCATCGACTGTGTCTCAACTACATGGTCATATCGTCAGGATTCTGTTCGAGTCTTGGATCCCTGGCTTTGACGTTTTACACTTTGGTGAAACTAGCTATAAACATTAATACTGGAGTGGCAGCTCTCTATACCCTCGATAGCGCGCTTTTCTTGCTCTTTTTTTCTTCTTTCTGAAAAGCCGGTGTTGTTCCCTACTTGGTTGCCCATAGAGCTCAATGGCAGCTCTTCACCTGTAGCTTAGCCTTTTAGGCCTCGTTCTTGGCTGCTAGCATCTTTCCCCATTCCTGATCCAAGGTGGACGCTAGATATCTAGCACATTAGTGCGGCTGATCTAATGGCTTGTTGACATCGTTGCCTTAGATGCTGGTGGTATGGTGTTAATCGAAAGATTGAGGAAAACGTGATCTCGAACAGTCTCTGGCGATTGCAGTCTTTCGGTATTCAATTTTTTCAAAGTATTTCTGAATTGTTGTGGCGTGGTGGATATTCGCATTCTTACCTTGGCTACAATAAGGTAGTGGTCCAATGTTAGCTCATCGGAATGTTCGGACATCCAAAATTATGGATACATGCCTCTTGTCTATCGCAGTGTGATGAATTTGGTTGATCGTTCGTTGGTCTGGAGACCGCCATGTCACCTTATAGCGATATCGTGGTGAGAAAACCGTGTACTGGCTATTGTGTCCATTCGCAGCGAAGTCGATTAGCCTAAGTCCGTTGCTAGACTTTGCTAATGATATCTCTCTCCTACCTTTGCGTTAAAGTCTCCCAACACGATTTTAACATCGTACTTCAGTAGTCACTTACACACTTTATCAAGGAGCTCTTAGAAGTTGTTTTTCGCTATATCATATTTTTCCTCCGTCGGAGCGTGAGCACATATAAGGCTTATCTTGGCAAATTATGTTTGTTATGTTGAAAATGTAAAACTTCCGCCTAAGACTGGAACTTATAACAAATCCACATACGAATTGTCGCTGTTTTTGCTGACGTATGTAAAATAGATGTTATAGTCTTTCATCCCTTTTTGACCGGCCCATCCCATCGTATTTCCTGAATGGCAGTAATGTTTGATCTTCTGCCGCTTATGGCTCCCACTAGTTGTTCGGGTGTACCTCTCCTGTTTAATGTTCTCTTAATCTTGGTGCAGATACGAACGTCGTTGACCGTTTTAAGTTTAGCATGGTTGTCAATAATAAAATCAGTCCTTTCCGAGACTCTTGGTTGCTGTTGCATATTTTCTGTGAGTGGTAGCCCAAGGAACCACCTCTTAACCTGTAGGGCAGTTCCAAATTATTAGATACCCCTAGGGTAAGGGCCTTCAGTATACACAACAGAATTGAAGGCTGCCTTAATCTTTCGGCTCATCCGTTACCATTTTTGTTCAAGGGACCTTACTTCCCATTGAAATTCCTTGATGACGTATTGTCCGAATATGTCGCTGCAGCTCATTTAGGTTTCACTTTGCAGATATCCTAATTGGAACTGTAGACGCTACCGTTGACTCCATCTTGGGAGTTCTTCCGCTGCTGCCTGGAAGACTTTACATAAAGATTGAGATCCTTTCTACGGTCAATGTACCAGGCACATAGAGGTCGCTACGGAAAGTCTGAGAGTCGGAGTTGGTACGCATAAGTTGTTTGAAAACTAAAGGTTTCATATAATCGCTATATAATTACAACTAGATAATGACATTTAAAGTGTACCAACTAAAAAGTAGGTGTGGAAAAACGTGTTCTAGATTGACCACCTCTTTAAATAAAGCTGATGAGACCTCGAACGATTCCAAATGGCGAATTTGAGAAACTTTTTCGTCACAGTTTTATACTCTTCGAATATTTTTTTTAAAAATGCATAGCCGACTCAGTATAAATTGCATTCAATGTTTTGAAAAGTAAAAATTTGACTAATTTTATGTCAGGACTTATGAAGCTTGCTGCCACGTTTTTTCCAGGCTTTTATAATTAAAATAAATCAAAATAATGTGGGATTCCAAGCTTTTTCATACCACTTTTTTACCTTTGGATAGTGGAGTTACCAGTTTTGATTATTCTAAGCGGGAGTTACGAGGTTCTTTAGTTGTATTTGTCGGAGTTACGGTGTTTTTTAGGAACTTTGGCTCCATTGGAGTAACAAAATATAAACAAAATGATTTTTTTAGATTAAAATTTGTTAAGGAGGTGAGCTGCAAGGTTTTCCAAAACAGTGCGAATTTCTATAAGACAACTGAATTTTTATAATTTTTTTATAGGTGTTTTAGGTACATTTTAAAGATATGTTTGATTTTAGCGTTTCATGACGTCATATTGAGACTAATTCATGCTCCGATTTTAATGATATACCCCCTATATTGAAGCTAAAGACATCTAGTTATGTAACAAACTATAAAATGTACAAATTACAGGGCATTTATGGCAGTTTGATGACATGAACTGCAAAAATCAAACACTTACCCGTTTTTTTCTCCTAAAACAACTAAAAAATATGTTTAAAAATTCAGAAAGTGTTTTTTTCTACTATTTTTAATATGCTCTTCAATTGTGCATACCAAAAAAAAATTTTAAAAAACATCGATTTTTTGAGTCAAAAAAAGTATAAGGGGTACCCCTTGTCATTTTTTTGACTCAAAAAACCGACATTTAAAAAAATTTTTTTTTGGTATGCAGAATTGTAGAGCATTTTAAAAATAGAATATAAAAGCTATTTCTGAATTTTTATAATTTTTTTATAGGTGTTTTAGGTACATTTTAAAGATATGTTTGATTTTAGCGTTTCATGACGTCATATTGAGACTAATTCATGCTCCGATTTTAATGATATACCCCCTATATTGAAGCTAAAGACATCTAGTTATGTAACAAACTATAAAATGTACAAATTACAGGGCATTTATGGCAGTTTGATGACATGAACTGCAAAAATCAAACACTTACCCGTTTTTTTCTCCTAAAACAACTAAAAAATATGTTTAAAAATTCAGAAAGTGTTTTTTTCTACTATTTTTAATATGCTCTTCAATTGTGCATACCAAAAAAAAATTTTAAAAAACATCGATTTTTTGAGTCAAAAAAAGTATAAGGGGTACCCCTTGTCATTTTTTTGACTCAAAAAACCGACATTTTAAAAAATTTTTTTTTGGTATGCAGAATTGTAGAGCATATTAAAAATAGAATATAAAAGCTATTTCTGAATTTTTATAATTTTTTTATAGGTGTTTTAGGTACATTTTAAAGATATGTTTGATTTTAGCGTTTCATGACGTCATATTGAGACTAATTCATGCTCCGATTTTAATGATATACCCCCTATATTGAAGCTAAAGACATCTAGTTATGTAACAAACTATAAAATGTACAAATTACAGGGCATTTATGGCAGTTTGATGACATGAACTGCAAAAATCAAACACTTACCCGTTTTTTTCTCCTAAAACAACTAAAAAATATGTTTAAAAATTCAGAAAGTGTTTTTTTCTACTATTTTTAATATGCTCTTCAATTGTGCATACCAAAAAAAAATTTTAAAAAACATCGATTTTTTGAGTCAAAAAAAGTATAAGGGGTACCCCTTGTCATTTTTTTGACTCAAAAAACCGACATTTTAAAAAATTTTTTTTTGGTATGCAGAATTGTAGAGCATATTAAAAATAGAATATAAAAGCTATTTCTGAATTTTTATAATTTTTTTATAGGTGTTTTAGGTACATTTTAAAGATACGTTTGATTTTAGCGTTTCATGACGTCATATTGAGACTAATTCATGCTCCGATTTTAATGATATACCCCCTATATTGAAGCTAAAGACATCTAGTTATGTAACAAACTATAAAATGTACAAATTACAGGGCATTTATGGCAGTTTGATGACATGAACTGCAAAAATCAAACACTTACCCGTTTTTTTCTCCTAAAACAACTAAAAAATATGTTTAAAAATTCAGAAAGTGTTTTTTTCTACTATTTTTAATATGCTCTTCAATTGTGCATACCAAAAAAAAATTTTAAAAAACATCGATTTTTTGAGTCAAAAAAAGTATAAGGGGTACCCCTTGTCATTTTTTTGACTCAAAAAACCGACATTTTAAAAAATTTTTTTTTGGTATGCAGAATTGTAGAGCATATTAAAAATAGAATATAAAAGCTATTTCTGATTTTTTATAATTTTTTTATAGGTGTTTTAGGTACATTTTAAAGATATGTTTGATTTTAGCGTTTCATGACGTCATATTGAGACTAATTCATGCTCCGATTTTAATGATATACCCCCTATATTGAAGCTAAAGACATCTAGTTATGTAACAAACTATAAAATGTACAAATTACAGGGCATTTATGGCAGTTTGATGACATGAACTGCAAAAATCAAACACTTACCCGTTTTTTTCTCCTAAAACAACTAAAAAATATGTTTAAAAATTCAGAAAGTGTTTTTTTCTACTATTTTTAATATGCTCTTCAATTGTGCATACCAAAAAAAAAATTTAAAAAACATCGATTTTTTGAGTCAAAAAAAGTATAAGGGGTACCCCTTGTCATTTTTTTGACTCAAAAAACCGACATTTAAAAAAATTTTTTTTTGGTATGCAGAATTGTAGAGCATATTAAAAATAGAATATAAAAGCTATTTCTGAATTTTTATAATTTTTTTATAGGTGTTTTAGGTACATTTTAAAGATATGTTTGATTTTAGCGTTTCATGACGTCATATTGAGACTAATTCATGCTCCGATTTCAATGATATACCCCCTATATTGAAGCTAAAGACATCTAGTTATGTAACAAACTATAAAATGTACAAATTACAGGGCATTTATGGCAGTTTGATGACATGAACTGCAAAAATCAAACACTTACCCGTTTTTTTCTCCTAAAACAACTAAAAAATATGTTTAAAAATTCAGAAAGTGTTTTTTTCTACTATTTTTAATATGCTCTTCAATTGTGCATACCAAAAAAAAATTTTAAAAAACATCGATTTTTTGAGTCAAAAAAAGTATAAGGGGTACCCCTTGTCATTTTTTTGACTCAAAAAACCGACATTTTAAAAAATTTTTTTTTGGTATGCAGAATTGTAGAGCATATTAAAAATAGAATATAAAAGCTATTTCTGAATTTTTATAATTTTTTTATAGGTGTTTTAGGTACATTTTAAAGATATGTTTGATTTTAGCGTTTCATGACGTCATATTGAGACTAATTCATGCTCCGATTTTAATGATATACCCCCTATATTGAAGCTAAAGACATCTAGTTATGTAACAAACTATAAAATGTACAAATTACAGGGCATTTATGGCAGTTTGATGACATGAACTGCAAAAATCAAACACTTACCCGTTTTTTTCTCCTAAAACAACTAAAAAATATGTTTAAAAATTCAGAAAGTGTTTTTTTCTACTATTTTTAATATGCTCTTCAATTGTGCATACCAAAAAAAAAATTTAAAAAACATCGATTTTTTGAGTCAAAAAAAGTATAAGGGGTACCCCTTGTCATTTTTTTGACTCAAAAAACCGACATTTAAAAAAATTTTTTTTTGGTATGCAGAATTGTAGAGCATATTAAAAATAGAATATAAAAGCTATTTCTGAATTTTTATAATTTTTTTATAGGTGTTTTAGGTACATTTTAAAGATATGTTTGATTTTAGCGTTTCATGACGTCATATTGAGACTAATTCATGCTCCGATTTCAATGATATACCCCCTATATTGAAGCTAAAGACATCTAGTTATGTAACAAACTATAAAATGTACAAATTACAGGGCATTTATGGCAGTTTGATGACATGAACTGCAAAAATCAAACACTTACCCGTTTTTTTCTCCTAAAACAACTAAAAAATATGTTTAAAAATTCAGAAAGTGTTTTTTTCTACTATTTTTAATATGCTCTTCAATTGTGCATACCAAAAAAAAATTTTAAAAAACATCGATTTTTTGAGTCAAAAAAAGTATAAGGGGTACCCCTTGTCATTTTTTTGACTCAAAAAACCGACATTTTAAAAAATTTTTTTTTGGTATGCAGAATTGTAGAGCATATTAAAAATAGAATATAAAAGCTATTTCTGAATTTTTATAATTTTTTTATAGGTGTTTTAGGTACATTTTAAAGATATGTTTGATTTTAGCGTTTCATGACGTCATATTGAGACTAATTCATGCTCCGATTTTAATGATATACCCCCTATATTGAAGCTAAAGACATCTAGTTATGTAACAAACTATAAAATGTACAAATTACAGGGCATTTATGGCAGTTTGATGACATGAACTGCAAAAATCAAACACTTACCCGTTTTTTTCTCCTAAAACAACTAAAAAATATGTTTAAAAATTCAGAAAGTGTTTTTTTCTACTATTTTTAATATGCTCTTCAATTGTGCATACCAAAAAAAAAATTTAAAAAACATCGATTTTTTGAGTCAAAAAAAGTATAAGGGGTACCCCTTGTCATTTTTTTGACTCAAAAAACCGACATTTAAAAAAATTTTTTTTTGGTATGCAGAATTGTAGAGCATATTAAAAATAGAATATAAAAGCTATTTCTGAATTTTTATAATTTTTTTATAGGTGTTTTAGGTACATTTTAAAGATATGTTTGATTTTAGCGTTTCATGACGTCATATTGAGACTAATTCATGCTCCGATTTTAATGATATACCCCCTATATTGAAGCTAAAGACATCTAGTTATGTAACAAACTATAAAATGTACAAATTACAGGGCATTTATGGCAGTTTGATGACATGAACTGCAAAAATCAAACACTTACCCGTTTTTTTCTCCTAAAACAACTAAAAAATATGTTTAAAAATTCAGAAAGTGTTTTTTTCTACTATTTTTAATATGCTCTTCAATTGTGCATACCAAAAAAAATTTTTAAAAAACATCGATTTTTTGAGTCAAAAAAAGTATAAGGGGTACCCCTTGTCATTTTTTGACTCAAAAAACCGACATTTTAAAAAATTTTTTTTTGGTATGCAGAATTGTAGAGCATATTAAAAATAGAATATAAAAGCTATTTCTGAATTTTTATAATTTTTTTATAGGTGTTTTAGGTACATTTTAAAGATATGTTTGATTTTAGCGTTTCATGACGTCATATTGAGACTAATTCATGGATTCCAAGCTTTTTCATACCACTTTTTTACCTTTGGATAGTGGAGTTACCAGTTTTGATTATTCTAAGCGGGAGTTACGAGGTTCTTTAGTTGTATTTGTCGGAGTTACGGTGTTTTTTAGAAACTTTGGCTCCATTGGAGTAACAAAATATAAACAAAATGATTTTTTTAGATTAAAATTTGTTAAGGAGGTGAGCTGCAAGGTTTTCCAAAACAGTGCGAATTTCTATAAGACAACTGAATTTTTATAATTTTTTTATAGGTGTTTTAGGTACATTTTAAAGATATGTTTGATTTTAGCGTTTCATGACGTCATATTGAGACTAATTCATGCTCCGATTTTAATGATATACCCCCTATATTGAAGCTAAAGACATCTAGTTATGTAACAAACTATAAAATGTACAAATTACAGGGCATTTATGGCAGTTTGATGACATGAACTGCAAAAATCAAACACTTACCCGTTTTTTTCTCCTAAAACAACTAAAAAATATGTTTAAAAATTCAGAAAGTGTTTTTTTCTACTATTTTTAATATGCTCTTCAATTGTGCATACCAAAAAAAAATTTTAAAAAACATCGATTTTTTGAGTCAAAAAAAGTATAAGGGGTACCCCTTGTCATTTTTTTGACTCAAAAAACCGACATTTTAAAAAATTTTTTTTTGGTATGCAGAATTGTAGAGCATATTAAAAATAGAATATAAAAGCTATTTCTGAATTTTTATAATTTTTTTATAGGTGTTTTAGGTACATTTTAAAGATACGTTTGATTTTAGCGTTTCATGACGTCATATTGAGACTAATTCATGCTCCGATTTTAATGATATACCCCCTATATTGAAGCTAAAGACATCTAGTTATGTAACAAACTATAAAATGTACAAATTACAGGGCATTTATGGCAGTTTGATGACATGAACTGCAAAAATCAAACACTTACCCGTTTTTTTCTCCTAAAACAACTAAAAAATATGTTTAAAAATTCAGAAAGTGTTTTTTTCTACTATTTTTAATATGCTCTTCAATTGTGCATACCAAAAAAAAATTTTAAAAAACATCGATTTTTTGAGTCAAAAAAAGTATAAGGGGTACCCCTTGTCATTTTTTTGACTCAAAAAACCGACATTTTAAAAAATTTTTTTTTGGTATGCAGAATTGTAGAGCATATTAAAAATAGAATATAAAAGCTATTTCTGAATTTTTATAATTTTTTTATAGGTGTTTTAGGTACATTTTAAAGATACGTTTGATTTTAGCGTTTCATGACGTCATATTGAGACTAATTCATGCTCCGATTTTAATGATATACCCCCTATATTGAAGCTAAAGACATCTAGTTATGTAACAAACTATAAAATGTACAAATTACAGGGCATTTATGGCAGTTTGATGACATGAACTGCAAAAATCAAACACTTACCCGTTTTTTTCTCCTAAAACAACTAAAAAATATGTTTAAAAATTCAGAAAGTGTTTTTTTCTACTATTTTTAATATGCTCTTCAATTGTGCATACCAAAAAAAATTTTTAAAAAACATCGATTTTTTGAGTCAAAAAAAGTATAAGGGGTACCCCTTGTCATTTTTTTGACTCAAAAAACCGACATTTAAAAAAATTTTTTTTTGGTATGCAGAATTGTAGAGCATATTAAAAATAGAATATAAAAGCTATTTCTGAATTTTTATAATTTTTTTATAGGTGTTTTAGGTACATTTTAAAGATACGTTTGATTTTAGCGTTTCATGACGTCATATTGAGACTAATTCATGCTCCGATTTTAATGATATACCCCCTATATTGAAGCTAAAGACATCTAGTTATGTAACAAACTATAAAATGTACAAATTACAGGGCATTTATGGCAGTTTGATGACATGAACTGCAAAAATCAAACACTTACCCGTTTTTTTCTCCTAAAACAACTAAAAAATATGTTTAAAAATTCAGAAAGTGTTTTTTTCTACTATTTTTAATATGCTCTTCAATTGTGCATACCAAAAAAAAATTTTAAAAAACATCGATTTTTTGAGTCAAAAAAAGTATAAGGGGTACCCCTTGTCATTTTTTTGACTCAAAAAACCGACATTTTAAAAAATTTTTTTTTGGTATGCAGAATTGTAGAGCATATTAAAAATAGAATATAAAAGCTATTTCTGAATTTTTATAATTTTTTTATAGGTGTTTTAGGTACATTTTAAAGATACGTTTGATTTTAGCGTTTCATGACGTCATATTGAGACTAATTCATGCTCCGATTTTAATGATATACCCCCTATATTGAAGCTAAAGACATCTAGTTATGTAACAAACTATAAAATGTACAAATTACAGGGCATTTATGGCAGTTTGATGACATGAACTGCAAAAATCAAACACTTACCCGTTTTTTTCTCCTAAAACAACTAAAAAATATGTTTAAAAATTCAGAAAGTGTTTTTTTCTACTATTTTTAATATGCTCTTCAATTGTGCATACCAAAAAAATTTTTTAAAAAACATCGATTTTTTGAGTCAAAAAAAGTATAAGGGGTACCCCTTGTCATTTTTTTGACTCAAAAAACCGACATTTAAAAAAATTTTTTTTTGGTATGCAGAATTGTAGAGCATATTAAAAATAGAATATAAAAGCTATTTCTGAATTTTTATAATTTTTTTATAGGTGTTTTAGGTACATTTTAAAGATACGTTTGATTTTAGCGTTTCATGACGTCATATTGAGACTAATTCATGCTCCGATTTTAATGATATACCCCCTATATTGAAGCTAAAGACATCTAGTTATGTAACAAACTATAAAATGTACAAATTACAGGGCATTTATGGCAGTTTGATGACATGAACTGCAAAAATCAAACACTTACCCGTTTTTTTCTCCTAAAACAACTAAAAAATATGTTTAAAAATTCAGAAAGTGTTTTTTTCTACTATTTTTAATATGCTCTTCAATTGTGCATACCAAAAAAAAATTTTAAAAAACATCGATTTTTTGAGTCAAAAAAAGTATTTTTTTGACTCAAAAAACCGACATTTTAAAAAATTTTTTTTTGGTATGCAGAATTGTAGAGCATATTAAAAATAGAATATAAAAGCTATTTCTGAATTTTTATAATTTTTTTATAGGTGTTTTAGGTACATTTTAAAGATACGTTTGATTTTAGCGTTTCATGACGTCATATTGAGACTAATTCATGCTCCGATTTTAATGATATACCCCCTATATTGAAGCTAAAGACATCTAGTTATGTAACAAACTATAAAATGTACAAATTACAGGGCATTTATGGCAGTTTGATGACATGAACTGCAAAAATCAAACACTTACCCGTTTTTTTCTCCTAAAACAACTAAAAAATATGTTTAAAAATTCAGAAAGTGTTTTTTTCTACTATTTTTAATATGCTCTTCAATTGTGCATACCAAAAAAAAATTTTAAAAAACATCGATTTTTTGAGTCAAAAAAAGTATAAGGGGTACCCCTTGTCATTTTTTTGACTAAAAAAACCGACATTTTAAAAAAATTTTTTTTGGTATGCAGAATTGTAGAGCATATTAAAAATAGAATATAAAAGCTATTTCTGAATTTTTATAATTTTTTTATAGGTGTTTTAGGTACATTTTAAAGATATGTTTGATTTTAGCGTTTCATGACGTCATATTGAGACTAATTCATGCTCCGATTTTAATGATATACCCCCTATATTGAAGCTAAAGACATCTAGTTATGTAACAAACTATAAAATGTACAAATTACAGGGCATTTATGGCAGTTTGATGACATGAACTGCAAAAATCAAACACTTACCCGTTTTTTTCTCCTAAAACAACTAAAAAATATGTTTAAAAATTCAGAAAGTGTTTTTTTCTACTATTTTTAATATGCTCTTCAATTGTGCATACCAAAAAAAATTTTTAAAAAACATCGATTTTTTGAGTCACAAAAAGTATAAGGGGTACCCCTTGTCATTTTTTGACTCAAAAAACCGACATTTTAAAAAATTTTTTTTTGGTATGCAGAATTGTAGAGCATATTAAAAATAGAATATAAAAGCTATTTCTGAATTTTTATAATTTTTTTATAGGTGTTTTAGGTACATTTTAAAGATATGTTTGATTTTAGCGTTTCATGACGTCATATTGAGACTAATTCATGCTCCGATTTTAATGATATACCCCCTATATTGAAGCTAAAGACATCTAGTTATGTAACAAACTATAAAATGTACAAATTACAGGGCATTTATGGCAGTTTGATGACATGAACTGCAAAAATCAAACACTTACCCGTTTTTTTCTCCTAAAACAACTAAAAAATATGTTTAAAAATTCAGAAAGTGTTTTTTTCTACTATTTTTAATATGCTCTTCAATTGTGCATACCAAAAAAAAAATTTAAAAAACATCGATTTTTTGAGTCAAAAAAAGTATAAGGGGTACCCCTTGTCATTTTTTTGACTCAAAAAACCGACATTTAAAAAAATTTTTTTTTGGTATGCAGAATTGTAGAGCATATTAAAAATAGAATATAAAAGCTATTTCTGAATTTTTATAATTTTTTTATAGGTGTTTTAGGTACATTTTAAAGATATGTTTGATTTTAGCGTTTCATGACGTCATATTGAGACTAATTCATGGATTCCAAGCTTTTTCATACCACTTTTTTACCTTTGGATAGTGGAGTTACCAGTTTTGATTATTCTAAGCGGGAGTTACGAGGTTCTTTAGTTGTATTTGTCGGAGTTACGGTGTTTTTTAGAAACTTTGGCTCCATTGGAGTAACAAAATATAAACAAAATGATTTTTTTAGATTAAAATTTGTTAAGGAGGTGAGCTGCAAGGTTTTCCAAAACAGTGCGAATTTCTATAAGACAACTGAATTTTTATAATTTTTTTATAGGTGTTTTAGGTACATTTTAAAGATATGTTTGATTTTAGCGTTTCATGACGTCATATTGAGACTAATTCATGCTCCGATTTTAATGATATACCCCCTATATTGAAGCTAAAGACATCTAGTTATGTAACAAACTATAAAATGTACAAATTACAGGGCATTTATGGCAGTTTGATGACATGAACTGCAAAAATCAAACACTTACCCGTTTTTTTCTCCTAAAACAACTAAAAAATATGTTTAAAAATTCAGAAAGTGTTTTTTTCTACTATTTTTAATATGCTCTTCAATTGTGCATACCAAAAAAAAATTTTAAAAAACATCGATTTTTTGAGTCAAAAAAAGTATAAGGGGTACCCCTTGTCATTTTTTTGACTCAAAAAACCGACATTTTAAAAAATTTTTTTTTGGTATGCAGAATTGTAGAGCATATTAAAAATAGAATATAAAAGCTATTTCTGAATTTTTATAATTTTTTTATAGGTGTTTTAGGTACATTTTAAAGATACGTTTGATTTTAGCGTTTCATGACGTCATATTGAGACTAATTCATGCTCCGATTTTAATGATATACCCCCTATATTGAAGCTAAAGACATCTAGTTATGTAACAAACTATAAAATGTACAAATTACAGGGCATTTATGGCAGTTTGATGACATGAACTGCAAAAATCAAACACTTACCCGTTTTTTTCTCCTAAAACAACTAAAAAATATGTTTAAAAATTCAGAAAGTGTTTTTTTCTACTATTTTTAATATGCTCTTCAATTGTGCATACCAAAAAAAAATTTTAAAAAACATCGATTTTTTGAGTCAAAAAAAGTATAAGGGGTACCCCTTGTCATTTTTTTGACTCAAAAAACCGACATTTTAAAAAATTTTTTTTTGGTATGCAGAATTGTAGAGCATATTAAAAATAGAATATAAAAGCTATTTCTGAATTTTTATAATTTTTTTATAGGTGTTTTAGGTACATTTTAAAGATACGTTTGATTTTAGCGTTTCATGACGTCATATTGAGACTAATTCATGCTCCGATTTTAATGATATACCCCCTATATTGAAGCTAAAGACATCTAGTTATGTAACAAACTATAAAATGTACAAATTACAGGGCATTTATGGCAGTTTGATGACATGAACTGCAAAAATCAAACACTTACCCGTTTTTTTCTCCTAAAACAACTAAAAAATATGTTTAAAAATTCAGAAAGTGTTTTTTTCTACTATTTTTAATATGCTCTTCAATTGTGCATACCAAAAAAAATTTTTAAAAAACATCGATTTTTTGAGTCAAAAAAAGTATAAGGGGTACCCCTTGTCATTTTTTTGACTCAAAAAACCGACATTTAAAAAAAATTTTTTTTGGTATGCAGAATTGTAGAGCATATTAAAAATAGAATATAAAAGCTATTTCTGAATTTTTATAATTTTTTTATAGGTGTTTTAGGTACATTTTAAAGATACGTTTGATTTTAGCGTTTCATGACGTCATATTGAGACTAATTCATGCTCCGATTTTAATGATATACCCCCTATATTGAAGCTAAAGACATCTAGTTATGTAACAAACTATAAAATGTACAAATTACAGGGCATTTATGGCAGTTTGATGACATGAACTGCAAAAATCAAACACTTACCCGTTTTTTTCTCCTAAAACAACTAAAAAATATGTTTAAAAATTCAGAAAGTGTTTTTTTCTACTATTTTTAATATGCTCTTCAATTGTGCATACCAAAAAAAATTTTAAAAAACATCGATTTTTTGAGTCAAAAAAAGTATAAGGGGTACCCCTTGTCATTTTTTTGACTCAAAAAACCGACATTTAAAAAAAATTTTTTTTGGTATGCAGAATTGTAGAGCATATTAAAAATAGAATATAAAAGCTATTTCTGAATTTTTATAATTTTTTTATAGGTGTTTTAGGTACATTTTAAAGATACGTTTGATTTTAGCGTTTCATGACGTCATATTGAGACTAATTCATGCTCCGATTTTAATGATATACCCCCTATATTGAAGCTAAAGACATCTAGTTATGTAACAAACTATAAAATGTACAAATTACAGGGCATTTATGGCAGTTTGATGACATGAACTGCAAAAATCAAACACTTACCCGTTTTTTTCTCCTAAAACAACTAAAAAATATGTTTAAAAATTCAGAAAGTGTTTTTTTCTACTATTTTTAATATGCTCTTCAATTGTGCATACCAAAAAAAAATTTTAAAAAACATCGATTTTTTGAGTCAAAAAAAGTATTTTTTTGACTCAAAAAACCGACATTTTAAAAAATTTTTTTTTGGTATGCAGAATTGTAGAGCATATTAAAAATAGAATATAAAAGCTATTTCTGAATTTTTATAATTTTTTTATAGGTGTTTTAGGTACATTTTAAAGATACGTTTGATTTTAGCGTTTCATGACGTCATATTGAGACTAATTCATGCTCCGATTTTAATGATATACCCCCTATATTGAAGCTAAAGACATCTAGTTATGTAACAAACTATAAAATGTACAAATTACAGGGCATTTATGGCAGTTTGATGACATGAACTGCAAAAATCAAACACTTACCCGTTTTTTTCTCCTAAAACAACTAAAAAATATGTTTAAAAATTCAGAAAGTGTTTTTTTCTACTATTTTTAATATGCTCTTCAATTGTGCATACCAAAAAAAAATTTTAAAAAACATCGATTTTTTGAGTCAAAAAAAGTATAAGGGGTACCCCTTGTCATTTTTTTGACTCAAAAAACCGACATTTAAAAAAATTTTTTTTTGGTATGCAGAATTGTAGAGCATATTAAAAATAGAATATAAAAGCTATTTCTGAATTTTTATAATTTTTTTATAGGTGTTTTAGGTACATTTTAAAGATATGTTTGATTTTAGCGTTTCATGACGTCATATTGAGACTAATTCATGCTCCGATTTTAATGATATACCCCCTATATTGAAGCTAAAGACATCTAGTTATGTAACAAACTATAAAATGTACAAATTACAGGGCATTTATGGCAGTTTGATGACATGAACTGCAAAAATCAAACACTTACCCGTTTTTTTCTCCTAAAACAACTAAAAAATATGTTTAAAAATTCAGAAAGTGTTTTTTTCTACTATTTTTAATATGCTCTTCAATTGTGCATACCAAAAAAAAATTTTAAAAAACATCGATTTTTTGAGTCAAAAAAAGTATAAGGGGTACCCCTTGTCATTTTTTTGACTCAAAAAACCGACATTTAAAAAAAATTTTTTTTGGTATGCAGAATTGTAGAGCATATTAAAAATAGAATATAAAAGCTATTTCTGAATTTTTATAATTTTTTTATAGGTGTTTTAGGTACATTTTAAAGATATGTTTGATTTTAGCGTTTCATGACGTCATATTGAGACTAATTCATGCTCCGATTTTAATGATATACCCCCTATATTGAAGCTAAAGACATCTAGTTATGTAACAAACTATAAAATGTACAAATTACAGGGCATTTATGGCAGTTTGATGACATGAACTGCAAAAATCAAACACTTACCCGTTTTTTTCTCCTAAAACAACTAAAAAATATGTTTAAAAATTCAGAAAGTGTTTTTTTCTACTATTTTTAATATGCTCTTCAATTGTGCATACCAAAAAAAATTTTTAAAAAACATCGATTTTTTGAGTCAAAAAAAGTATAAGGGGTACCCCTTGTCATTTTTTGACTCAAAAAACCGACATTTTAAAAAATTTTTTTTTGGTATGCAGAATTGTAGAGCATATTAAAAATAGAATATAAAAGCTATTTCTGAATTTTTATAATTTTTTTATAGGTGTTTTAGGTACATTTTAAAGATATGTTTGATTTTAGCGTTTCATGACGTCATATTGAGACTAATTCATGCTCCGATTTTAATGATATACCCCCTATATTGAAGCTAAAGACATCTAGTTATGTAACAAACTATAAAATGTACAAATTACAGGGCATTTATGGCAGTTTGATGACATGAACTGCAAAAATCAAACACTTACCCGTTTTTTTCTCCTAAAACAACTAAAAAATATGTTTAAAAATTCAGAAAGTGTTTTTTTCTACTATTTTTAATATGCTCTTCAATTGTGCATACCAAAAAAAAATTTTAAAAAACATCGATTTTTTGAGTCAAAAAAAGTATAAGGGGTACCCCTTGTCATTTTTTTGACTCAAAAAACCGACATTTAAAAAAAATTTTTTTTGGTATGCAGAATTGTAGAGCATATTAAAAATAGAATATAAAAGCTATTTCTGAATTTTTATAATTTTTTTATAGGTGTTTTAGGTACATTTTAAAGATACGTTTGATTTTAGCGTTTCATGACGTCATATTGAGACTAATTCATGCTCCGATTTTAATGATATACCCCCTATATTGAAGCTAAAGACATCTAGTTATGTAACAAACTATAAAATGTACAAATTACAGGGCATTTATGGCAGTTTGATGACATGAACTGCAAAAATCAAACACTTACCCGTTTTTTTCTCCTAAAACAACTAAAAAATATGTTTAAAAATTCAGAAAGTGTTTTTTTCTACTATTTTTAATATGCTCTTCAATTGTGCATACCAAAAAAAAATTTTAAAAAACATCGATTTTTTGAGTCAAAAAAAGTATAAGGGGTACCCCTTGTCATTTTTTTGACTCAAAAAACCGACATTTAAAAAAATTTTTTTTTGGTATGCAGGATTGTAGAGCATATTAAAAATAGAATATAAAAGCTATTTCTGAATTTTTATAATTTTGTTATAGGTGTTTTAGGTACATTTTAAAGATACGTTTGATTTTAGCGTTTCATGACGTCATATTGAGACTAATTCATGCTCCGATTTTAATGATATACCCCCTATATTGAAGCTAAAGACATCTAGTTATGTAACAAACTATAAAATGTACAAATTACAGGGCATTTATGGCAGTTTGATGACATGAACTGCAAAAATCAAACACTTACCCGTTTTTTTCTCCTAAAACAACTAAAAAATATGTTTAAAAATTCAGAAAGTGTTTTTTTCTACTATTTTTAATATGCTCTTCAATTGTGCATACCAAAAAAAATTTTAAAAAACATCGATTTTTTGAGTCAAAAAAAGTATAAGGGGTACCCCTTGTCATTTTTTTGACTCAAAAAACCGACATTTTAAAAAATTTTTTTTGGTATGCAGAATTGTAGAGCATATTAAAAATAGAATATAAAAGCTATTTCTGAATTTTTATAATTTTTTTATAGGTGTTTTAGGTACATTTTAAAGATATGTTTGATTTTAGCGTTTCATGACGTCATATTGAGACTAATTCATGCTCCGATTTTAATGATATACCCCCTATATTGAAGCTAAAGACATCTAGTTATGTAACAAACTATAAAATGTACAAATTACAGGGCATTTATGGCAGTTTGATGACATGAACTGCAAAAATCAAACACTTACCCGTTTTTTTGTCCTAAAACAACTAAAAAATATGTTTAAAAATTCAGAAAGTGTTTTTTTCTACTATTTTTAATATGCTCTTCAATTGTGCATACCAAAAAAAAATTTTAAAAAACATCGATTTTTTGAGTCAAAAAAAGTATAAGGGGTACCCCTTGTCATTTTTTTGACTCAAAAAACCGACATTTTAAAAAATTTTTTTTTGGTATGCAGAATTGTAGAGCATATTAAAAATAGAATATAAAAGCTATTTCTGAATTTTTATAATTTTTTTATAGGTGTTTTAGGTACATTTTAAAGATATGTTTGATTTTAGCGTTTCATGACGTCATATTGAGACTAATTCATGCTCCGATTTTAATGATATACCCCCTATATTGAAGCTAAAGACATCTAGTTATGTAACAAACTATAAAATGTACAAATTACAGGGTATTTATGGCAGTTTGATGACATGAACTGCAAAAATCAAACACTTACCCGTTTTTTTCTCCTAAAACAACTAAAAAATATGTTTAAAAATTCAGAAAGTGTTTTTTTCTACTATTTTTAATATGCTCTTCAATTGTGCATACCAAAAAAAAATTTTAAAAAACATCGATTTTTTGAGTCAAAAAAAGTATAAGGGGTACCCCTTGTCATTTTTTTGACTCAAAAAACCGACATTTTAAAAAATTTTTTTTTGGTATGCAGAATTGTAGAGCATATTAAAAATAGAATATAAAAGCTATTTCTGAATTTTTATAATTTTTTTATAGGTGTTTTAGGTACATTTTAAAGATATGTTTGATTTTAGCGTTTCATGACGTCATATTGAGACTAATTCATGCTCCGATTTTAATGATATACCCCCTATATTGAAGCTAAAGACATCTAGTTATGTAACAAACTATAAAATGTACAAATTACAGGGCATTTATGGCAGTTTGATGACATGAACTGCAAAAATCAAACACTTACCCGTTTTTTTCTCCTAAAACAACTAAAAAATATGTTTAAAAATTCAGAAAGTGTTTTTTTCTACTATTTTTAATATGCTCTTCAATTGTGCATACCAAAAAAAAATTTTAAAAAACATCGATTTTTTGAGTCAAAAAAAGTATAAGGGGTACCCCTTGTCATTTTTTTGACTAAAAAAACCGACATTTTAAAAAAATTTTTTTTGGTATGCAGAATTGTAGAGCATATTAAAAATAGAATATAAAAGCTATTTCTGAATTTTTATAATTTTTTTATAGGTGTTTTAGGTACATTTTAAAGATATGTTTGATTTTAGCGTTTCATGACGTCATATTGAGACTAATTCATGCTCCGATTTTAATGATATACCCCCTATATTGAAGCTAAAGACATCTAGTTATGTAACAAACTATAAAATGTACAAATTACAGGGCATTTATGGCAGTTTGATGACATGAACTGCAAAAATCAAACACTTACCCGTTTTTTTCTCCTAAAACAACTAAAAAATATGTTTAAAAATTCAGAAAGTGTTTTTTTCTACTATTTTTAATATGCTCTTCAATTGTGCATACCAAAAAAAAATTTTAAAAAACATCGATTTTTTGAGTCAAAAAAAGTATAAGGGGTACCCCTTGTCATTTTTTTGACTCAAAAAACCGACATTTTAAAAAATTTTTTTTTGGTATGCAGAATTGTAGAGCATATTAAAAATAGAATATAAAAGCTATTTCTGAATTTTTATAATTTTTTTATAGGTGTTTTAGGTACATTTTAAAGATATGTTTGATTTTAGCGTTTCATGACGTCATATTGAGACTAATTCATGCTCCGATTTTAATGATATACCCCCTATATTGAAGCTAAAGACATCTAGTTATGTAACAAACTATAAAATGTACAAATTACAGGGCATTTATGGCAGTTTGATGACATGAACTGCAAAAATCAAACACTTACCCGTTTTTTTCTCCTAAAACAACTAAAAAATATGTTTAAAAATTCAGAAAGTGTTTTTTTCTACTATTTTTAATATGCTCTTCAATTGTGCATACCAAAAAAAATTTTTAAAAAACATCGATTTTTTGAGTCAAAAAAAGTATTTTTTTGACTCAAAAAACCGACATTTTAAAAAATTTTTTTTTGGTATGCAGAATTGTAGAGCATATTAAAAATAGAATATAAAAGCTATTTCTGAATTTTTATAATTTTTTTATAGGTGTTTTAGGTACATTTTAAAGATACGTTTGATTTTAGCGTTTCATGACGTCATATTGAGACTAATTCATGCTCCGATTTTAATGATATACCCCCTATATTGAAGCTAAAGACATCTAGTTATGTAACAAACTATAAAATGTACAAATTACAGGGCATTTATGGCAGTTTGATGACATGAACTGCAAAAATCAAACACTTACCCGTTTTTTTCTCCTAAAACAACTAAAAAATATGTTTAAAAATTCAGAAAGTGTTTTTTTCTACTATTTTTAATATGCTCTTCAATTGTGCATACCAAAAAAAAATTTTAAAAAACATCGATTTTTTGAGTCAAAAAAAGTATAAGGGGTACCCCTTGTCATTTTTTTGACTCAAAAAACCGACATTTAAAAAAATTTTTTTTTGGTATGCAGAATTGTAGAGCATATTAAAAATAGAATATAAAAGCTATTTCTGAATTTTTATAATTTTTTTATAGGTGTTTTAGGTACATTTTAAAGATACGTTTGATTTTAGCGTTTCATGACGTCATATTGAGACTAATTCATGCTCCGATTTTAATGATATACCCCCTATATTGAAGCTAAAGACATCTAGTTATGTAACAAACTATAAAATGTACAAATTACAGGGCATTTATGGCAGTTTGATGACATGAACTGCAAAAATCAAACACTTACCCGTTTTTTTCTCCTAAAACAACTAAAAAATATGTTTAAAAATTCAGAAAGTGTTTTTTTCTACTATTTTTAATATGCTCTTCAATTGTGCATACCAAAAAAAATTTTAAAAAACATCGATTTTTTGAGTCAAAAAAA